>BGZK01000654.1:5000-323188 GCA_005406025.1 Eumeta japonica | reverse complement strand
AAATGCCTACTGCAATTAAGAACGGTTCGATCTTGTCTTTTGCAAGAATTAATAAACACTATTGAAATTAAACTAGCTTACTCGCAGTTATCCATTTTAACTTTTTTTTATTAGATTTCCGTCTTTATTACACATATTGAAACCCATTAAAATTAAATGATTCCTTTTTTTAAAATTTTATATTTTCAACTTTTTAAATTCATTGTAATTTTTTTATTTCATTAATTTTGACCCCGTATTTTTTTGTTTAACTCGCATATCATTCTAAAACACCAATATATCGGTTAACAACGTTACAAATTCTATATACAATACTATCAAACCGATTGATGTGAATTACGTCATTTAACTCTCTTCAGCCATTTTTATATAAACACATTTAATACAAACGTGATCGATTAACTCAGTGTTCTTTAAGCATCTCGCTGTCCGTGATATCATCCATTGTATGCAAATAGGTGCTTGGAGGCAGTTAAAACACTAATGTGATCTAAATACATAACACGTACTTGTTCACTAAATCATATAAAATGTACTTAATCATACTCTCTAAAATTATATTTTGCTTCACGATTTTAGTCTAAAATCCGATCTAATCTGTATATATCTGTATAAGCGAAATACCACTCCCTCACTCACCACGAGGTCCACGAAACTATAAGTCCGATTGAAAGAAAAAATTGGTCTAATGATACTATGTATAATGTAGAAATCTACCAAGAAAGGATTTTTTATAATTCACTTCTCGAAAGGGGAATGAATTTTATATGAACCTTTTTTTACGGAGCGAAGTATGACTGTGAAATTTGCTATCAATATCGCTTATTATAATTGGTGAAACACGTTTCTCATAATGGGGGGTAGTGGGATTGTATAATGTATAAAAATTAGGATGTATAATCGAGATCCGGAACTGGGAAGGAAATTGAGAACGGAACCGAATAGTGTTGGAACCAGAATTGGAAGCATGAACGAGATTGGAAGTGGCAGCCAGATATTTTCACACAAAAGAGAATATGGAATATGTTTGACATAAATATTTCTGCTTATTGTAAAAACGGTACTACGTACAATCGAACTTGTGATTGTGATGCAGTCTAAATTAAAAAATACGTATATAATTTTTGCAACCCGCTGGTTTTTTGTCATTCAATTTGCCGTAAATGTAATTTATTATATTTCACATAATTGCAGGTAAGGCTACTGATGATTTTTTTTTAAATGAAGTTCCAAACAGAATGTTCATGAATTAAATTGCTCAAAATTTTGATCGTAGATAAAGACCAACTAATAATTATATGACGTGTCTAGCGCGGAACAAGGTTTAATAAACGATAATACAACAATCGCTTTTACATGGTTTTTGTTGTCATACAAGACCAGCGACTGTTGTACAAATATTAACGGAATAGATCAAGACTGGGTTCTATACAAGGATAAAAGATTTGGCAAAGTTCTACCGGTACTACTTGTTGTTCTGTCCTCGCGGACTTTATTCAGCGATGTGTTTTCATATTTCGTCTCATTAATAAGTCTATCGAAGTACAATATAAGAAATACGACTGCAAATGCTTTTGAAGCATTCTCGCTCTACTGCGTTTGATTACTTACCGAAAGCTTTTGAAATCTAGAATGATTGGGTTTAGAATTGAAACAGACATAAAAAAGACCTTAGTAAATGCAATAACATCAAATATTTTTAAATATTAGAGAAAATCACGAATTATCCACGGATTAAATTATTTTATTAGTTAATGGTTTCTAATATTATTAAAATTATTACTACGGATAATTGACAAAATTTGAGTTTCATGATATATCTTTTGCCTAAGGCAATACGTTCTGTGGGATTTTGATTTAGAGGCCATTGTTTCACTTTTATGAATATATTATGTTTTTTGCGAATTGGGATTTGTAATAATTCATACTGTATGTTTTTTATATATTGATATATTGAAATTTATTATATATATTGAATTTATTTGTTATTATCTATATTGTTCAATACGTTTCACATGACTTCCAATACAGTATATAAAAGTTTCACTAATAAAGAGCTTCAAGTACTCGTTTATTTCTTATGGAATCAAACCTGACGTAACAATTAGTTTATTACGTATAAGAATATTTGTGTAAATACTTCCGGTTTGCACGAATTAATTGCCGATTTATCAATTCATGAATGGCTATTTTAATAAATAACGTCACCTCTTCCCCTCACAACCGAATAACCCTGGACGCCATCTTGAAGGAAAAAAACCCGCGAGCGATAATTATCTGACTGAATTGCATTGATTTATTTTCTACACATCATAAAATCGTTGGGACCTTGTCGCAATAACTCTCTGAGACAAGTTGAGGTTGCATCGAATATAAAATTTTATTTTGACAAGGTTGTAGCACGCTCACGAATGCACGACACGCTGATTCGATGTAATTCTCCAGGTTAAAAATCAGTTGTAGCCCTTGACATAATTTCGGTGCGTCGTATGTATGTACGTACACGACATATGTGAACATACGAGTGCATGAGCATGGTACATGAATTATAATTTAACGCCCATTATACATGTTTGTAGGTATGATTTGAAAAATTGTAATATTTTGTATGTTGTACATTGACGATTTATTATAGACCATGAACCGATTAAAATGTCACAAGGACATCACTATTCAATTGAAAATAATAATTAAATGTGTGAGCACATATATCGTACGCCGTCTTCATATCCGTTAAGTCGCATGTGGATTAAAATATATCTTTTCTTTGCTGCATACTCGAGAGGCAAATGAGCTTGCCAGCTGCCAAAGAACAGGTGGTAATCCCAAGGAGTCATCAGTGTGATGCCGCTCTCTTGGATAGGAATAGGATATCTGATGGAGAGGAGATTGAAGTAGTAGAAGTGGAGAGGTAAAGAGGAAGTGGAAAAATGAAGAGTAAGTGGCAAGATGAAGGGGAAGTGGGCCACCGAAGGGCCCACTCGCTGGAAAAAAGGCAACCGTGAAAACTGTTACTTCACGTTTGTATTCTGCGATTCTAACTGGCTGAGCTGGCTCATTTGCGAGAGGAACCTAATTAAAAAGAACAAGATCTGCCGAAAGTCTTGGTTTTAACTTACGGCGTAAAACTGATTTAACTTAATAAAAAAAAATCTCAAAGTGCTTAAAACTATTATATTTGAGTAGCGAAGTTGTCATGTTAAAACTGTGATCATGATTCACAAACTTACCTTTTCATATATTCTATTAAATTTGATACCACCTGAAAAAATTTTTCAGAAAAAGTATTAATCTTCTTGTCGATACATCGTTAAAAAAAAACTAAAATTGCGTTGACGCGCTAAAGAGGATTTGTAAAATTGAAAAGAAAACCGCAGTGAATAGAAAATCTGTATCTAATTAGTACAAACTAGGTTTTGAAAAAAATTTGAATTTAAAAGTTAAACATTATATTACATTAAAATAAACCACATCAAGTTAGAATAATACGCCATATTAAGTTAAAATAAACCAGTTTGTAATGGTACCAGACGTTGAAGCTATAAATTCGAAACTATAGACAAAGATGTTGAATGAGAATATCTATCATTAATATAACCTCAAAAACTTCATACATACTAAAAGCGTCAACGTACAGAGCACCTTGAATTCGTCCCAAAGACAACCAAAAAATTTGATGATATAATAAAAGTTTTATCACATGCAGCACATTACTGTAATTTTAACGTCTAATCAAAAATCATTTTCCTCAATAGAGTATGGTGTCCGAGGGTACAGATTTCGAAGTGGTTTCAAAAATGAAATAAAAATTCAAATGTGCTTTGATTATGATCGCTTTAAAAGGATGGTAGCGTTACCTAACTAAAAACAAGGCACATTAAATTTATGTATTGATATAAACCTATTCAATTCTATTTTTAACTGATTTCAAAAAAAGGGACGAAAAAATTAGTATGTTTTTTTGTATCTGCTATCTCATAAATTCGTCATTTATTGACTGATTTGGATTTTTTTGTTATTTGAATTTACTCTTCCTGACTGGTACTATTTTGGATTATATGTTCTTTTGCCTTGCTTTAGCTGGAAACAACTTCAAAAAAAAATTTGTTATTTGAAAAATTATTTGTAAAGGTTTTTGAAAGCGATTTTTCTTATTTTTTAAGTATTTTTCATTTGTTATTTGAATAGCCAATTTTTTTTCTATTATGTACAATTTCTTTCCCAATTTTATTAGCTACATAATAAAAATTAATTTCCCAAGTTAGTAATGGCAGATTAGTGTCTGATGGCTGTTGAATATCGTTTAAAAGAAATGTTTTCCCACCTCCTCCCAAAAGCCAAGCTCGAGGTGCGCTTCTTTATAAACATATACACACAAAAAGAGCAGTGATCGACAACCTAGACTATCGCATGACCCTGAAGCAGTTTTTGATAATACTCTTCAGCATTTTTACATCGTATATACATACCGTTCGCTGTATGTATTTGTAGGGGAGAAGCCGTAGTAAATCTAACTTAACCGGCTTAGTGTTCTGCTCGACTGTGTAACCTGCTTACAGATACCGTAGATGCGGAAGAGTGCTTCTTTCGAATCAATCACCTTTGTGCAAAGTCAACTTACCAGGGGCGTACCCAACGGAGAGATTTAAGCGCATTCAACCCCCCGCCCCGCCCCACCTCCCAACTTAAATATAATTACTAAGTAAAATCTCTTTTTCACTTAAGCCTTTTTTTTTAATCATGAACCGATCCCTATTCAACTTTCACCTTTATCCTTACGTTACTTTTCATTGTCAGCAGTGTTAAAGCAATTAGATGGTGTGTCTGATGAGCACTATAAATGTGATAATAATCATCAAGTTATCGAATTTCAAAAGAAATATGATGGTGCGTGGGTCAATCTAAAGGTCCTTAGGAAATCAAAAACTGTCCAAACAGGCAAGTTATTGTTATTATGTTTCAAAATAGAGTCCGTTGAGATCAACACATCGCTTCATTCGATGGACCACTGAGACAAACACGTTTTCTACTCGCACTTAGGGCTCGGTTTGACGCCCTTTTCATACGAGTATGCAGCCACTGGTCCTCTGCGTCCGTAAACCCCTTTCATCAGAGTTTTTCTTTTTATTTTAGGAAATAAAGAAAAATTTCACCGCTCTAGGTCTAGGTAGAAAGGCGGGTGAACCAGTGTTTCTAGACCTAACGTCCCTAAATAGTTAGTTGTTCGTCTCACAGTACGTGGTGAGATGTTAAGAATAAGAATCCCACTGAGAGGTCGTTTTTCCCGGACTTTTTCCGAAACAAAAGGCAAACAATTGTTAGTGTACAAATCTGCACTGACTGTTTTTTTATCTTCTAAAATAGTTGTTACATAATGACCTGTCTTCCAAAGAAAATCTGTATTTCTTTGCATTATTTTGCGGCACCAATTAACACGACGAAGTTTTTCAGCTTCGGTCAAATTCTGAGGTATCCGCCGTGCATAAAGCTTCCTGACCGCTAAATGTTTATGAAGTACTTTGTGCACTTGACTCATCCCGATGCCTAAGCTTGTCCAAATCTGCTGGCAAGTCACTCTTTCGTCAGTATCTATCGTGAGCCGCACAGCACTGATGTCTTCGGTCGTCGCTGTAGGACGTCCCTCACACATATCGTCATTCGGATTAATGCAACTAGGTTTAAAATCTACTACTTATAAAATCAGTTATAAACAGTTGCAAAGAGATGAAGCTTCATCATAAAAGGCCAACCGAAGTCTGTTATAACTTTGTTGTTGACTTAAATAACAACGAGAGTCATAGAAAATCAATGCACGAAAATTTTCTCGAGTTAAATTCATGTTGACGTCAGACAAACAGTATTCTTTTTGCCGCTTATTTTTAAAAACGAATGACAGATGCTTTCTATACAGATTTACAATGAGTTCCATTTTTAAAATTTAAATATATATTTTTTTATTTTACATTTCTAAGTGGCCAATGTCACCTGCGTATAATTATCTGACGGTATAATTTTTTTAAGTTATTTCAACGTATTTATATGACAATAAACGTCATAAATTTATTCGACTACATCATTAGGACAAGAAAGGTTTTAATCGCTTGTAATGCATAGTCCAAAAATATTAAAAGATGTTCCACATCTGAGATATATCGTCTTAAATTTTAAGAATGAAACTAGATTCTCAATGCAGAATAGCTTAGTGCAGCATCGAAAATGATATGCACCTCATTTCTGCGTTGAGTAAGGTTTTTAATTGAGACAACTCACCACAGAACTAAACTGATCAACCTAGCTTTAGATGATGGGCGAACCGATAGTTAGAGTGAACTAAAACACCTACTTGTTACAAAAGTAACAAACTACTATTAGAACGGGGATTAATTGTGAACTAAAACACTAGAAATCGTCCAAGAGCATATCTACCATGCTCGATGTAGGGTTCCGAAGCCGTTACTGCAAATAAATGCTCTACAGATAGAAAAACTACCTTGTAATACTTTTTTCCATGTTTCCCGCACATAATAAGTATGTAGAACTAATAGTCTTAAACTGGTGCAAACTAAAGTGCAACAGCAAATGAGAGTATTTTAATAGAACTCACGTTCTTTTGTTGAGAAGAACATTTTTTTAACAATTACTTAAAAACGGTTTATCAATGTTCAAAGTAATTTTCGTTGAAAGTATTTATCAAGCGTTACTTTTGTATTTTTTTTTTTTTCATATTTCTTCGGCTTACAGTTTGCAAAATAAAGGGGGAGACAAAATTTTGGCTATTTTCGACACGATTATTTCAGAAAACATTCTACTAGTTAAAGAAATTGCTTAAAAACCTCAAAGTGTTTTTTGAAGAACTGTCAAAGAATGTATCGCACGTTGATGTTTATAAAAAAAAAATTTTCAGCTTCTGGTACATGTATAGAGTGCCCCCCTAGGAATATTATTTTTATATTATTTAACTACGAAACTAAGTAGCGGCTTATATACAACACCTATACACAGAATTTTATCAATACACATTTTGTAGTTTTCGAATAAAATTCCTGTGACATACGAACGGACGGACGGACTTGACGAAATTATTAGAGTTTTTTTTAATGAAATAGTGCAAGAAAAATATGTCCAACAATGAATTATTATTATTAATTCAAAACTGTGGTAAAAATGATCAAAATGGTGAGCTCATGGGTGTCCACATTTCTATCAATGAGTGTGTAATGAAAAATGAACCGTACATAAGAAATTGACATTGAACGACGCTGATAAAATCTCCATAATTAAAACTGTAAATTGACTAATATATTGACATCTTATTTTCGATAGCCACAATAATGCTGGTGGAACAATTTATTGCGCGCTCGACTAGAAATTTATACAGGGATTATGCTACTGGAATAAATCTCTAATACTTTATCATAGATTTTACGTACAGTCAGCAAACATAACGTGCCATCAGTACTTAGGTAAATCGAAGAACTCTAATTAAATGACAATAAGCAAGTTTGTTTATGATTCTTCATTGAGGCTTAGATTAACGCGTATAAGATCTGTATATCTAGATTCTTCAATTGCTAGTAGGTCGTTAAAAAAAATGCTATTTTAAATATAGGAATATTAACTTATAAGTACAAAATTATTAGGATATACGAATAAATATTTGTGCCTATAATAAAATTTTAATTTCATGATCTGACAGAAGTGATGCAAACAAATCTCATCTCATCTCTCACTACTCTGTGGCAATTCTCTTATGGTTCTGTAAAAAAAGATAATTTTTATTTCTAATGAAGTCTTCGTGTTAATCTCTTATTCTTCGATAGTTATATGTTATAAATTTGATATATTTAACAATAGAGTTTTAACCAAACTCAACTCTATGGCCTTCCCCAGATATACTACTGTCATTATTCCATTCTCTTTCTCTATATGTGTACGCAACACGATCGTGGTAAAATTACACTAATAAAGATAATTCACAAGAGTAATAATCAGTCTGTATGCTATTCTAGTGCATTAACTTTTACTGTACAAAGTTTTATCAAAACCAGTTCAGCAATTTTTGCATAATACACGAATGAAAAAGGGGTCACCGTTAATCGAAAAACGAAAACAACAAAGACTATTTTTTTATTATTAAATGGATGTTATTATCATACTATTTACGAAATCAAAATTCTTTTCAAAATGTTTCCCGTGTACTTTTATTACTTGGTCTGTAAGTGCTTGGATAAATAAATAAAATAATATTAATAGATAGAATAAAAATCGTACTGCATGAATGCATTCTATTATGAATACTTCTTTAACAAGAACTAAATCATATTATATAGAATTTATTTTCATGTAGAAAATGTAATATGAGTTTGTAATACAAAATATCATTCACACAAATGCATGCATACCATGTCTCTCTCATGAGCAACGCATAAAACAATTAAACGTGTCAAGGTATTTATTAAGGAAAAAGGAATACGCGGTTCAAGTAGACCTTCAGCCAAATTTTGGCAATAAATACAGTAGAGTATCGTAAGTCCATAGGAAACCCCTGAAAAAATGGAGTCTAACTCCGTCATATCTCTCCGTTATTTAAACATGAAGATTAATTAGGGCAATGCCTATGCTGATTATTTTGTAAGACCTTTTTTTGCCGACGCACTCGAATGTTAAGTGACGTGCGCTCACATGTACCCACACGCATGTGCAAGGCGACCGACCGCACCCAACTCCTATCCTGACCAGTTCTTGAATAGTGATGTATGTGTATCGATATTTGAAAATGTCTCTATCGATGTTTCTCACGTTACCGTAAATATGCATTACAGGATTTGTAAATGCGTCGATAACATTCAGCTTGTGGTATATATGTGAAGTGCCCCTCTTGAAATATATATTTCTTTTATTTAACTACCAAGCAAATTAGTGACTTATACAAGACACCTATACAAAAAAATTAATTAATTTACATCTTGTAGTTTTTGAGTAAAATACCTGTAACATGTGGACGTACGGTCGGATGGATAATTATGACGAACCTATAAGGGTTCTGTTTTGCCATTTTGGCTTGAAGCCTTAAAAACAGACAAATACATATAGCAGATCCGATTTTCCATAAAATATTTCATCCCTTATATCACCTTTTTGAATTATTGCTTCAAAAATGATACATGTTTATTTTCATTTGTAATAAGCGGCTAAAATACAAGATTTGTCATCAAAGCTGCAGCGGTTTTGTTGTTTAATATAAGAACTTCAACCCTCATTCCACCCTTTTAGGGTTACTTTTAAGAATGATGCATGTCATTATTTTTTCTAAGTAATCATTAGCTGAAATATAAATTTTGACCTAAATGGCTTCAACGGTTTCGATTTTCCACACAACAGTATCTCTACATATTCACCCCCTTAAGTGTTGAATTTTTAAAAACCCTTTTAAAAACTTACACGCCTAGTTTATATCAGGAACTTCTCCACGAAACTTCAAATCTCTAAACCCAGTGGTTTGGGCTGCGCTTTGATACATAAATCAGTCAGTTTAATCTTTGATATGTATTATATCCTGACGATATTAGCTTACATTCCGTTTGTTCCGTTATAGCTCGAGAACAAGCAATCTGATTCACATTTTTATTTTTTTTTATTAGAAATACCTTTTCAGGTCAGGTTTTAGTTTTTAGTTGCGATGGGTACCTAACCTAGGGTATGAACAATTACAATTTTAGTATATTGTGTCATTCAAGTCGCAGCGTAACGATTGCATTGCGCAGCCAGTATACATGGCATAATTTAATGCACACCTATCTAGGTGCATATAAAATCATAATATCATACATACATTAACACTTACACTAACTTTGGTTCTGTTTGCTTTTCTTTGTTTTGTAAGACTCATTCGTCTTTTATGGTTCCATTTTCATTGGATACATCGTATCACAGTATAATCAAACAAATAATTTATTATTAAATTGATTATACTGTGTCATATAACGCGTTATATAATACGTAATGTAATACGTCATATAATACGTGATACAATACGTCATTTACTTTTGATATAATATGTCAATTTAATAAACGATCAGAATAAATAGAAGGATTGGGCTCGGAATCGATAGCAAGATCTGGAACAGAATCATACCTTAAAGAAAGAGAACACTCGAAAGAAAAAAATAAATAATTCGTTCTACGTCCACGCGGTCAAAGCCGCGGACGAAATACAGTCTTAGAGGTGTGTCGAATGAGTTTTGCATAAAACTCAAAGTTAAACATCCTTCAAGCGAGAGTTATCGACAACCAGTTAGGTGTACCAACACCAGTCTGAACCGAATCCCAGCCGCAGGGCGTGTGTCGCAAGGTGATGTAGATTGCGAAAATGTTCGTCCGAATTGCATTACGTCAAATCAACGAATTCGCGAAATAGGGCACACGGCACCTATATCGTCAATCAACAGGCCTGTACTTGATGCCAGTAAATAAATCATTCGTCTAGAATTCCATGGAACTGCTTTGTTGTTTGCTTGTTTTCATAAAAAATATTTGCTTAGACAGATTCAGAGTGAGCCAATTTTTAAAACGAAAGAGAGTCCATCGTTGAAATTTGGACGAACTCGTATTAATAAGAAACTGGCCAAGAGCATGTTGGCCCATGCTCATTATAGGGTTACCAAGCCATTATAACAAAGAAATGCATTACAGATGAAGAAACTAACTTGTTACACTTTTTTTCCATGTTTCCCGCACATAATGAGTATAAGCATTTTAGTCACCTATAACTAGAGGAATAAGTTGGTATGTCAACTATTAGTCTAAAACTAGTGTAAACTAAAGTGCACTAGCAAATGAGAGTATCCCAGTAGCACTTACGTTCTTTTGTTGAGAAGCGCGGTTTTTCGACAGTAACTCAAAAACGTTATATCCGATCATATTCAAAATAATTTACGTTGAAAGTATTTATTAAGCGTTACCTTTGTAATTTTTTTCATATTTTTGGGCGTATAATTTAAAAAATAAAGAGAGGGACACAATTTCTGTTATTTTCGAAGCGATTATTTCAGAAAATATTCAAGTAATTAACAAAATTGCTGAGAAACCTAAAAGTGTTATTTAAAAAAAACTATCAATATATGTGCCACTCGTTGAGGTTTGCTGAAAAAAAATTTTCAGCTTGTGTTACATGTACGGAGTGCTCCCCTCTATAATTATCTCTTTTTGTTATTTTTATACCAAACTAAGTAGCATACAAGACGCCTACACTATAAATTTCATAAATATACGTCTTGTACATACGGATGGACGGACGTGACGAAGCTACAAGGGTTCCGTTTTTGACATTTTGGCTTGGAACCCTGAAAACTGCCAAAAGCGAATTACACTTTCATAATTAGGGTCTCGTACTATTACTACAGTCATCGGGCCGAATTAGATTTTTTTGCCATTCTACATCTTATACTTATATCTTATGTTTCATGTAAGTAACCTTTTTATTATGTGATAATTACTAAATCAAAAGGCCTATTCTTTTTAGCGACTACTGTACAAACCTAGAAGATGGAGATAAAAATTAAATTGATCCCGTGAGACTTCCGTTTTCACTTTTAACGAACGAAACGCACACAAAAAACCTATATCATTTTAGCTAACATTTAGTCATACAAAATAATACGTATTAGATTTTACTCCACTGTGAAGTCTTTGATCTACTCTTTGTCACACATATATATATATATTTCATACAAGTTTGTACACATTAATAAGAACTTCTCAACTAACCGTACGTACTTAACCCAATATGGTCGACTCCAACAGTTCCAGCTACGCTTTATCGCAACAACAGAAAATATTGTATTGGTGAATCTATTACGAGCAGTGATAGGTTTGATGTTTATTTTATAACCTCTCTCGGTGTAAGACATATCGAGATTGTTTTTTCTAATATTCAAAAGCTCGCTGACATTCTAAAGGCCTTCATCACGACCCGCAGCCGCCACGGCTAAAATCAAACATATTCAAAATTAAGTTCTATAAGTGTCTGTCGTAAGTCCGTTACTCGATACTTCGGCAGTCCAGCGGCAAATGCGCTTATTAATGTTAAATATACGTGAATGTGAGAGCAAAATCTTAGCCGATTTATTTATTCATTTACTTATGCACTCATACTAACTTAAAGTTAATCTTCTAAGCGGTTAAAAATACAACAACATTTTTGAACAGTTCTTAACATATTATTTATTTAGATATAAATTTTCCAAAGGCCGCTTGTTTAAAAATATAAACAACACACATCAATATATATACTGTAGCATGTTCTACACCCGCATGGAGACTTACATAACACTTTCCATTTTATTGTTGCATGAGGATTTAACTTCGCTGCTAGAGTTACATTGTCCTGCCACTAACTTTTATTCTCTACATTAGATGACATCGTCCTAAGCCGTCCGTGCTGGCCCAATTCGAGCTGGGGGCTGCTGACGATCAGCAGCTACTTAACGTGCTTTCAGAGGCACGGCCAAATGATTTCAGTCTGACTTAGATCAAACTTTTGTCGATTCCCCCGTGATCAGACATCGAACTCGTTGTCGTCTGTTTTTTTTTTCGAAGCAATTATTTAACCACTAGGCCACCACTATACATAATTTGCTATATTACCGTGTAGTATACATGAATTCTTTTTCTAATGCTTCTAGAATTATCACAACAATACAATTTTATAAAAACACTTAATTGTACAGTCCGCGTGTATGCATAAAGTCGAAGTATAAATACAGAGACTGTCACATTACCGGCACAATACAACGTAATTAGTCAACATTGCAAAGGAATATAAACATTTATCAATACCGCAATATTATAATATAGTATCATAAAATGTGTGACATCATAAAAATATTTGTAGACTGAAGTGCATTCGTGAACCTGGCTTTGTTCAAAAATGCTAATTGATATAGTAAAGGTAATTATTGTTTATTATTGTTAGAAAACTTTTTTTATTACATTACCAATTCTATAATATTTTGTTGAATTTTGCGCCCTTCGAACGATTTTATAAATTTTGACAAATAACTAAGATGAGTAATCGAAATTTGTCACTAAAACTAATTAAAAAAAAAAGAGAACCAAACAACCAAGCTTAAGGTCGTTTTGGCAATTATAAATAATCTATTTTTTACATTATTAATACAAATCCCAAATTCAAGTTTCTAATTATAAAGACCTTTATTTCATAGAAACTATACAACAAAAAACTTGAAATATGTCACATATGTTCGGAAAGCAGTTTTCCTTCCAAAAGAACAAGCACAAAACATTATACTTTTGTATAAACATATAATGAAGAGGGTTTTTTTGTCAGGGCCGCTTTCGCTCGCGGCTCCACCCGTTTAGACATCGAATGGAGCCTTTCATCTTTTACACAGATCCATAACGATATTGACCATGATCCCACTCTTGGTCCCGTTCTCGATTCCATGCTAGGAGAATCCATATTGTTGCACCGAAAGCGCACGTTATGCTGCTTTCGATGCAAGCAGCATTGAAAAGGCATCGACTTAAAAAGCTGAAAAAAACACGTTATTGTTTGACGACCCCCTATTATTTTTAACTTTATTTCATATTTAGTATTTGTTGTTGTACCCGCTCCAGTAATATATAATGGGTGAAAACTTCAAGTGTGTAACTCTTACAGTTCAAGAGATAGAGCCCCATGACAGACGGACGGACAGACATCGGAGTCTCAATAATAGGATCCCGTTGGCATCCTTTAGGTACGGAACCCTTATAACGAAGGGATTCATTCTATGTACATACGGACGAAACCACGGTAATATTTTAATCATAAAAAAAACGCTCAATGTTAATTTACGCCCAGCAAAGCAGGCGTATAACGGCTAGTAATCGAATTGAAAACTATTGTACGCAAAGAAAAACCCAGTAAGAAATCAAGCTAATTATATCCATACGGTACTTCTCCTTTCCGAGTCAAAATATCAAAAACGTAACTCTTATAGTTTCGTCATGTCCGTCCATCCCTCCGTCCGTACGTAACAGACATTTACTCGAAAACTACATGATGTATATCGATGAAATTTGGAATATAGATGTCCTATATAAGCCACTACGTGGTTTTGATGGGTAAATAAAAAAAAAATATTTCTAGAAGGAACACTCCATACATGTAACAGAAGCTAAAAAAATTTTATTTCAGCAAACCTATACGTCTGGCAATAAATAGTTTGACAATACCTTTAAAAACACTTTAAAGATTCTAGATTTTTTTTTTATTAAGTGAATATTTTCAGAAATAATTGCTCTGCAAGTAGTATAAATTGTGTCCTCACAGTTTATAAGTCCAAAAAACATTTAAAAAAATTGCAAAGATAACGCTAAAATAAATATGTACTTTCAATGAAAATTATTTTGAATACAATCGTATATACCGTTTTTGAGTAATAACTCGATAGCGCAGTTTTTCGACAATAGCCGCATTTTCAGTTCTTCGACAATAACCGAAAAACTGCGCTTTTCTACAGAAGGACATAAGTACCATGAAAATCGCTTTTTTACTGGTACACTTTAGTTTACACTACTTTAAGAGTAATAGTCGACGCACCTACTTGTTTTCTCTGGTTATAGGCAACTAAAGGGCTTATACATACTTTGGGCGGGAAACGTAATAAACAGTATAACAACGTAGTTATTTCATCTATGGAGCATTTCTTTGTAGTAACGGCTACCAAACCCTACGGAGAGCATGGTCCGATATGCACTTGACCGTTCTTTTTTTATCAAGTATTTGTTAAATAATATTCTTAAAATTATATAAGTGCAACTTTTATACAAATTCAGGGACTTTGTTGAACATACACGCTAAATGAACTGTTAGTCTGTGTAGTTGTCTCATATTTTTCAAGTAATTCTAACGATTTATCATTTATTTCCAGCATAGAATTTATATCGAAAATTTTCGAATGATGTCAATTATCCGGCTGTAGAAACAGCTTAAATAATATAGCGGTATAGAATACCCGCAAATTTGTAATCATTTTAAATGCATAACCAGCAGAGATAAGCGTTTTCGCCGACTTAGTGATACAAGGATTCCATTGAAGCCTGTTATCTAGAACAATTTACATGAATACAGTAGTACTAAAAGACTCTAATTCCTCGTTTCGTATCAAAATAAGTGAAAATTTTATGTACTTTACTAGCGGTCACCCGTCCGCTTCGCTGATCGTAAGTTGTAATTTACGCAATCTTCTTTATAATTAAAATGTGCACCCGGTTTCGCTCCTATGCACATACAATGAATCCCTTCATTTTTATTATTAGCAATTTTAGCCGTCACTTCCACTCCCGACCACGGTCCTGTTATCGATGTCAATTCTAGTACATAGTCAGATCCGATCCTGTTACGCCAATAACGGTCTCGATACCAATCTTGGTCTTTCTTAGCTATCGATGCTAGTAGTGACAGATTACCATTGTTACTGGTATTTATACATTTTTTACACAATAGGTAATTTTATTATGTAATATTATACAATCTTATTGTATTAATTATATATCCTATATGGGAACATAATCTACCTCTATATCAAATTTGACTACAATTCGTTCAACCGTCCAATGATATACTCTATACAAATTTATCTAAACTCGCTTACCTTATTTTCCGTCATGTCATCGGAGACGACGTTGTGTACGAAAAATATACGAGAGAACTAATTTTATTCGTATATTTTTTATTTGTTAATGTTTCATAATAAGAATTAGTTGTTCTACTATTCCATGTGGAGACAAATCAAACAAATCAAAGATAATAAAAAGCTATGCAGGCATTCTTGAGTTATTAATAGTGTAGCTGATACGACTTTGTTTTATACATATAGATTTTTTCATCATGTAGTAGGTTTCTACTACATGATGAAAAATACACAGAAAAACACATAAAGAATACACGATTTCTTAACGTCGATGATATCTATTTGCACATGGTCATAGGCGAGTTCAGTTGACTTTTTTATAAGCTTTCGCCTAGTCCCCAAAAGGATATACAGATTCTGCAAGTTTACCCATGATGAGTCAGCTATTTGCATACCTCTCTTGCTGTATTGATGGCCAATAGTCAATATTTAAGCGAGGGTCACTTCAATCGAGCTACTCAATACAACTGGTGCTAGTGTCAAATTACATTTCATAATGAATTACGATGTTTGCCTGTCTATTTACATGTTCCAAAAATTATACGAATGATAATCGAAAAATTTTATAACTGTTAACATATGTAAATATTTGTTAAATTCTCAATACTTATCACCTTATTTAACCGTCTGTTAATTGAAGAAACGGTGGGTGTATATTTACAAAATTAAGTTACTCTTACAAAATTAATCAGACGATGGGCGTCTCAAACAGGTGGCTATTTGACGATAGTAATTTTCATATATTTCCTAAAATTATAGAAAAATCAATCTACAATTACTTTTGATATCACTTTGAAGATTATTTGTTACTGTATTTTTATGTATTTGGACTTTATTTTTTTTGATTTAGACAAACTTTGTATTATGAAATAACACGCAAAGGGCAAACTCGCGTTTCACAAATACATGCATACTTAATAAATACAATAATAGTATACATAACAAAATTGTTTTATTTATGAAGATACAAGACTCCAAACACATATCTCGTTCAACGGCGTAGACCATCAGAGTTAAAAATTTTGTCTCTTCGAATTGTGCGCGAGCGCATTAACGAATAAAATATCACTTTGTGAGACTACGACTTTGTGGTAATTTAATATTTAAGATTTTTTTGAGTGAAAATGAAAAAAAAACATGAATCTCCAACTTTTTGTAATTATATAGGATAGCTGTGGTAGATTTTTTAATCAGGCTTCTGCCGAATGGGACAATCTTTTTATTCTTGATTGAGCCCTTCCTCGATCAATTAAAAGGTTTTTTTTAATTCACTCTTGGTCATAATCACCCGGTACCTTCTAGAAGGAAGGTGACGCTGTTTACCATTGATCCAACACCACTCATATTAACCAACTTCATCCAACAGTCGAACTCAATAGAAAGCATGCATAGCGTGTGACAGTCTTTATTATCAATCTGAAAATAGCTACAAGTCGCGTTGCGATAACCAATTTTCATGATATTTAGAACAGTTCTCTTCCATCGCGGCCGCGCTCTACGCCCGTTGCTAACTTCGCCCGGCGGTCTTGGGGTTTGGCGCGTATCGTACCCGGCGTGAAAACAAGCATTTTCCATGACATTGGCGGCGGCGGCGACCGCGCTCGCTGGGGAAACTAGGTGAATGTCGCCCGCGGTACCGCTGTGACTGACATTAAATACTGTATAAATGCGATGTCGATACTGTATAAACGAAACACGTGTATAGGGAAAAAACGTGACTCATCATACGTTTTACATGAAAATATGGAATTGCTGGGCGGATGAAGCGATTACTGGTACATGAGAGAGAAATATGATGTTGCAGTGAATCATGGACTTGAATTGGATAAAATCCTGTATATGAAAATAGCAGTAAAACCACACTCTTGTTTTCTTAATGTAATATCACACGTTCCTTCTGTATATCACGAGCCTTCCTTGCAGAGATCGTCTAAACGTAGTAAATAGAATGAAAAGTGTAAAGGAAATTAATATTAAGCTAATCTGTATGGATGCTGCCTTTTCATAGCTAAGGCACTGAACCGATTTTAATGAATTTTAATTTCAAACTGCGAAAAAAAGAAGCTAGTCTCTGTTTATATGTCTGTCTGTTGATCTATATGCATTCTTACAATTAAACAATGATTAAAGGTTTTAGAAAAAAATTTGTACACTCATGAAAAATATAACTTACTATCTCTCGATGTTTGTGCGTTTTTCTAAATTACTATTCAACTTACAAAGGTCTAACTGATTGTAATGCACATTAGTATTAGTAGTCATCGTCGCATAAATTAAAAAAAAAGCTTAATGTCTATTTGTCAGTCTATCTCTATAGAACGAAACATTTTTTTGTTTTATGTACTTACTGCCTTTACTTAGATGATGAGGATTGAAAAAGATGGAGAACGGAAAGGGAAGGAAATATGGACGGAAAAAATGAGAACACGTAATGGAAATGGAGAATAGAGCGAGAGCGAGAAGGAAAAGGAGGAATATGATATTGAGGTGGACATTGTCAGTGGCCTCGGGATCAAACTTACGGAAGTTTAATCCTGACCCCATTATTAATCAAGGTTTTGATATATATCAAAATATCGATCAAGATTCTTTACGCGAGCAAGCAGAGCCACGGATCAAAGCTAGTTTTAAATAAAAGATTGTTGAAGTGTACGCTCTTGCAGTAAACAAAAAACTGGCAAGCAAACTTTACTCTTTTTTCAAGTGAAGAAACTTTAATTAAAGACATACAAAAAAAAACACAACCTATTGCGAAATTATGTATTAGCGATCGTGGCAGGCAAACTAGTCCAAAATGATGGTGTAAACATCGATTTGTAGACAAAAACGCCTTTCCAAAAAGTCCACAGGACGCTTCCACGACCCCCATAAGAAAATATGGGGCGATGTGAAAGCATTTTCATACAGAATTATGAGTTCTGCAAGAGTTCAGAGAAGGAAAACTCAAAAATTCGAATATTCACCATCGGTACCGTGCCAAAGTCTTACTACTTACGGTTAAGTGACAATTATCACACAAATGTCCCGAAATATTACATTATTTTTTCTGTATATTAAAACATCCACGAAACACGATTGAAGCGTTTTGAATAAAAACACAAAAAGACAAACATTTAATATTTACATTTAAATGCAATTATTTAAAATTCGTTGGCCACATCGAAGAAATCACTACTATTTTATAGATAAATATATGTAGCTTCCGTTTACGGCTTTTCTCATATGGCATTAGGAATGCAAAAAGTACAGAAATTACAGTAAATACATTTTTTTCTAATTTCTCTGATCACAGGCCATCTCTCCAAAACTCTAGCATGTGTTTCCGTTCTCAAACCCTCTCCGGCGACGTCATTTAATTGGTAACTCTGTCTCTTGGCAGTGAGTAAACGGAATACGATGCGAATTATCGTGTATAGAACATAATATTGTTTCCTAATTTATTCATAAATACTCAGTCGAATAATATTAGTATTCTAATTTCATAATTTTAATTTCTTATATTTTCAATATTCTTGTGTAGCTTACAGTTTCTGTTGATCCTTTATGACAAAGAGTTATAGTTTTTTTTATCGCTTCTCTCATCCCCTGCATTTTAATAAAACATAACAATACCAGTTAAATAAAACGAACGGTATACAAGAATTCTAAAAATTATTATTTTGAACTCAGTGAAGTCTAATTACCCTAATTCAAACATATTTTTTTTAATATCTTCAAATTACAGACGTACCTATGTTACATTAAGTTACAATGCTAATTCCTACCCCGATCCCGACCCCAGTCCGTATAACGATACTGTCCTCGATGTCACTACCGACGGCTCTAATTTTGGAACAGATATCATTTCAGTAAATATCACTTCCAAATCAAATTTTCAACGTTTTGCAATATCACTTTATTCGACTCGCCCGTCTATTATCTGCGTTAAATAAATCTCATAAACGATTGCGTTATAAATGATAAAGCGCCCTAATCATATACCATTGAGTACTATCACGGTACACATTGGTTGTGTCATGAACTGGTCACACACGGATCTCATACGCTGGTCGACACAGATTGTGTAACGACAGCAAATAGAAATGTATATAAAAAAATAATTATATTTAAAGTGAATTTTCTCTAACAAGAATAAATCATAAATATTAGTAATTATAATCGTAATGAAATAGGGGGCAGCACATTCGCAGGAAACCCTTTCAGGGTCAAAGTCGTCAACGGTCATACGTCGACGAATTAAGGAGTATATCATATACTTTTTGACATATTCATGTAAACTCTTCTGTTGTTAACGGGTTTTCTTTCGTCGAATCAAATGTTTTAAGTGAAAATTTGTATTTAAGTTTATTACTTCATTAAAACAAATACGTGCATATATATCGTGCATTATAAAGTTGCCCGATAATAAACATCAATCCAATAGTACTTTAGAAGTTATTTTGAAGAAATTCTTTTTTTGCGAATTTTTCATTAAAGATATATCTGGAACGAACACATCGATTTTAATGCAGTTTACAACGATCGACGTTTATTTCTAGATAAAGGAATTAGTTATATTTTAGACTTTATCGGTAGAGTAGTAAAAAAAATATTCGAAAAAAATCACTTTTTTTAATAAAAGCATTTGGACATATTTTGAAAATTACTAGTAAAGCGATTTACAAAATTACAACACTTTTTTTTAATTTTTTTCTAACGATATCTCTTGAACAACCGATTCTTATAAAGTTTAAGGCAGTCGATGCAACTATTTGGGGAAAAGATCTGACTAGGTTTTGGTATCGATCAATAGAGTAGTCTAAAATTTGTTTTATAAATATGCTTTTCTTAAAACTTTATTTCTGAAAATCCTTAAAATCTACCGCGCGAAATTAGTTTAACGTTTCAGAAAGTAGAAGTTGAATATCGATATTATTTCAAAATATCGTAAACTGCGTTTCGATTGGCCAATCAGTTCAAAAGTTACGAGAGGTGTACATTTACAAACACACACTCGCACGCACACACACACAGAGAGAGAGAGATAGAGAGAGAGAGATAGAGATACATACATACAAAAAGACATACAGACATCACTCGAAAATGATCGAAATAGATTCCTAGGACCCTAAAACGTCATGACCTAACAAAAACTCTATTTTCGAATATCGGACTAAAAACAATACCTTCCCAATTTTTGAATTTTTTTCAATTTTCATTGCATTAAGTTAAAAACGCTATTTTTAAATATTTCAACTTCAATAGCTTTCGAACACTTAATTCGAGTTTGATCTATTTTATGGCATTTGACGCAGTTTTTTAAACAGAACAAAACTGGCGACCACTCAATGTCGATCGATCAAAAATTTCACAAGTGTTTTTGATAATCCTTTTTTCTAATATTCCGTTAACAATATCTCTCAAACAAACCCACCGATTTTGATGAATTTTTAAACAACGTCGTCTTTTAAATAAAATACATTCTTATAATTGAGAAAGTATAGACAAAGTCATTTGAAAATATTCTAAAAACACTTTATGAAAAATGTTTCCACAACCTCTTTGACGAATCAGCCGATTTTGATGCAATCAGATACGATCGGCATTGTTTTACGGGAAGAACAACTGAACAGATTTAGGAAGTTATGGTAGAGTTGTTTACAAAACTGTGAAAAAAAAACACTTTTTGAAAAATTTTATTCTAACAATATCTTTGAAGAGATCCACTGATTTTTATGCAATTTGTAGCAGTCGATGCACCTATTTGGATAAAAGAGCTGATCAGATTGTGATATCGATCGGTAGGGTAGTCTAAAAATTATTTTTAAAAAAAATCTGAAAGCGAATTATTCCTCAAAATTTACCGGACGGAATATGTTCTATGTTTCAGGAAGTCTAAGTAGAGTGAACCGGTTTCTCTGTTCAAAATTTATACACAGAAAAAGAGAGACACACAAACATCACTCGGAAAATGGTCAAAATAGATACCTAGTCTAAATAAATAGATAGGGACCTAAAACGTTAAAATCTGTTAAAAAGTAGATTTCGAAAATAAGACTGGAAACTGTAACTTTCCAATTTTATTAAAGTCTTTCAATTTTCATAGCGAAAAGTTAAAAAATACAAATTTCAAGACAACATTTATAATTTAATATTATAATAATATGTATGTTATTGTTATACTAAATTTCTCTTCATGTCTGAGTAAATATTCATTATTCGATAGACTAACTAAGCAACTGAACATGTGAAAATTTATACAATACCAAACACTTCAAGTTCAATATAGAGCCTCAAATATTGATACAGGACATTCAACCTTAAGCTTAACACAATCCAGTCGTTACAATATAATAAACGAGATAATCGAATAAAATCGTACAGTTTTGTATAAATTAAAACTATTTTTGTTGACGTTATACAACACAACTTATTACCTGCTTTATTATGGATTGCAAAATAATAGCATGTACTGAAGCTTTTAGTTCAATTCTGTACCTTCATAAATTATTTCAATCAACTTTGCATAATTTATTTTACTATTCTCATATAAAAAAGACTCTTTCTTCGGTCACTTTTTATGCTGACGCTACCTAGCACCTGGTCCTGATACAAACGATAGCGTACATGTGAACGACCGGCCTCCGGCGCCGGCGCGCTGCTGAAACGCGCAGCGACTGCGCTTTAATGAGATCGGTGAAAAAAATATTTCACATCGTACTTAATATCGTCCTTGAATTTTCACGGACCTCGTCTCTTAACCCTTACTCTATACAATTGCTCAACTATAACCCTAACACCGACCATAACTGCTCTATTTTTTTAAACTTTAGTAAAATTGTTGTTCTGGTAGTAGCGTAATCATGCATGTCCTATTTTGACCGACTTCGAAACAAGAAAGAGGTAGTCAATTCATCTGTGTTGTTTGTGTGTTACGCGATATCTCCGTTAACTGTGAACGAATTTAGAAAACTATTTTTTTGTTCGAAAGGGTATACTCGCGAGGCGATCGCATTGTCACTAAGTCAAGATT
This sequence comes from Eumeta japonica, assembly GCA_005406025.1. Classification (NCBI taxonomy): domain Eukaryota; kingdom Metazoa; phylum Arthropoda; class Insecta; order Lepidoptera; family Psychidae; genus Eumeta; species Eumeta japonica. Next base: position 300,478 of record BGZK01000654.1, on the reverse strand, counting down.
TAATGATGGGATCCCAAGGAAATCGAAGGTTACCCCAAATATTTTAAGCACTTAATATATTTGAGCTTTTGTTTAGCTATTCAGATGTTTGTCTTTGAGAGTCATCATCTCACGCTGATGAGCTGATGATAGAAGCCAAGGCACTCCTCGATAGTTAAGAGTTAGTGAGTAGTACTATGAATCATGGACAGAAACTGCACTTTAATAGGTATTAGTAAACTTCGAGTTAGGAATCATTTGATTCGTTTTGGCAAATCGCGTATATTACGAGACATGCAAAAAACAAAACGAGTTACTCAAAAACTATAACATTTATTATCTATATTTTCAAACACTTAATTTCCATGCGTTTAAGCCTCTTGAAAAATAACTCTAACCACTCTTTTTTTTTCAGAAACCTCAGATACCGATTAGAAATTATTAGCAACCAGTGCATCTATCTTGCTTATCTTACCTTTCAATTGTTCTTTGATTTTAAAAAACAAATAAAAATTGCATGACGCTAAGTCAGGGCAATATGGTGAGGGTGTGAATGTGGATATGGTGAGGGGATGAAGTAGAATAGACACATTTTTCAATTAAAAAACTAAATATTATTGAGGACGTGTGTGACTCGGCGTTGTTGTGGTGCCAAAGAACGTGCCGTACTCGTGACCGGTCGCTTGTCGCACCAAGCTAATGATACTGATGGGGCACCAACTTTCATATGCCACGCAAAATTAACTGTTTTTTTAACCTCTACACCAGAATTGCAATATGATCGAATTACGAAAATCGTAGCGACCATTTGCTTCTGCGCGTTTCACGCACGGCGAGGTTTTGTTGGTGTTGGTTCATACGGTCAATTATCGCTATGTTTCGGAATTGCAGATGTACAACCAGTTTCGTCACCAGGCAATATTTCACTTACACGACTGAAATTTGACATAGGTATGGTAAGATATCCAGGGTTGAAAGTGAGATTCAAAATTTTGACCTATGAGTTATGGTTAATAACTTTTTTGAAGTCCTCGTATAATGGAGACACTTTTTTTAATGAGAACTTTTCTGAAGCTTTAGAGTTTTCAGCTTAAAAAAATCACGAATTTCTCTGTTTTTGGACATTCGTTCCCCGATAGAGTTAAGTGGGGTTATCCGTTAATTTTATAAGCAGATTATTTTCATATCTTGAAATCTGTAGACATACAGACGAGCGACGTATTGTTTCTACGTGAAGTATCGTAAAATTTTTAAACACAGAAGTCGATCGTATTATTGAAATCATAGATTTTTTGTTGGGAAATAAGTTATTTTCTTAAAGCATCCTAAATAATTTTAGACCTTTTCAATTTTTGATTAGTTTCTTTGCTTGTTGCCTAATCTCAACCCATATACCGATTTTCAGGATTACAAGAACTACAATATGAACTTTAAGGTTTCTTAATATCATCAGCAAGTTAGTGACAAGATCATTCAACTTTTTCATGTTAACATATGATAAAATACCACAGCTCTTAAATTAAACTGTTACTCTAAGCGAGATCACTGCCCCGTCCTACATAGAATTTTTTATATTTTCATAAATCATCCAAATCGGTTCTTAGATTCTAAAACATTAGGAATGCTATTTAATAAATACGCTCATATTATTATTTATCTCTTACTTGAGATTTTTAAATAATATTCAACCTTCAAGAATTATGATAGCCACACGATTATTATATGGTCGAACTTAATTTTGAGTTAAGGTCAGTCGATTCCAGCGCTAGAAGAAATTAAAGCGGTCACGAGGCAATTAAAGCGCTGTAAAAGAAGAATTAAGCTTATATTTCGTAGTATTTTTTATTCATTTACATTATTCATTTTCCACAAGTAATATTTACGAGTCGAATTTTAACATCAACTTTACCTTAAGACCATTAGGTTACGAAATACAGGAATATCGTTTATTTGATTTCAGGAAACGAACTCTTTATGTATTCTATTTGTTTACACTTTTTTTATACATATTGTACTATACATTTATACTTCATATATACTAGGTTTAGTACTAGTCTACATTTTGCTAGTCTAAATTCAACTCCTGAAAGAGTTAAAAGTAAGAAATAATGTTGTGTCAATAATTCTAACCGTTGAGGCTACAGAAGTCAAAGACACATATATTGTTTTTTTTTTTTTATTAAAGTTGTAAGGGGTAAAAAAGGGATTGATATATTGTATAAAAAAATCGACACCGCTAAATCTGTTTAGGTCAAAATTTACATTTTAACTAATCTTTAATAATAAAAAATAATGACGCATCATTCTTAAATGTAACCCTAAAAAAGGGTGAAATGAGGGATGAAATTTTGTATAAAAAGACGAAACCTCTGAAGCTATTGACCACAACATTTGCATTTTAACTATTTATTACAAATGAAAAATTACAACGTGCATGATTTTTAGAAATGTAGCTCTAAGAGCGCAAAATAAAAATGAAAAGTTTTGGAAAGTGGAAAAATTGGAACTGCTATTTTTATTGTTTTGTTCGTTTTTTTTTTGCGTGCTTAAGCCAATTATCCAGTTACTATGAAACTTGCGATAGGTTGCAAGCAAAAGCGGGACTGCGATTGGAATCAAGAATGAAATAAATTGGTATAGAAATCAGGACCGGAATCAGAATCCACAACATAATAGCGATTGGTATATTGATTTCATAATACAAGTTGAAGGTAAACATCTTATGTCGACGCGGGAAAAGCCATGAATAATACGTAGCTAATCTAGAAACCCATAATGAAATCGTAAGGAAACCAAATATGTACATTATTTTTTTTTTTGTTATTTTATCTCAATGTACACAAAACAGATTACAACCTTTATAAAATTTTATGGAAATATATGATAAATATACAAGTTGATCTAGACCGTAATCCTTAAGTATGTGTAGCTACATAGCATGTTTAGAATCGAGATATACATAACAAAATAAAGTGAACAAAAAAGGGAGAACAAAAATTTACAGACAAATGAAAAAATGTAAAAAAGAAAACATATACAATCTACATTACCAAAACAATACATCGCATATACTGCATTTGTAAGCAGTAGGTCGACAATCAGACACATGGATATCACCCGCTAAGTCGTTGTACATTGAGATGAAAGTAGTAAGTTATATATGTCGTATATCTAATACAGATCCCAAAACAGCTGCTTTTAAATTTTCTGTCTGTATCTTTGTTTTTTGGTTGAAGTTACTCAAAAACAATTGGACTGATTTAGACAAAACTTTTTATTCCTTTAACATTAATTTACTGCTTAACTTAGAACACAATTTGTCAGGCTGCATTACCTAGGGCTAAACAAAGAACAAATTCAAATTTTTCCCTGACAATTTGAAGTATCTACTGAATAAATTTGGACAAATGGTACCACCTAGATACCGTTATATTTTTTAACAGTGCAAGTGTCATGAATAAAAAAAATGTATCCGACTATTCATAAGTTTCTTATTTCATTGAATCAATGAAGTTAATGAAAATGAAAAAATCTCGCTACAAACATCGTGGCTTTGAAGAAGACCCCACGACATGACGTCTAGGATTTTCTATGGGTGATGAAAGACAATGAAGAAATGAAGGACAGCTTTTATATATTTTTAAGACGTTGTCATGATCATAACCATAACGAAGTCGCGGGCAACAGCTAGTATGTATACCCTATCAATATTTTAAATGTGAAATTTGTACGTGTGGATGTTTGTTACTCAGTCATGCTTTATCGGCTGAACTGAATTATCTGAAACTATACAGTAATATAGCTTATATATCAGAATAACACATACGCTATAGTTTATAAAGATACTAACTTTTTGCTAGCGACTTTCCTTTGTGATCGTAGAACGAATCCCTTACTTATACTGATCGGTTATTGGTAAGATTAATGTTCAAGAAAGATTCACGTTCACTATTAGTCCGGTATGGGAATCCCCAGCGGCAGCGGGATCAGGGTCGAGAGCATAAGCAAGATAGTTTCATAAAATAAAAAATTGAGTCGTCACGTGTGTTTTCGGTACAAAAATATGGGTTTTTCTAGTATGAAATCGAGCGCGAAACCATGATCGATAGCGTTATCGATCAATATAAAAAATTAAGGAATTTGTTGTATGTCCACGTGTCTAGAACCGCATATGAATTGTGTATATTTAAAAAAATATATAGTTTAAAAAAACTAAAAAACACGCTTTTAAAGCACATTAAACTAAAAAGTTATTTTTCACTTTTTAGTTTAATGTGCTTTAAAAGCGTGTTTTTTTAAACTATATTTATTTTTCACTTTTTTAATTCGGTTGATTGATAAAAATTTGTAATTTTTAACAATACAGCAATAGTTGAATTATTAAAAATGGTTATTACTATTACTAAATTCTGTTACAAAACAGTAATAAAATTTAGTAACAGTAATAAACCACTTGCTCTCACGCAGACCGTACGTGACGAAATTATTCGATCCTGGCGATCCTGATCAGAATAAGAGGATAAACTTATCAAATTATTGTATTGTCATTGGTCCTTGATACGTACGCAAAGTTTCTAATTAATCAGACTTCTTTAAATTGGTGAAAATTAAGCTCAAAGATTCCGTTACATACATAGATACAACCCAAGCTTATAATAAATAGCGTGTTAAGAAACAGAGTCTGGATCGGGACAAGAATTGGAATCAATAGCGAAAACCGGATTTGAAGTCGTGCGTGATCGATGGATCGATATAAATGATAGATTTGGTATCAACGCGGGCGGAGCCTCAGACAAAAGCTAGTATATATGAAAAGTCAGTTTGAAATTTGAAAAATAGACTCACGTGCCGTTTACGTGTGGTTAAATAACAAACAAAAATAGACTCATGTTTCGGATATTTTATAAGGAATAAGTTTTGCCTTCAACGTGACATCGGCCGAACTTTGTTTGGTTTGCATTTGAAATTTTAAAAACTGCATATGTTCACAACACGGAAATGGCAATGATTTTTTTTTTGTGTAAATTAAGACAATCGGGTTTGACAAAATTGCCGCTTGTATGTGGGCGGAGACGGGCATTATCGTATTATTCAAGACTAGGTAAACAGACAGAGACCATTCGCACCTTGCACCTTGCGGCTTCGGACTCATGGCATATGTTCGTCTGAATCCAACTGGAATTGTATATTTTGATGGAACAACGATCATCTTAGAGGTAGAGGTCATTTCTACATTTAAATAATTTCTATATTTTTTTTTTACAAAAATCAAATTTTATTCATATCTGTTAAGAAACTACACTGTTATTTCTGATTACTATCCTTCAGCAAACATTTTTTTTTATATAAAGTGTAGTCCACGACGCTCTGCAGCCATAAAACTGTCGGTGAGTATTTTTTGGGAGCCATGCTGTGGTCAGTTTTGCTGCGGCACGAAAATAGGCCAGCTCGACCGGTAAAAAAACACACTTTCGTACAATAAAGACTTGAAGTAACAGCTTCCGTTATTTCATTTCATCCAGTGTATGATAGTTCCGGTGGTCAATTCCTCCTTCATCACCTGACTCTTCCCCCATCAACCCACTCCCTCTCCATCACTCCAGTTCGCCTCTATCGATCCCCCTTTGACCGATAACCTATTCCTACCTACGAGGCCGGCGACGCACTGGTGACTCGTCTGGGATTGCGAGTGTCCAAGGGCGACGATGACTACCCACTCTCTGATGACTAGCAGACTCGTTTTCCCCTCAAAAATTCTATACTACAGTGGTATAAAACGCTTCAGGTCCAACTCGTTCTTGTCCGATTCTTGTTATTTTCAATAAAATACTTTTTTGTACGATTTAAAAGTTTCACTTGTTTTGAATCCGCTTCTAAATTTTATATTTCTAGCCAATAATTAAAAAATATATACAATTATCCAATAAATAAAGTTGCTGTGAAATCTGGATATCACATAATTTTTGTACAAAAAAAAAATTATAACGGAATACACTAATCATTCGTATTAATCTCCCTTTTTTTCTATTTTAATGGTATAGAAAACGTCAAATTTAGGGGTCGTCCATTAATCGCGCGAAGTAACGCGTATTTATTTCTTCGTTGACTCGCCGTTGCCAGACAACGACTGCCTTCTCGGCCCGCCGCCACAAGCGCCCGGCGCTCCAGTATACCCGTTTTCACAAATAATATTCTGAAAATATTTAAAATACTTTACACCTAAACAAACATACGCGATTTTAGACAAGAAAGGGGAATTAGTCTAAAACCTCATTGCGTATCGCCGTTTGGGTTAAAAAAGTCTCTGAAAAACATCACTTGGTTAATGGATGACCTATTACTGAAAAGTATTTATTATACAGGGTCCTCATCATCCCGCTGCTGGGGCATGTTCACACGCGATCGACGGCTTAACTCTGCGTTTCCCGGGGCATCGTTCACTTTTGCTAGACTCCAAAACTGATTGACAGAATTTCAAAGCTGCAACTTACAGGAAACACTTCTGACTACTCTAAAACCACAGCTCGACCGAAAAATCAAAAGTTACAGCATCGAACTGCGTTTTATAGGCCTGCGCTCGCGTAAACTCAAATTGATCGATTGTCAACCGCCACCGCGCATGCTCGTTACGATTCGATACCGCGCCATTGCGTATGCAAGCCGCCAGCGTTTTCATTAACGGACCACATTTTTGTCTTAAGGATAACAGTACACACATAGCCGCGGCGTCGGGCGCATGCGTATAGGGCATGTGCACGAAAGCGATAACGCGATCTAGGTCAAGTGCAACGAGTTCGGCGCACACATGTGGGCTGGGGTGCGCTCACACTGCCTCCGATTGGAAAATAATCATAAAGTGGGAATACGTATTTTCTGCTCCCAGTTGCGAATATTATATTTTTTTAATATATCAATAATTTGTTGTTTGCGACCCGATTTTAATAAACCGAATTTTCATCGACTTGAGGTTTCTAGAAAGCTTTTTATGTCACATTTAACTGCGTCTGCATGTATAGGAATATATGTGTGTATGTTTGTGTGTGTGAACCCTTTATAAGTTTTAAACGGATGGACCGATATGAATCAAATTAGACTATTCGAAGTTAGTTCATTTAATGTACAGATCTTGAAAATTTGACCCAAATGATCAATCAGAATTAGAATAATGTAAAATAACATTTTGGAAAATTATATCATTCTTTTTGAACTGACGAATCGGTCAATTTCAAAACTAATTACAAATGTTCTTTCTACAATTAAATTAATTGCATTAAAAATGAGATTCAAACCCTTTCAGAATTTCATTTAAATCGATTAATTTTATCGTAAGACGTCGTGGAGAAAATTTTAAAAACAGTTTTCAAGCGACTTTTATACATTTATATTTTATACATATAAAAGGTCAAAACATCACTCTTGTCGTGTTTTGTACCTGTCAAATTGTAATTCAATCTCTTTGGTTTTATTGAACGTAAGGTTGGTTTTAATATTATCAAGGGTTGGTATTCTGCGTAAAAAGAAAATTGAAATAAATAATATTAAAAATAGGTCGTTCACCATTATTAATTGTTTTCCAATCAACAGACGTTTTCATGTCGTATGGAATTTATATGTGGAATGTATGGAATTTCTTCCATATATTTTTAACCGACTTCGTGAAAGGATGACCTTTTACGTTCGATACGTATATTTTTTTGTTTGTGTACAATGATTTTTCGAAAATTGTTTAACCTACTTAAAAAATGTAATATGTTTTATTAAAATAGATTAGAGATAATCCCATACCGTTGGATGTATTCTTTTTTACGACAAAGAACACAGCGTTGTCAAGAAAATCCCAAAAAAATCTTTTCGTGAAATTTTCATCGATATATGTTTATCGCGGATTTAGTATTAATTCTCAAAAATGTAACAGCTGCTTTAGGTTATTTATATTACATGCAATTAAAAGAGAAATGGTTATGATCACATACTTTTTAATTGTACTCGATTAACTACTTTCTTATTTTCACACGATAATTCATTTTAACTTACAAGTATCACTCATATTCTCCTATTGTTCGATGAGTTATGATGAAAATCCGAAAACATATAGGTCTTAGAAAACAACGGATACGAGTGTCGGTCTGAGGAAACTGCGAGTCCTAGGGCAGTTGCATTCAAATCAAAAAGGTTTATGTCCTGGAATGATTGCCAACGCCACCGAGAAATTCAGGATCAAATTCAAATTAATAATCTCTTTATTTCATAGGTTATACACGACTTTTGAAATGCGTCATTACAATATTAATTTACTGAATTATAAAGTTTAATTACCCAATGATTAAAAACTATTAAATAAAATAGTTTTCACAATCAAAATAAAAACTGTTATCAAAAACCTATTCATTAAGATTATTGGTTTTTTTTTTTTGAAGTCGGTGCCAGCCAAACCTAAAACGTCTCTAATGAAAACGATGAACACAAAAATTAAAATAATAGCTACATTCAACACATAATTCTACTGATATAAATAAATATTAACAGAATGCCAAATGTCGAAAAATAAGATAGAAGTGCAACTGGTATATTTTGGTTTTCATTGCCTCTAAAAGTAAGCAACTATTTTAACTAATAGAGTGGCACAGAATCCAAAAATAAATAATCATTTTGAGTATTAGGGGTTTTAGGACAGTTTTATTTTATCTTATTACTATTATTTTTTGGAAAGGTTATTTTTTAACTTCAAATCATAATAAAACAAAAATGCTACACGAGTTGCAAACAATATTTATGCAGTTCATGAATTTAAAACAGTGTTATACATCTAGCAGAAAATTAGTTCAAAGCTTTTAATGTAGGGAAATTTTAGATTTAAGAAATTGTGTGTGTATCAGTATACACACGTAAGAAGTGAAACTTCTTTATGACATCATTTTTTGAAAAATAATCCACTATTTACAACTTTACGGAAATTGATTAAATAAAGCTAAATTAGATAAAGTTTAAACAAAAAAATATTCTTTTTGTATTAAATTAACGCTATTTTATATCATTGACATGCATTCAAATAATATAATTATTTCATCTTATTATTGCTATTAGGTTCATTATAATATTTTATTAATTATGATAGAATTATTATTATCATTGTCATCGTTATTATATATTTTTGTAATTAATGGCTTATGGTAATTAAAATATGAAATATATGGTTTACATTCCACGAAATTTAGTGACCTAGTAAAAACTCTACCAATTGAGGTGCCAGATCATGTTGGTGATGTTTGAGGACTGTTTTTTATAGACGAATTCTATATATTACAAAGAAAAAAGAAAAAAATGTGTATCTCTATGTTTTCATTTTCTAACTGTGTACAATTTATTTTTGAATGATTATTTTTTTTTATTATTACAATTAACTGGTGTTTACTAAATTAACAGTCGTATTAATTAATAATAGCTAGTTTTAATGAAATTGTATTTATTTACAGATACTTTCAATCAAAAACTGAGGTTAACCTGAAATAACCTAAAAAAATAAATACCATAATCAGGCCCACGTGTTGGATGTATTAGAAAAAAAGATATAATTACTTATTTTTGTTAGAAATCCACTGGAATTAGAATAAATCCTTTTAATTTTTTTCCTATCACTTTATTATTGATATATTATTTTTCACGTCACTTCTAAGTTTTAAAAATAAACAAGGCGCGTAACAGAAAAACGTGACGACGAAGATCTCTCTCATACGTCGTTAAAGAAGTTTCACTTCAAAAATGAAAATTTTAATTCGTCCGTCGGTATCGATGTGGATGCACGCTAATGCGCAGACACACGATCGGGCAAACGCTTGACAAGCAGAGGTCGCGCCTTAAACGGGCTCCAGAATAAAAGTGATTGTCGCTTCTTAAGGCGAACTGTACAAACGCTAATTGGTGTTAGCGGAACTAACAGGTTTTACGATCTCGTTTGGCGTTTTGACCGGCTTCGTCCGGGCCGATGAGAGCTTTTTGCACCTGTTCGCTGATGAGTAATCAGCGAACTGGCCTCTTAAGAAGCCAAATTATCCTGATGGCTTGAACACCCTGTGTTGTTGACAATAAAAGAAACTGGCCGAGTGCATGTCGGGCCATGCTCATTATATAGTTCCGAAGCTATTATTACAAAGAAATGCACTACAGATGATAAAAGTATGTTGTTGGACTTTTTACGTGTTTCCCGCACAGAATAGTTATAAACATTTTAGTCGCTTACAACTAGACAAACAAGTATGTATGTCGACTATTATTACAAAACCAGTATAAACTAAAATGCATTAGCAAAAGAGCGTATCTCCATGGCGCTTACGTCTTTTTGTTGAAAATCGTATAAACGTTACCTTCATTAATTTTGTCATATTTTTAGACTTACGGTTTAAAAAACTAAGGGAGATGGGACACAATTTGTGCTACTTTCAGAGCGATCTTTTCCGAAATTATTAATGTAATCAGAAGAATTGCTCAGAGACCTCAGAGTTTTTAAAAGAACTGTAGAAGAATATATCGCATGTTGATGTTTGCTGAAAAAAATTTTTTCAGCTTTTGTTATACATATGGAGAGCCCCCCCCTACAAATATTATTTTTGTTATTTAACCACCAAACTAAATAGCGGCTCACACAAGACACCTACACTATAAATTTCACCAATACAGGTCTGGTGGCTTTTGAATAAAATACCTGTGACGTACAATCGGACTAAAAATGCAAAAATCATCCAGCAGAATAGCAACACACGTACTTCCTTGTCAAAGTGACCTTTCCGATTCTATTAAACAACATCTTTGGAAATGACCCTCTATGCGTGTACTTCGACTCCCTCATCTTTCATATCCCACCCATACTCAACCCACTCCCATCTCTTGGCACGTCCTTAATCCCAACTCTGATCCCGTCATCAGTTCTGGTTGCGATTTCTATTCGATTCCTATTCTCCTTTCAGTTTTCAGTACCGAAACTCATCGTTCGCTTCAGTGTCTGTGGCACCGACACGGCTGACAGTTTTCCCCGTAATTACTTATCACACAAAATTGGCATACCCATAAAAGATTATCGGCAAATCTCTTCATTTATTTCTGCCCTTGCTGAAGTTCTGAAATATTGTATCATTAATGGGAATTTGGAGAAATGTGTAAATCATGAAAAAGTTATCAAAACATTTAACACGTTAGAATAAAGAATCACAGATCTCGTGCTTTACTCGACGTTCGATTTCGTTGAAAATGTATAAGAAGGTATAAAATAATATAAACTTAACAATAAAAAAAATCTGATAATCGGTGTACAAAAAACATCAATCCGTGAAGAATTTCACGTGTTATTTAAAAAAAAAACATCTTTTTTTTCAAATTTTCCGTTAACGATGTCTCTTGAACAAATCCACGGATTTTGATTTAGTTTTTACAAAAGGACGTCTGTAATTTTTAATGGATTGATATCTGGTACACGATCATCTTTTTCCGTTTAAAAACGGATGCCATAAACCAATGAAAAATATTGAACAACGTTTCCGAAAGATATCGTAGTTGATATATTGAAAAAGTGACGTTTTTTTTAACCTCTTAGCGTTTTTCAGAATTTTATTTAAATAAATCTAGATATTTGAACTCGAAGACCTGAAAACGTATTAATATATTTTTGAGCTCTAAGAGCTTGAAAAAACACAAAAAAACGAACTTTTAAACTCAAACTTGATAATTTACTGATAAGTATATTTTTGAAGACCTTGAGGTCAAAAGCAATAAAAAGATTCTAAAATGGTCTATAACGTCAACAATTATTCGATTTTCTAAACTCGAAAAACTTAAGGATAAGTCTTTGAGAGAGCTTTGAGACAACTATATTTTTTGAACCCGAGCATTTTTTCTTAATTGTATCCAATAATAAGTTCTTCTGATTTTGTTGGAACCGACTCCATAAACAACTAAATAGTTGTTCTAGACGTCTGTTTAGAAAAATATTCAAGTAAGATTTTGAAGGCGATTTTAGTTATTTTTGACGTGACAACGTCTTAAATTAGGTTGCGGCTGGGAGTCACTTTGAAAAAGTGTAACGCTCGGTAACGTAACGATGAGTCACCGAACGAGAGAGAGGCCCGCCGAATGCCTTGCGTCTCTCTCCCACTCAACTATGATCGGTCTGCCGCGCGCGCAGCACTAGAGAATTAGTGCATAGCTTGCAAATGTATTGCAAGTTATTGTATGTATATTTGTATATAAATACGTATGTATGTGTAAAGGTAAAAATAAAATTTTGTTAATATGAAATTCAGTGCGAGATTCTTTGTATAAATTAATGTTTTAAATATAATTCTTTGTATAAATAAATGTTTTAAATTGTTACTATTATTTCATCCTTCTTCCTACTATACGAATGAATATTCACATTAAAATGATTTTACCATTCAAAGTCGTTGTCACGTAAAACTTTCGCCCGTATACCGACTTTACAGGCTACCAAATTTTTTTTCACTGTTTTTAGCTATCGAATAATTATAAATTTATAATTTATTTAGCTACTTTGCATGTCTATTAAATCATGGTTAATAAAGTTGGCCAGGTACCTCCTTTACTTTTGTACTGAGCAAGCAGAAAAGCAGTTTCGATCCTGAATTTATTTTCCACTGATAATCGTTACAGGGTCTTTGCGTTCTTAGTTGGGATGTAACTACTAAATTATTCTTATACAAACTATATAAATTATTCTTATTATTTATACATAAAAGATCTATTTATACAGATCATCTTTGCATTCACTTCCACATTAAAGTAATTCACTCTGTTTCTACTGTTATCGCTAAAAAGTACCGATGTGTTCCTGCTAATATTAGATGTATGAATGAAAATATGTAGGTAGATTAATAAGTAATTAATTTTATTTCTGTGTATACTAAATATAAGTCATTGAAGAGTAATTTCTATCGACAAATCGCAGCAATATCCCCTAACTCCTAAGCGTAAAGGGTACTGTGGCTTCATCATCAGCTCAGTAGCATGAGATGGTAATTAGTTATTCCTTTTTCAAATGCAAAAACATGAATAACTAAAAAAGAGCTAAAACACACTCTAGTGCCTATAATATTTGAAGGTATCCCTCGATTTCCTTGCGATGCCATCATCAGATCCTGACTTGGTAACTATGAAACAACCTCGGGGGTATATTCCCTAAAACGGAAAATAATAATTTTCTGACAAGCCAAAATTAGCTGACAATTGACGAAATTATAGCTGAAGAGTTCCGGTGGCCGCCTGTGGTCTTCTTCATCAGTTTTAAGTCACTGAATGATGGTTTTTAAGTGCAAATACTTTACTTACAGCCTAAAACAAAAGCGTTATATGTATACCTCTAATATTTAAGGATTCCCTTCAATTTCCCATAGTTCTTATGGTCAGAAATGAATTTTAGAAAAAATGGGACCAATCTGGGAGTATATTCTTCTAAATAAAAAAAGATTTTTTTCAAATCGATTACTAAATAACGGAGTTCTGAATTAACAAACATAAAAAAATTCCACCGAATTGAGAAGCTCTTCCTTTTTTTTTTAAATCTGTTAAAGATATATGAAATTGTAATACGGAACAATATCTTTAAGGATTTTAAATGCTTCATATCAAAAGTCAATACGGAGCTCACGTGTCAAGGCCGTCTGGTGCTGTCTATCTGCCTGCATGTCTGTGGGTCTGTATATCATAGCTTTTCACGAGGCAAGTACTCAAAACGTCCACGCGCGCCCATATGCAGGATTTTAAATTATTTCATCAACATAAAAATAAATAAATATTTTTTTGTTTTATGCATCGCGTGAGGTTGAAAAACCAGAAATTGACGATTTTATTAAAGTTTTATTTAAATTTTGAGATGCATTAGTTGTATCGTCACAAATGTCCAAAAATATGTAACAAACAATATCTTGCCCCACTTGCTTTCGCAGCTTCCAAGCCGAACGATTTGAAACAAATTCGTGATCATAAGGCCGATAAATATTGGAACAGAAATTGAACCAAATTTCAAATATATGCAATTTTGAAAAAAATATTGTATTCAATTTTTGTGCAATAATCCACAAATACAAATACGACTCGATCCTAAAATCGTGCCGCTCGTAACCCTCGACGCATAAGTCTGTCACGCACGGATTTTTCAAGATATAACGTTGAAAAGGTGAATCGTTCTCTTCACTAGCTCCATTAACGCAAGACATAAAACGGAAAAATATATGACTACCCGATTGACGCAGTCGGCGGTGACCCTACCCGCTGCGCTGACGGCATGGATTAGCTTCCCACACAAAACAAATGTTTATTTCGTTAAAAAATGGTGTGTCTCGAATCTGGGTGCTTCTACTTAAGTGTGTGTATTTCCATAAAAACCTTGTATGATGTCCGACACCAACGAGCGGTCAGTTCGCCATTGACGATGACGTCGTCCGTCTGTGACGTGCTCTCCGAATCACAGAGCGAGTAGTACGAGTTGACTCAAAAGCTCATCGGTCCACTCGCCGGTGACGGGGCTCGAAATCGATGCCTTCCGGTTCCAAAGCTACGAACTTGACCACTGTGCCACACGCTGCTCGATATTACTCCTTGTAAAATCGGCCATGTGCACCCCACATAGTCCACTCTCCATCAATCCGTTCTATCGGACTGTGGTCTCTTCGTGAGCTTCGAGTGCCGGCGGCCAGCGCCAATGCGATTGCAGCTTGCATTGTTCCTGGAACAGCATTTGCGCCGGTCGCCTTATCGCCTATCGGCTTATGCAGCAACTTAAATATCTTCTCGGGTTATTTGCTATTATCTTATTAAGATCTTATTAGCACTCTACTTGTGTTAATTTCGGTCAACTGCTAGTCGTTTATAGATCGAAGGTTGTTTTATCCTTTTAAGCTGGTCGCCTTGGAAAAAAATGACAATAACTAAATAATCATTAGAATTCCTATCACTGCTATGATAATGATCATACTTTATTTTATCTTTTTAACCTGAGTTTTAACAGTAAAAAGAACAATTTATTCTGCACTGACCGTCTCCCGACCGCTCAGTTAGGCTTAAATTAAAAAGCGATGTTTATTTGATTTTATTCTAGACCAGCTGTGCCCGCGGCGCCGCTTGCGTAAACTACAGAGTTATTGTTTAGATTTTCTTTATGAATAAAATGGAATTTCACTTGAGTGTGTTAATTATGAGATAAATAATAAAGGGGTAAATATTTTTAATTTAAACATACTTTTAGATATTTTAGATATTCCGTGAAATTTATTCCTTCCGAACTTGGAAAAATATATTTTGTTTATACACGTATCGAGGCTACATTCCTAAGTTAATTTTAGGGTTTCGTAGCCAAAATGGCTAAAATTGCACCCAAAAATTGTTTCGTCGTGTCCATCCGTCCGTATGTTACGGGCAATTTATTATGGATTAAATGTTACGGAAATTTTGTCACAATACATCAGAGACAAACGCATTTAAATCGGCTTAGCCGTTCCTAACATTATTGTACAAGAATTCTAAAAACTATCTTTTTGGCCTAATAAGTACAAAATGTATGTCAGTTCAAACGGAAGTCGTGGAAAAGGTTCTAAGCACCCTTACGTTTTTTTACGCACCGGCCCGGCCACGTGAAAAACCCCGCGCCACTAATTCCTAGAAAACGATAATGTGTAAAGATGTAGTTTTTTACTAAAAAAGTCACCATCGTACGTATTGTATATACCAAAATTAAGACATTTTGTAAATTTTCTAAAGTGTGTCATTCATTGTTTGTTGATATTAGAAAAAATATTTTGAATAAAAACATATAAAAAATTTTAGGAATTAATCATTTAAAACCTAGTTTTTTTTAATATTTTAATAATTTAGCTTATTCGGGCTTAGATTTAGAAATTATTAAAATAATTTCTTAATCTAAGCCCGAAAAATATTTGACGTCACACCAGGGAAGAGGTGAGCATATTGATGTTGCGGTCCCCGGTGACCTACCCCCCCCCTCCATTTCCCCTCAGCAATTCTTCCATCAGCCCACCATCAGATATCTTTTTCTTACCCAAAGAGCCGGGAACGCGTTGGTGACTCCTCTAGAGTTGCGAGCGTCCATGGGCAGCGATGACTATTCTCTGAGTATTCGAAAGCTCGTTTTCTATTATAAAATGTTATAGAAAATGTGACAAGCACGGCGGGAGCCTCCAAAAATCATGAAATTCGTTTGATGTAATTTATTGATAGCCTCTAATTTTGTTAATTTTTATTATGCATTTCTCAACATGCATTTTTTAAATTTGATGCAAGAACATTGAGAATCGGCGACTGATCACATACATGACAGTATTCAAAATCAAAAATTAAAATGAGTTTTTTTTTATTTTCTGTATAACAGTATTTTAAAAAATTAAATTGTAAGTGTGAAAAATTAAGGGCACTGTCCAATTTAAGCTTGTGAAAAAATAAATTTTTTATTAGTTTTCTAAAAATTTTTGTTATTTTCAAAACGTATATCGCTGCCCCCCACCTTTAAAGGTTGAACACATGAAAATTCTAAAATGTCCAATCCAAACAAAATATTGTTTATCACATATAAACAATATAAATCTTCATCATTTGGTGTCTCACATTCTGGTTAATTAACATAGACGAATCGAACTTATTTCTCGTCAGTGCCAATTCAAATGGTTACTAAAATTAGACTTAGTAATCAATATTTATAGCAGCAGGACCACGATGGCAGACATGGCTCTCATAAGTTTATAATATTGTTATCTGCCTTTAAAACATTATTTGATTCGATTAACAGATGAGGGTACATTTTTTTAATGTCGGATCTTAGACTATAAGAAAATTGATACAGAATTAGCTCTATATTCAATATTGACTGTGAGACGCTTTACATCCCTAAGAAATATTTTACAAGAGCAACTTCCTATTGACAATATAATATTAGCCTAATCTTTAAGATGTTTCTTAAAAAACAACATAACATAAATTTAAGAAACGTTTCAACTACGATCTGATCTATATATGAGTAGTTAAACGATGTTTGAGGATATTATGGAAGGTTTTAGGATATATTGAGACCGAAACCGAGATCGTTATTGACAGAAAATGAACGCGTATGTATCAATATACAACAATATGCAAACAATAGATAGAGAACGCTAATCTCATTTGCAGACCACCTCGATTATAAATTCGATGCAGCTAACTAGAGAACAAGCTGGCTAAATATTTCGGTCAACAGGCAATGTATCAATTTTAGTAAATGTAATATTAAATTATAAAATTATCATTTTGAACCTACAGATGAGATTTTCGTAATTCACTGTAACCCGTTCCCGTCACGGATATTAGGTACAGTCAACAAAAGCCCGATTTCAATAATTTCATTTTTTGTTCAATTTGAATCGACCGAAAACCTACAATACTATTACCATTAATTTTGTAAACGACTAAATATTCTTCCTGTTTCGTAACGTTTTAGAAGAAAATGAGAACCTTACAGAATAAAAAAAAATTATAGTTTTTTTTTTAAGATTTGTAACCAAAAAGTACATCGTAATTTTTTGTGATTTTCACTACACTCTATAGACAGATAAGTAGAATTTATAACAATGGTATTATAGAAATAATATCCTACCTAAATTTTTGGGCCTTCAAACAGAGAGAACGTTGTGTCATAAGACTTTATTGTTAAGATATAGCAAAATAGAGAAAATTATCAGATTACATAGGCAAAACGAAGAAAAGACAGTGAGAACAAAATGCGGGAAGCAATAGTCTAGATTTTGTAGCATTTCGTTTTTTATTTTAGTTCAAGAAAAAAATAACTTCCTATACTATTTGGTAGACTTGAATTTATCGGAAGCTGATTAAATATAAATCCCGCTTGCGCTGATGATCCCGAAACGTACGATAAGAGCAATCCGTTAGTTTTATAAACGGAAAATATATTGTGTGATGGTACTGAACTCTCAATTTCTGAGTCAGACTCGTGCTTGCCCGGTTTTCTTGTATCGAGCCCCGCTCTTAAAACGCCCCTACTTTCCGTTTTTTTGCAGATTGTACCCATTGCATAACAATTTGTCTAGTGAATGCAGTTACAATGTTAAACTTTAGCCGAAGGTCAAAATGTGATTATACTCATTTCGGTGATGAGTAACAACAGGCACAAAATGCTAACTAGCAGGTGTCGACTGAAATTTTCAATTTTTTTTTCACATTAGATAAGTAATTCTATTTTCGTTATTTTTTTATATCAATGCAAAACAAGTTTTAGAAATATCTTAAAATTTACGTATTTCAATTAATATAAAATCACCTTCATCTGAACACTCATGAACGTATATTTTGCATTTTTTTTATATTGTATTTAATTTTATATAAAAGCAAGCCATTATTTATTTCTTGTACGATGTACGTGCTTAGAATCGTTTCATTTTAACGAAAAAAAAAATGAAAGAGTCATTTTAGTACAGTTTTAAATAACATTTTTACCTGTCTGAACGTTAAATGCAATGATATTCATTAATGTTGCATGAAATGAATGAAAAAAAATTTGGAAAATCCAAAAGTGCACGCCTCTTAGCGGTCGTTCAATTTTTACAAATATATATATTAGTACGAATGTTTTTTCTTGTCATTCGTGCATTTATATAAGTCTATAAGTACATGAAAAAAATAGCTCGATTTTGGTAAGGCGAGAGTAGAGTACTATCTCAGCGCTCCACTTATGAGGCATGCAAAATCATATAATATTCAAATGTTAAGATCTTAACACATAAGTAAATTATATAGATCACCCGACGACGCCAAAACATTATTAAAAATGAATTGTAGTAGCATATAAATTAAACGATATTTTGCTACATAATACACCAACAAACGTGCGTGCGTATATCACATTATTTCATCTTCATCTAAGTATCGTGGCAGCTCCGCCCCGCGTGCGGACATAGAAATAACTTCTTTATCTTTTATGACAAGCAATACCCTTTTAAGCATGACCCCGATCCTGGTCTTGTTTTAGATTTAAATTCCACTTCTGCCATCTCTCTCCGTTTTGGTTTCGTTCCCGATTTCAATCTAAGTCTTGCTACAATTCATAGCTCAATTTCGTCTATGATCTGGCTTTCGATCCCGAAAAATTTGTATCGATTATTAAACGCCTTGCAGTTTCAGCCGCGCGGAACACAATTCCTATTCTACATGTTACGTTCGTGATTGTGTTACTCACTCACGTAGGGGCAATAATTACTGTAATGCTCGTACAAATACCGCCAGCGTTCCTTGTCAAATCTCGACGCGGAATAAGTCTCCAATCTGATCCCGTTACCGCTCCTGGTTTCTGTCGTGGCCCGGCTCCCGGTTGCGTTTCCGTTTCGACTCATGGGCCCAACCTTAATTCCGATCTTTTGGGTCTTGACTATCGATAACTAACTATCCCTACTGCTAGACTACTGAAATGATTTTTTTTTTTAATTATTCTTGACGAAATATCGTAACCCTGTGGCAGTCCGCATACCAGTGCCGCTAATCTGGCCTACTGACGTATCAAAATAAATTTTTGCATATCACATATCTTCTTACTAAAAATAATCAAAACTCAGACCTTGCGTCCTGATTCGGCGGCAAATAAAAAAATAATATTAAATATTATTGCAAATAATATTATAAAATAAAATTAACATCGTAAAACCTTTAAATACGCAAGCGAAGGCGGAAAAAACACTACCACACTCTTTGCAACATCAAAAATATATATCTAAAAAGTCGAACCAATCAATCAAATGGATATGTTAAATCTTAAAAAACACGCGCGCAAAAATGGAAGCAAATACTAGTTTTCGAAAATAAATAAATATTATTATATTCGGCGATAAAAAAGATTTCTACTAATGAAAGATGTTTTAGAATCGGTACAATAGTCCCCGAGATTATTGCTAACAAACAAAAGTTAACATTAACGCAAAACATATCAATATCTCTCGTAATTCACAGACATTATTCTAACACGGATAGGGTTTACCGAAAATGATCTATAGGTGTTGCCGGAGATAACGAGGTTGGTCCGTTTCGGTTAGATAAATCACATATTCATTCAGCTTAATTAGCGTGCTCGCGCGCTCCATTTATTTTAAGTCGCTTTTTACCGTTCACCGATCAATGCCTCTGATACACCGGCCCGTGCGCACCACGGCCACGTCCGCTCCCTGGTCAGGCTTTTCCGATTGTGCTTAAGGCGACACCAAAATTTGTTCCGTTGGCGTTAAATCAGTTTTATTTCTAACATCGATTTGATGCCGTCACTGCCATCGAGTGACAAGTTCCGCATCTTATATATTTTAATATATATCTTTGGTATGTATTTTAATATATATCTTTGGTTTATATGCCCCGTGATCTTTAATATTCATATGTTAAAAACCAGCGTTGCGAACTCTTATAGGTGGTACAACTGATATCGGGCAGAGCCCATTTGACACAGTAATTCTTTTTCTTTTATCTTTCTAAAAATAATTGATACGAAATACGTGTTATTAATAATAATAAAATTATATATCGATTAAAAGCCCGTACCAATTCTAATTATGATAAACTAAAGAACGTTATCGTTCATAATGTTTATTTATTAAATTGGTTTAATTTAGTTCGCGGTTCTGCCGTAAATATAAAATACTTCGGTACAATTTTGTTTCAATTTGCGCTTTTCTTTTATTTAGTAGAGATACTAAACTAGCAGTTACATTTTAACTTATTAATTTACTAATTAAATTAAAATATATATAACACTTCTTTGAAGACGTTCTCTTCTGTAATTGTTTTCCTAACCACAAAAATTTTTACTAATTATATTCATACATACAAAATATATATTTTACCTAAGGCATAAATACTAACATTTAAATATTATTAATCTTCATTAATCATTCCTCGACAAAATCAACCATTATAAAATCATTTATATCATGCCTGTTTGTCTGCCTTTCAAATCGTCTGTCACAATCCACAGCTAATTCGTTTTTTAAGAAACCATTTGACATAATAATTTAAATTTGACTTATTGTATGCTTAAATTAACCGGCCTGTCATGCATAGCAATTAAAGCTGTTTTTTTTTTAAATCATCGATTTTCAACGACGGCAAAGTTTCACTGTACCAATACTTTAAGGTTAAAAGCATTACTTATTTACATGAGATATATTTGTCATATACTTACACGTAATGTCAAGTTATGTCCTATTTCTGGTAACATTTATTTTTGTAGGGTTTTAAAACTTAATGTACGCCAAACGTAAAGCAAACAAACTATATAATACATATGAAGGTATATTAATTAAGAATACACACACCTGACTTTATACATCATTAACAATATCAGACAATATTTATTATGCGATAGGTCAATGTTAAATCAGTGTCAATTTCAGGGTTGGCTCTCAGGGTTAACCCAGACGGCTTGTTTAATATATAACCCAGGATTATTACGGACATATTGATAAGTTATTTACTTATTATGCATCCTTAAGGCATTTTTAGGGTTTCATATCTAGTAAATTTATTGTCCATCTGTTTATTAGTTTGTCCGTCAAGGCCCTTTCTTAAAAACGAGCATACAGACCATCAAAGAATAAGTGGTCGCGTCCGCCCGTGGACACTTGCAACCCCGGAGAAATCACCAGTGCGTTGCCCACCTCTCAGATGGGAATATCTGATGAAAAGGGGAGTGGACTGCTGGAGGCGAGAGTGAAAAGATTGTGGGGGGGAGGTACAGAGGGATAAGTAGGCCACTGAAACTCTCACTCACTGGATGAAATGCAACAGCGGAAGCTGTCACTACACTTGTATATTCTGCGAGAGTGCGGTACCTCGCCGAGCCGGCTCATTGCCGTGTTGCAGCCGAGTTGACCACAACGTGCTCTACTACGTACATATATATTAAAAATAATTAGTATCAAAGAAGCAAAATATAATATCTATATTCAACTTGCACCTAACTGGACGAACTACGA
This sequence comes from Eumeta japonica, assembly GCA_005406025.1. NCBI lineage: Eukaryota > Metazoa > Arthropoda > Insecta > Lepidoptera > Psychidae > Eumeta > Eumeta japonica. The sequence goes on along the minus strand of BGZK01000654.1, from coordinate 278,486 downwards.
AAACTACGTTTGGTTTTTCAAAATACAGTAATTAGTACGCCTTAGTTACAAAATAAATAATTTGACAACAATGAGCAAATATACTAGCAGTAGTACAATAAATAGAAGAAGTAAATAACACGTCATAGAACTAGACCAAGAAAATTAGGTACTTAATAGAATTAAAAATTCAAATTTCTAATTCGATATACCTTTATTTCATAATTCATGACTTAACACTTGAAGTACATCTTCATATTTAATGAAATTACCACTCCTTTAGAAGACAGTTTTTCCTCAAACAGAATAAGCAAGAAGCTTGAGGGTTGTTCTTTTCAAATTTAATAATTTACGACCAAAACCAACTACAAAATAGTTTAAGAGTGAAACGGAAAAGAAATAAAACTGACTTGTACTCTAAATATCTGGAAATTTTATATTACCCTTTTTTTATAAAATTTTTGTTTAATGCTGAACTTAAATTTGTATGGTTTTAAATTTTGTATATTTATCATATATATTTACTTATAAAGTCAAAGTTTTGAGGTGAAAAAAATTCTTTACGAACTTTGGAACGTGGTCTTAATAAATTTTACAGTATAAACATTCATTTTCTTTGAACGGAGTTTGGTAAACAATTCGTCTATGGAGCGTGATTCATCTAGAGGAAACGTAAGGTTAGTTGTCAACAAAAATATCCAATTGTCACCATCTGTCAGCGTAAAGTTTATTCAATGACACAGTACATTCAGAGTAAATAGCTGACACTTTTTGTGTACGGAGCAAGTAGGTGTTTCTGTTATTTATCTAAGCGAATTTAGCTCGTAAACAAACTAATTATTCAACACGTCGCTCGCCTCGCCCTTGCCGCCGCCATTTTGAGAGCCATCTGTCATTTCATTCTATTCGATTCACGCGGGATGTGACCCACAGACGGACGGTCACGGCGCTCACGACGCGCGAGAACGTGTGCGGGGATATATAAACGACGCATAATATCTACAAGTACACGACTACATTCGTCCAGCTCGAATGCAGTTTATCTTCTTTTACGTTTAAACTAGAAACTAGTAACATGTGAAGCATTGCATCGTCAGAATATCTTAGTATTTTTGTGTACAAATAATTAATTTTGTAGTCGTCCGCGGCCCAGGGTCGCCCGCGGGACGATTCTACTTTTGATCTAGTTCCGATCCGATTCGGATGATAATTCTGCACCACATTAAACCTGATTGATGATGAATAGGTAAATATGTTTTGAATAGCGATCTCTTGTCCTTGTCAATTATTGACTACGGCGGGTTGCACCCAGAGATAAAAATGCGAATCGAATTAAAATAGTAAAATATAAATTCTTAAAATATTGTGAGGTATTTCAAATTATATTTATGACCTATGAAATAAAGATATACTCGAATTTGAATTTAAAGATATGTAATCTTAGAACTTCACAGACGTAATCTAACATTCTTTGAAGTACTAAAACCCAATAAGTACTGCTTTCGTAAAACTTGCATTCGTGTGGAGGTAAAAATTTACATAATAATAAAAACCTTTGCTTTTCACGTATACTAATATATTGTATAGAACTGCACTTAAGTACTGTCTATACGTACATATTTTTTTTAATTTTTAAAAAAATATTCGTTTTATAATACACTTCATCCTTATTTAAATTTTTTTCAAATTGTTGTCTGTCTGTCTTTCTATTCATCTATTCTTCCTTAATTATAATAAAACAACGGCTTAAATGATCTTGAACGAATTTGAAATACTATAACAAAATGTAGTTGCCCAAACGATTTTTTTTTTGAATCGATAAAGTTTCTGCCCGTTTGATAATCGGGTTTAATTTCTGAAACTGCTGAAAAGAGTGTAATCAAATTTTACACATAAATCAATTAGCGGCTGAAAAGTTTTCCATAGTATTTGGAATAACTTCTATAAATAGGAGAGAGAGATATATATATATATATAATAAAGGTTTAGAGAGAGAAAAATACGAGCGAAAAGTAGAAAGCGAGACGGAGAGAACGAGGGACTAAAATTGTGAATAGTATCGAGATCTGGATTGGTAAGGGAATCAGGATCGAATTAGAGACGGTTTTTATGAAAATCAAAACCTCGTTCAAGAGACCGGAGTCGCGAGCGGAAACGAAAACAGAATCAAATTCAAGCATCCCGCCCAAGAGATTATATTAAATGTCTTTAACACAGACTGAGCTGGCACTACCGGCGTCTGCATCCGGAGCGGTTTACCGCGTTAGTCCCTTATTTTCGCAGAGTGAAAGTTGTCTATGCGTATTGCGTCTCATTCGTTTAGTTACTTGAGAGCGAAAGAATTATTTGGTATCGAATAACTGCCATGTTATTCATATTTTATATAATGCAACTTTCACATGTGATGGTTTAAAATTCTCAAATCACAGTGTCAAATAGACAAATACATAATTAATATCTATCGATTATTACAAATCGCAATGCATCGTTTTCGTAATTTTTGTAACACAGTAAAAAAATTTTAATAGTAAATATTCAAATAGTATTCGTTGTGCATCAAACGACTATTACGGGATGTACTCTAAATATTTATTATTAGTTAAATTTAATACTGATCAAATTTAACAAATTTTTTTGCGTTAACCAAGCGGGACATGTTTTACGAACCTAAAATTGTGCTAGCATTTTGCACTATGCTCTAGTCACTCCTAACTTGATAGTGGCCATATCGGTGCATATTATGCTTTGCTAATAAATTGATTTGGCTGATGGGGTGCCCCTATTCCAGGTTCGTCCCAGAATAAAATTATACCTACGCCGTCGACCGTCCTATGGAAATGCTTAAGGGTAAAAATAGTATTGAGACCGCCTACAATTTTCGCTATCTCACGCGCTCGTATTTCTTTCTAGCACCTGCGCAAGCGTATTTGACAAAAAGAGACAAATGGGGTTTGTTTTTTAATCGAAAATCAACGTACACACTGGAAACGCGAGAGGATTTCATGGCCCTTTTGGAATGCGGTTAAATTAAAAACTTATGTTGTAGTAACTGACAGTTTATGCTGCTGTTGTATTTAATTCGTCGTATGTGAATATGTCAATTAAAAGTATTTTCTGCCCTGTGGTGATCTTGGTTTTTATTCATTTCTCGTTTGTTTTTTTTGTCATTTCTCGGTGTTTACTAAACTATCAGGTTCCCAAATCAAAATATAAAAATGTCTTTCGAAATACAAGAATAACTTTTAGTGTTAGCAGCATGTTGTCAATAAAAATGATAAATTTTCAATATTACAATTATGTGTGGACAGTCTCTCATAAAAAAATTCCGATTTTTTCTTACAAATTTATTATTCGGTTTTAAGTTACAGAGATGAGCTTTAATAATTACTTGTTATAGATATCAATAATTTTCAAAATGTATAAGCAATGTTTATCTTATACTAGCTATTGTACGCATTCTATAGCTGTCTATAGAGGATGCGTAAAATCCTATAGAACGTAACCTCTGTGTAACTTACAATTTAGCGATGATGGTTTCTAACACCGACCCCGCCCTTTATTCCGATTGTAGCCCCGCCGGATGCACAATGAAACGGGTGACATGGCTAATAATCATATATTTCAACTTGATTTTTATATATTTTTCATTTTTACATTTTTGTGTCGACCAATTGAACATTGTGTAAACAAGAATAATCTCAGAGCAAAGATAGCATAGAGGGAGCCATGGAATAGCAACAAACCTCCTTATATTCGAACTTGTTTTTCTTATGAGATCTGTAATGAATAAATAAAAAGGATTGCAATATAAATAACAAACGCACCCCTGCGCTTGTTCATGTTTGCAAAAAGTATATTTATAAATAAAATATAAATTATATGTTTAATTTAAATTATTATCGGTAATTTTGGCACTTTATTTGTACCATGAATTAAGATAAAAATGGTTAAACGTTTATGAATGTGTGACTGTGTCGGTAAGCAATTCAACATAGTTACAAACGAAGTTCATACAAATTAAATATCTGTCTGGTTGTCGGGCGAATTTCCAAAACAACGAAACGGATTATGAGCAAAGGACATTGTTCTGCTCCATTACATTATTCGCGTAAACACAAAAAGTGAAAAATGTTTCCTATATTCCCAATAATTATTGTACACACCTCAAATCCGATTAATGTAACGGACACTTCCAATAAATAATTTAATTATTACCAAAAAATTACAAGGCTTATGTGGTTATAATAAAATGTTTCGTAAACACACTGAAATTTCATAAAAGTTAACTTACACCTGATTAATCATGATATTGATAATGCATAATATTCACTTAATTATAAAATTGGTTTTAATAATACTCATTTTAAAACTGCCGATTCTCAGATTTCTACACATTTTTTTACTTAAAGGTTGCCGTTGTATACCACACCACTTATGATGACAACACAAGGTGGCTCCAGCTTCATTTCATAATAGTTGTGATAGATGCTGTGCTTGACTTGGCTGCAGCACGAAAATTGGTCGGGTCGGTCGGTAAGATAACACACTCGCATAATACAAATGTAAAATAATAGCTTTTGCTGTTGTGCCACGTCCAGTGAGTGAGTACGGTGGTCCACTTCCATTTTCATAACCCCACTCTGCCTCTATCACCACAGCCCCACTCCATCACCTCACTCCTTTCTCTATCATATATTCTATTCCTACCCAAGAGGCTAACAACGCACTGATGAGTCCTCTGGGATTATGAGTGTCCATGGGTAGCGGTGGTCATCTGCTCTCGTATACTCATTCTCGTCTCTAAATTGCTAAGAAAAAAAAATGTAGATAATGCTCTATTTCATTTATTTAAATATTTTGTTTTTTGCATGAAACATAAATTTGTTTTATTCTTGAGGACCTGATAGTGTAATGTATGTTGCAAGCACGGTGAAAAAAAAAACGATAAATTTATAAAAATCAAAACCGCCACCGTACAGAAAATACTCTTGATTGTCATATTTTCACATACGATTAAATTAAATATAACAGCATAAACAAACTATGAGTACTACAACATAAACTTTTTAATTTAATTGTATTCTAAAAATTCTAAATAGCGGTTCAAGTGTGTACGCTGATTTTTGACTAAAAAATTAACCACATTTGTTTTTTTTTTTCTCTAATAGGTTTGTGCACGCTCTAAAAAAATACGTATATGGGCAACAGTTTCGAAAATTTTAGGCAGTCTCTATGCTATTTTTACTCTGAGAAAACAATGAATAACTTCGCGCATGAGTCATTTGAAGCAACGCCAGCGGTACTTCAGCGTTTCGGCACTAATCAATCATTAATTCTACTCTTTTATACACCATTACTAAAAACTACTTTTGAAAAATTAATTTTAGTTTCATATAAAAACTCGTCATTACAAGGTTATGCCTTTTCTTAGTGTGTAATTCTTATAAAATACTTGTTTTATTTATGATACTTAATACTTATTTTCCTATAAACAAACTGTTAGATAGGTACGAAGCACTCTAGCTCAACAATGTAATAAATATTGTAATAATTATTTTTTGTGTTTACATAGTAAATAATAGAACGATTTCATTACAATTTGTGATTCCTAAAACATAACGGAGGATATGAATTAGTTAAACTGCTTCCTAAGGTGTAATTTACCCTTACATAAAGCTAACAGTTTAATGGCAATCGCTCAATCAAATATCTTAATTATTACATCGCAACTAATATATCAAATGTCTTTTGATTGCAAGTGTCTGACGCCGATTAAACAACACTTTGATTGTACCCGAGCAAGAACTGATAATTATTGTTGTTTATCGGCTCTGGTAACACCACACCGCTACAGATAAAGGTACAAATTACATCATCACATTTTGACGGTCAACAACCCGCCGCGGCGTCGCGTCGCGGTCGCCGTACTCGTTTGACGCGTTCACTTTCACTTTAGCTTTTGGAACGTAATTTTATTGCACCACTCGCGGCATCTAATGTTCGCTAGGATAACTATAAATTTCATGTGCGACATCTAGTGTCCAATAGCGTAATTAGATTCAAAACTGACTGCAAATATAAAAAAAAAGTAATGCCGGCTTTATATATAAATGAATTGTGCAATCAAAATAAATACATTATTCTAATTCTTCATCAGCATTAGTAATATATTTATGGAAGAATATTATTATTGAACTGGTTTATAATTTTGGCTACAGTGCCACAGTCAGGATGGCCGAGCGGTCTAAGGCGCTGCGTTCAGGTCGCAGTCCACTTCTGTGGGCGTGGGTTCGAATCCCACTTCTGACAATTCTTTTTTATAGTAATTTACTTTTAATACTCGTTTTATTTTACGTACACTAACACGTCGCAACTTATATGTATACATTTCAATTGGAATTAACTCATAATATCTAACGGCTATATTAGCCGTTAGATACACTTCGATAATTCCTATTTTGTCTTTTGTCTAGTGCGAAGAGGTGAAAACGCATTTTAGGCATAGTCCGAGACTTTTACCCACTAAACAGCCTCATATTTGCTTGTGAAAGTTCTTCGATTATAAGTGAAGCAGAGCAATCGCTCCCAACGCCGCCTTCAGATATCAACGTGGGTATACTTTAGGATGAGGGTATTAAGCCAGTCCCTGTCCTAAAGTGGGATTCCCACATTCTAATAAACTTTCTTCAATACGATGTATGTATCCATGACAATGTTTTCCGCGTCAAAGCAAGCAACAATTGATAATTTCAATCTGCACATATATTTATTGTTATACTAATTCTTGCTGTAAACCATAAACATACAATTTTTTCGCAATTTATATACATAACCATGGTGTAACATTTTTTACAGATATCGGTCAATTAGGTATCCAATTTTCTTTTATTAGTATTTATTGATTATTGCTAAGGTACATGGTCCAGATTCCTAACATTAGGTTGCAGCGATGGTAAATTCAATAAGCAACACTAATATTGTTTGATATTTTTATTAAAACAATAAATAACTATTCTTACTACAACACAACGTAATTAACTAACACAGTCTATAAAAAACCTAACTAAAAAAATAAGTTGAAATTTACATAAAATTTCATTTCATTTTGCCTAAAGAGATGAATACATTGACTATAATAGGTACATAGTTGTTATCTTTCTAACGTTTTATACTGAAAATAAATATCTCTGAACATATCTCTACAATCCATTTTCACTTTTAATTTAGCACACAATAAGAAGACTCCCGATAGTTTTCTATGTAGAGAATATATTTCTTCTGGAGGCGGGCACAGCCTATGAGTGAGTATTGTCGGAACTAGTGCTTGGATTCTTCTAGTTGACCTCTGAGTGCCAAAGTCAAATACCGCATCTTCTTTATTCATAAATATCTCACCCATTATCATCACCGTGTCCACGTGTGCATCTTCCATCAACTTTTGAAGAAAAAAAATTTAAATTAGCCAAATGAATAATTTATGATCATTAATCATGAATTTAAATTTTAATAAATCAAATACTATTTTAAGTAATTTTTGATTTGAATTTTTTATAGCGACGATTTGGTATTATTTTCAAAATTCATAAAAAAAATCAAAGTTGAAAAAACGGGTCGAAAAACAAATCGTGAGCATGCAAAGTTTAATATAATTCTTGGCACCTCAGATGACCTCCGTAGTCGCAAAACAACCAATTACATGTGATATTTGTATGAGCATGTGCACTGTTAAAATATATTGTAATTGAGCTATATTATGAGCAAAAATATAATTTTGATACAGATTTAATTAAGAAGCGTAAGTAATGAAGATAAATATTTTACAAATTTTTAAACCTATCACAGTTCAGTTTACACAACTAACATACATTGCTTTGTAATTGAAACTAACTATTGCCTATGACTTTGTTCATATTATGGTTATAAAATGTAATGTTTTAATGAGATCTGAAAGCTGGCCTTCATCACTTTGTTATCTTTCATCACCCACAGAAAATCTTAAGCATCATTTGGTCTTTTTCAAAGCTATAATGTTTATAACTAGATTTCTTCCTTCATATGAACTTTGTTGATTTAAAAAGATAAGAAAGTTATTGATAGTTGAATACATTTTTTTCTGTGACATATTCGCACTGTTAAAAAATCTAATGGTAGGTACATACAATTTGCCCAAATCTATTCAGTAGATACTTCGAACTAAAAAAAGGAAAAAATTTGAATGTGCTCTCTGCCTAACCCTAAATAATGTAGAGCGACAAACTGCGTCCTAAGTTAAGCAATAGATTAAAGCTAAAAAAAATAAAAAGCTTTGTTTAAATTGGTGCAATAGTTTTTGAGTAATACTTGAATCAACAGACAAACAAAGATACAAATAAAAAATATAAAAGCAGCTGTTTTGGGGTCTGAATTAGGTATATTAAATATATTATTTACCCCTTATTATTGTCTAAAAATATTTAATGTACAGATTTGGCTTTCTTATATGATCCAATTTCATTATATGTATAGACAAATATATATATATATATATAACACAGTTATCTAAATTTTGCTAATAAGCAATTTTATTATTGCTTATTAGCAAGATTATAGTTAAAATATGACACGATAACGATCATATAAAACAATTTATATACAGAGGAGAACTGACTGCCGACCTGACTGATTAATGCACACCTGAAAAGACTGGATTCAAAACTTGAAATTTTGCCCAAGGCTTATTTTTACAAGATAAGATAGTAGATACGAGCATTTTATTTTTACAAGATAAGGAGTATTTGATTTGGAAGAACCGTACTTTTGAAGTTAAAGTCATGTAAATTGGTTTTGGACTCTTCTTTTCAAATAAAAACATGTATTGCAGGATTTTCCAAAATTTGATTCTAAAGGAGACAAAATGGGATTAAAAGTTTTTATGGAATTAGACTTTATGTTAGGGTCATGAAAAAAGAATATTCGAGGCTTTTATTACAAAAAAAATGGCCCACTTTCTCCCTCTATCAGCTTACTCGCCCCTGCATCACATATCCTAATCCTTCCCAAAAGGGCGGCAACGCACTCATAACTCCTTTGGGGTTGAGTGTTCATGGGCGGCGATGATCGCCTACTTTCTGCTGACGCGCATGCTAGGTTACTCCTTAGAAATGCCATAAAAAAAAATACAACTCAAGTGCTTTTAGAAAGCCAACCGATAAACAAAAATGGTCATGAAAGTTTGTATTCCATGCTGTATAATATTTAAACTTTAAGGCAGGTAGATAATAGAATAAAACATAGGTGTTCAGTATAATCTCGGCATAGACATAAAAAGAAGAAAATTCAGATATGTTTTTTTATTTATTTTTCGACAAAGTCCCCCTTATCCGAATGTATTTATTTATTAGAACCATGAATTAATTTTCTTGAGCCTGTATAAAAGTAGGTCTCATTTTGTTTGTCAAAATATTTAATCACAGCTCAGCCTTCAGTGATTCCTGATCAGCCAATTGATTCCCTCAGATTCTTCAGATTTCAGAATAGAATGAAATTCACTGGGGGGGTTAAGTCTGAACTATCAGCCGGTGGCGCATGATTTAGAACTCGCAATCACACTCAGTAGGCCTTGCAATCTGAGTGTTGTGAACAGTAGCATTATAATATAGAAGTAGCACATCTTTAGCCAGTTTCTCCCTTTTTTTTAATTGCTGCTCTTAACAAGTCATAGAATATTGACATAACATGCTCTGTGATATTGACATTTTTACCTTTATAGTCGATCAACAATATCGCCCCAAAAAGATAGCCAAGACTTTTTTAGCAGAAGAGAAGACCTTGCATTTTTTGGGATGAGCTGCTCTAATATGTCACTGCATCGACTTTTGCTTGCTCTCACAGTCATACTGATAAACTCAGGTTTCATCTTCAATAACAAGTTTTTTGGTGACTGAATCTGGATTTTCCTCAAAAAGCTCTAAAAACTGCGAACTGCCTTTCACGTACACTTGCTTCCGATGCAGCGACGGCATTCTTGACACCAATCTCGTGGTCATTTTTTGTCATATAAAATTGGTTTAGAATATTGTGTGACACTAACAGAGAATCCAACTCTCTCAACTTTGACCTTCACTCCACCCTCTTCCAATGGAGTTTTCTCCACTTCTCCAACAACTCCTTGTGAAGAAGGTTCCAAAAGAAGCAACCATAAGAGTTGTCTTAAAAAGCTGTCTCCCACGTTTAAATTCACTCATTCATTTTTTTATAGATAACAAGGGACACTCCCCGAAAACAACATTTGTTTCTTTTTTCATGCATTTTGGTTTTTACCTTGTTTAGTTAAGAATTTAATAACAGCATGATATTCTAATTTTCTAAAATAAATTAAAAACGAAAAATTGCTCATATTGATAGTCTTTTTCCAATACACACAGAAAAAAAAAAAAATTTTTTACTGTCTATAAGTAAAAATCTATGGTCAGTATTTAAAAGTGTACAAATAGAAGTTGGAACATGCCTATACCGAGAATTTATATATCACTCCTCATATATTTGAAACTGAAAACTAAGAGCAGTAACAGGATATAGAGCGGAACAAGATTAGGTCATTATACTTAAACAAATTGAAAAACAATAAATTTATCATTGTAAAACCTTTGACTCATATCCTGTCAAAAATTTCATCTCCTTGGACATCCTTAGTATGGTATCCCTGTCGCCCTCAGAAGCAGCCTTTACTATTTCTATGTATTTATCCATAAACTCTTTGGAATATTCTCTGGTTGCTCCAAAATCTAAAAGAATAACCTGCAAAATATTTTACATAATAATTATCAATAGGTGGTCATAGACACAAAATGAATATTTGCATAGAAATAGAAAAACTAATATTGCATATTATATTGTACTAATATTGTTATTAGTACAATATTAGTACAATAATTTAACATGTACATCTGAAGGGTTCTGAACCGCATGATTTAACAGATGACCAGAAATAACTGCATATAGAGTGGTGTTAAAAAATATAATATATAGAGGAAGACAATAATTGACTGTATATAGTAAGGAAATATAATTCAAAAAACAATAGATATATTAATGTGCTCTCGTTAATGAGAATCCACAAATTTTCAGCATTGCCCAGGTACTACTGTCAAATTAATATCAAATATGTTATTTTTATGAGGTCGCATTATACACATTACGTTCAATCTATTTTAACTATTAAAACATTTTTGAGCAAATTAAAGAAAATGAAAATGTGTTAAATATTTCGTATCAATTGTTGCGCTCTGCAACGATCCTGGTGCCCAAGACTGCGGCATAAGACGAGCCTCTGTCTACATTTACAGCGTGATACAGGCCTTAGAAGACAAAGATTACGACAACCGTGGCGACCATGCGCCATGCCGGAGTCAAACAGGTGGGAATGTAAGATGAGCAATAATCATGTTAATACTATTATTGAATGTATGATTCTAATATTGAGCGGTTTTATACTAGCATTGCTGCAGCGAGGCACATGCCGACTGACAGATATTTCCTTTAATTTCTTTCTATTTGGTTTAATAATGTTAATTCAAATTACTTATTAGAAGATAATTAACTTTATGCATGCCAGTTATATAACAAGCAATATGCTAAGTACCGATGTTGGAACTAATTTTGGCATGCTATGAGTAATAGTGCAATCTGCAAATAACCAGACTTGCATTATGATACGAATGTAGATATACTTATATACATTTTGACAAACTATCGAACATCAAAAATAATCCTACTAGATACATCATCAAAAGTATCAAATAATATTAACAAAATTATGCCAAAGGTTTTTTCAAATATCCAGAATTTAATAATGCTCTACGAATTAAATTTGACGCAATATTTACTAAAAAATTAACTTGAACTTCCATCTATTAATACATAACACAGTACTTGTAAAACTCAAGATAGTTTTACAAATTCTGAGCTTAGAGGCCATCAAATGTTACCTGTTTTGTGTCTCTATTGTAAAAGAAATTCGCCCAGTTGGGGTCTGTCTGCATGCACCTCAATATAAACATCTCACGCAGACAAAGCAACATTATTTTGCTAGCGATATCATGTCTGGTATCGTGGTCGGCGTCAAACAGCTTATCCAAAGGCACGCCGTCGATCAATTCTGTCGTTATGACCTCCTCGCCGCACAGCTCATCTGGAATTTGATAAATGAGAAAACATCACTTATAATATTAGATTTAGGAGACAGGGTGACGTTGATAAGTAAAACATATGAAAAAAAATATATAAGCAAAAGGATAGGGTAGGTTACAATCGGCGCTAATAGTACAAATGACCCCTACTCATATAAATCAAAGTCTATGTTAAGAATTGTTCCAGTAGATTTATAGTCCTCGGACATCTTTATACAATAATAATCCAATAATAAGTCACTACTGATATCACAACTTACTATACTATTTTATAAAGCAAAAGTTTGAGACGGATTTATGTGGAGAGGATTTCTTACTACAAATTATTGAATTACTCTTCAGTAAAATTATGCAAAACATTTTAGAGTAGAATGTGACAAATAGACTGATAGGCAAACAGTCACACACAAGAGTAAGCCTATAAAAATTCCGTTTTCTCATGAAGTGTATGGTCTACTTCACATAAAAGTACTTACCAAGTACCATAGATAGTGATATACTACGATGAGCATACATCACTTCAATAATTCACCAAGAATATGTATGAATTAATCCAGTTGATTTGAACATAACTAACTTAATCAGACGGTTGTATTTATCGCAAAATAAAATTTTCTGGACACAACTGGCCACAACAGAATGATCAACCCCACTGCGGGTCAATAACATTAACTTGAAACGATTTGAGTCGGCATCGTTATAACATCAAAGATTATGATGTTACATCAGGGTGAGAAGTTTTCCTTGCGCTTTTCACTAACATCATTTTAATATAATTATGAAATCCACTCGATTGTTTTAACATAGTAATTCTGTTAACACAATGCACCGAGTCCATTCATAAAATGGGCATTAATATGATATGTCATTAAAACATGGAGTAACACTCACTGTAGTTTTAACGTTATTCTAAAAGGAAAATTATTCACCGAATTTAATGAGATAAGCTAATGAAAACTTGCCAAATACTAGTCGGATTCATACAATGCAGGTTCTACACCACCATACCATATAATTGTGTTATTGACCAAAAACCTTGTGTTTTTTTTCATTCAAATCAAGACCCTTAGTATGATATCAATTCATGTGTAACTGGGTTTTATAATTTGTTACTTACACTAGTATTTCTACTATAATCATATTAAGTCATCGCACTCATATATATTACCATTTTTATGATAGAACGAAAACATAAAAAAACATTTCAAAAACCTTTTTTTTATAAAGACCCTCTTACTTTATTACTTATGTTTCTTATATTATGTTTGTTAAAGCACCCGTATCATCATAACACATTCTCTGATAATTTCAATTGCCTCCTTAATACAGTTCAAAAGATATAGCCTTTTACAAGTAGATCAAACGTAGACAGACACGTGACTGAAACTTAGTATGTAATAGAATCCTGTTAGCATCCTTAAGGTCCGAAACCATAAAAGCAAAAGAATGAAATAACAGTAAAATTTATTTACAACAGAAGTAAAGCACTGTTCTAATGGGATTTTTCTTGAAATATCAAGAAAATATAAAAACTAGTAAGATAATAAAATATTAAAATATGAATTGCTTTTACCTACGACTTTAGGAACAAAATATTCATTGTAGGGTTCCAATAGTCTCTTGAATTTACGAGTGCATTCTGCTTCTCTTATGTAGTCCACTTCCCAAGACAATTCTTTTTTTGCAACCTCCACTATATTGTCTATGAATAGTCCTTTTGGAAATATATTCCAAACCTGGAAAATTAATGTATGTTAATGCAAAACACTAATGAAATTTTAAAATTAATGAATAAATTTTAATGTTTATGAGTTGGCACAATTCATGACAAGTTTCAGCCTCATCCTTTCTATCTATCTTTTTTTCTCCACTTTTCTATTCCTCATTATTATTTTGATGTCACCAATCATGTTGATTGGTGACCTCAAAATAATAATTTTCAAAATTTTCCTTTTTACGTGCATAGAATTTATTGGCACAAAAAGTATGTGATGGTAAGGTCTATCAGATACCGATTCGACTTCACTTTTTGTTAACACTCGATTTTACACCCCATCTAATTTGCATATCACTGACCATATATGAAAATCAATTCATTAACATACTTGTAATATACTCACGTACTAACCGCAACATATAGTTACATAATAAAACTTTGAAACTCCGAAAATCCAGATTAAACAATTAATGACAAGCCCAATAACATTTAACACCACATAAGTTGAAATCTTATCTGCATTAAAAATAAAACACTTATAAATCAGCAATGAAAAAACATACAGTACAGTATGTGCAAATATGTTGCATAGACAGACAACATAACAACAATTTCACTTTTTGTTAACATTCGATTTTGTTCCCCTTTTAACTTATATACTGACAGCTATATATGAAAATCGATACTTAAGTAGTAAACTCCTAAAACCTTTTTCTAAAAAAAAGTTTATTAACTCCAGTAACATAATGATTAACTTTTTAATTGACTTAAAAAAAAAGATGAAGTTCCCTATTTGACTTTTTCTATATGAATTCATGCTATACTTTAGAAAGGTAATTATAAATTCAGCTGAGCAAAATTAATATAAATACTGGACCTTCAAAACTCCCACCAAATTGTCAATGTCGCTGTTGATACCTTTAGCCACACCGGGATATTGGATTTTCATTGCCACCTCTTGGCCATTGTGCAGTACAGCCAAGTGTACTTGACCTTCAACAAATAAACATTTTCCAAATTAAGCAAATTCAGTATTTATTCATCAAGAAATTCGACATTTATCTTTCAATAAATTCTATTAATCAAATGAATAAGAAAAAAGATAATTTGAAGATAAGTTTTTATTTCAAACCATCAAAAATATACTAAAACAAAAGTTACAGTGACAGTACCAAATATATGAAACCAACTTTGTTTTCATAGAATACCGAAAAGAGAAATTCGTAGATATGGTATTACAGTGGAATCTCAATAATTCGAACCCCGTTAAGTCGAAAGCCTCAGTAAGTCGAAAGCCTCAGTAAGTCGAAAAAAAATGCCATTCCCTTCCGATGAACCCCTAAATATGCGGTATCTCGAATTATTTAGACTTTGTAACTCGAACAAAATGTTATTTCCCAACGAAGTATCGATAATACATATTTATACTCTATAACTCGAATTTCAAAAAAGAAACTCCATAAGTCGTAGCTGGTAAAATATAATGTCTTACTTGGAATTGCCCGAAATAATAGCAATAAATTCCAAAATGAATGTTCTGGTTTTGGGGGGGGCTTCTAATCTGTTGTTTTTTGTCTTGTACACGTGCAATGAATGAACACATTCATGAAACTTTCTAAGTAACACAGCTGCGAATGTTATGTTTGTTCCTTGTCGACACAGTCATATGTATCTCGAAGTTCTTGTTAAGTCAAAAACTCGTTAATTGGTTTTTTTTTGCATTACCCTTGACATTTGAGTTATTGAGATTCCACTGTATTATTTCATGCAAGTCTAATGGCAAGCCTGAAGGCTCCACTTATGTCAAGAATAAAATAAACTAGAAATAGTCTTCTCGTTCATCTTCTTTATATAATAATGGTATGTATTGAAATTTACAAGTGTATATTCTGAAGAAACTGCACTTTTATATTACAAATCCCCATGTTCTTTTCCGCTTCAAGATAAATCTGTATTTTAGTCCTTAAGACCTGATTTTATCACTAACTACTCATGCATGCGGTATACTGACAATGTACCTCTCCGTCGCATGTTGAGTTTTTTTTTTTCATCGCAAAACGAGGAATGTGAAGTATGAGGTTATGTACTCAAACACTAATCCTCCGTGCAGGGAACATCGGGTTGTCAGTTTCCCATACTCAGTACCATTACTGTCAAAACATCGAGTCTTTTTTTAAAAAAAAAGGTATTTGGGAAAAAAATATTCTGACTATAATGTCAAGTCATAGTTGAAACGGTATTTTAATAACAAAACTGAGTATGGCTTATATAAGTTTGAAAGTTAATGCTATTATCCATTTAAGAGATCTTTGCAACAACCCTGATTAAAGCATCAAGCGACAGTCAAAACTATGACGATCAAAAATACCATTAACTGTTAAAGAGTCACTCTTAAGGAGATAATTCTGCTACAAAACCAGGTTGAAAAAATTATATTTTCTTATCAAAACCAGCATGTATACAATTACAAAACAATTTTATCCATGCATTCAGTATTGAAAAATTTCCTGATAAGTTTACAATACTGACAGCAGCACTGCAAATGGTAAATTAATGTTTTATTACCAAAACTAGACATATATATAAAGTTTCATGTTCACATGGTCATTCATTGAACAATGTGCTCATAAGCAGATTGCCCTTGCTACAGCGCCATCTTTGGATTATGGCAGACAAAAAAAGAATGAGAACTTGTAGAAAAAAATAATTTAGTTAGCATAAAAAAAAAACACGAACCGTGTATAGGCTAAATTTATTTTATCACAGATAATTATACGGTAACAACGTATTCATTTTGTTTCAATAATAGTTTCAATGTTTAAACATTTATTTGCTTTACAATAGGAAGTAAACAATCCTATATTTCAACACTAGTAGTAAGGGTAAACAAAGCGAAAATACAGCATGCATTAATGTTTTTTAGATACAAGAATCATTTATTATGCCAAATACGCCTGTTCCAAATCAAAATTAAACACAAAAAAATAATAACAAATTACCTATAGAAGCGGCAGCAAACGGTCGCTCCTCGAAATGTTTGACACGTTCTTTCCAGTTAGGTCCAAACTGTTTTATCATAACTCTTTCGACTTGCCAAACAGGCATGAAATCTGCTGATTGACGTACCCTCTCAAAGATCTTTGTCATTTGCGGTGACAAAACTGATTCATCTTGAATACTTAACAGTTGACCTAATTTTAATGCAGCACCTGAAATAGTACAAGATTGAAATGGTATCAGTAAAGTCATTCTCGGCTTCCGATTAAATTTCTATGTTATTTCAAATTGTCACAAACGAGTAATCCACAAAGTGATATAACAAAAGTTTATAAAAACTCTTTTGATATTTTAGGAAAATGAATTTACATCCCCTATAAATTTTCATCTCTGTATAAATTAATATTTAATTTGCATCTCCATATCTATTTGTCTACCCGATTCTAAATCTTAAATATATATTTATGTAATATTTCTATTTGACACTGAAAATTACCTCTAACTTTACATAATGTATCGACAATTCTTTCTGCATTGGCAGGCGATAGGAATGCATCAGTTAAGTCCTGTTCCGATTTGCCTGTTACTGCATGCACCGTATTCCTCGCATATTGTGCGACGGTTCCTACACCAAGGCCTGCCGCTAGGCTTCCGAAAGATATCATTCGACCTATTCTGGAAGATGGCACAACTCGCTCCTTGGAGTTTTCACTTAGCTGTTGTATAAACAGAACAATTTTTGTAATCAAACTAAACAAATAGTTTAATACTTTTCAATGTACAGTTCACAACACCTAAAGGAATCACAAGATAGTTGGCAAGCGCATCACAAATGCTCCATGATTAGATACTAGTGGACATGATTTTTTAAAAGAAAGTAAATGTCATAATTGGCAAAAAAAGAAAGTACCAAAAAAGTTCTTGCAGTATATGATAATGAAATATTTTTTGTTCACTGCATTAGCAGCTAAGCATCATCATATAAGATGTACATTTCCTTTTCACCGTGAGATTAATCATCTTTGAGGGTAATGCTACTCATTCAGGGCTTGCAGATAACTTAAAAAAACGTGGTGTGACAAATTTCACATATAAGATACTAACAAAAAAAATGCTGTAAAAAATTTCAAATGTGCCAATCGGTAAATTTTATATTGACTTACAGAAACTTTAATTTTTTTGTGAGCCACAGGTTTCACTACTGATGACTCAACTGTACTTCGCATTCCTGATTGCATTTTCATTACATCATCAACTGAATTGGATGAAGAAGGCACTGTTTCAATAGGAAATAAAGCTTTCGATTTATCTGCACCTTTCTGCTTTTCCAAATTCTCAAATGTTTTATTAAATTCCCTATTCAACTCTTCTATTTCTTTTAAATCTGGATCCACTTCAGCACTTTTTTCCACATCGGGTAATGACAAAGCAGCATAACGTCTGAGACCGTGCATAACAACCCATAGCTTTTCCAGTAAGTCGCCAGTGTTACTTGAATTATTTTTTGTAGGAATTATATTTTTAGTATTGAAACAATTCTCTATGATAGGCTTAAAACTAGAATTATTCCATATAATATTGGCATGGTCTTTTTGATGCTTTGCCCCAGCTTCTATTACCAAGCTCAGTCCTTTTAGCACTCCTACCAAATCTTTCAGGTGGGACATTTTATCTGAAATTTTAAATTATCATTACATTAGATTATGCTCGATACTTATAAACATACAGTAATGGAAAAATTGAGCATTTTCGTGTCAAATTTGTTATCACTGTACTGTTCAGACATACTCATGAAGCATATTTTTTAATTCAAATTTGAAAATTTGAATCTTAAACCCTCTATGCTGACAGAATACATGTTAGGAGCTGTTAATGGCTGTGATCACCTATGCAATTACAACTTCCAGAACTAACGGCTTAACAAGCTCTCAAGATATGAAGCAAATGGTTTTAATTGCCTTAAAAACTCATTGATAGATTCCCTATAATCAGGATTCAAACCCATAACCTTCTGATTCGAAGGCAACACGCTTAAACACGAGTCACCACTGCTCATAATTTTAATAATTTGATTATTTATAAATCTGTTCCATATTATAACAATTATGCAAATTATTATTATTGTCACTGTCGGGTTGCAATGGTATACATTAAAAAATATTATCAAATACATACCTGATTCAAAAATCTAACCTCTTGTGTAATAACATTCTAAAATGAAAAATTGAATATCCGGTAAATAAAGAATATCATTTCGAACCAGTGTTCTTATTTAGAATTTATCACATTCATAAATTTATAAAAAAGAATTATCTATCAATTATTAAATCAAAATAAATTACATAAAAACTATTGTTACCCAATTAAATCTTAATTTTATTTGTAACAACAAGTGAAATTATTCGTTCAAGCTCTCTTTCATTGAACTAGATACCCTTTTTTAAAGTATATGGTATACAGTTCAGTAAATAATAACAAATTAAAATCAAAAATCTTTTTCAAAAACCCTCTCTAGACATGATCTGGACCAGAAACTACAATTCTTCTTTATGGACTATAGACTACTGTCAAAGTGACGGTTCTCAATAGCTAAAACGTCAAATTGTTTAATGTTAATTAGGATTTTAATCTGTAATTACCTGAAATATGATTAGTTTAACCGATTGCAATACGATCCCAACATTTCAAAAAAAGATTGAACTCTGGATGACAGAATATGAATATTAAACGTTTTTTGATTTGTTTTATCGAATATTTATTTGAAGCTATAAACCCTTGCCCTTCAATAGATAGAACACAGAACAATAATATACTATAAATACCTATATAGACAGAAGCCATAAAATTAAATTAATAAAAATGTGACATCTGTTATTATGTAATAATAAAATCTTGTACTTAGTTTTTTTAATTATTTTGTTTTTTTTTCATACTGTCTCAATACTTTTTGAGCAATCATTTAATTAATGATGCTTTTATGGTGAAATTTTCGAATGCGTTGGTGATTTGGACGGACAGTATTTTTTTAATTCGTTTTTTTCTGTTCACCATATATATCTCCAAAATGATATATAGCAAGAGCCTAACTTGTGACAAACTTCGGCTCCGGAGTTTCGAAGCACTTTTAATTTTTTTTTTGTTTATCTCTAAAGAGCTAAAAATCTGAGGAACGGTTGATTTTAAAAGTCAACCAAAAAACTTTATTGGTTCTTTGAGCCGAACATTATCAACATTCTTTTTCGAAATTTTAAATGGTATGCAAATAATATAATTCATCATATATTAAAATTCGAACAGCATTCGAACGCATGATGCGTGTATCTGTCAATATAAAAATCTTTAAATTATAAAAATCGAACAGTTAAGATAAAAGTTAAAAAGAAAACTTAAATGTTGATTTGAATAACGCATTTTAATTTTTTGTATTTCAACTTTTTGAAATTTGTGACATTCGATGCAACTTCTAAGCAAAAATTTGTATTTACTTTAATAATTGATCTTTTAAAAAGTTTGAAAAGTATTACGACATTACAGTTTCATTAGGAATAGAATTAGAATAAAATTAATTAGGCAAGCGAAGCGAGCCTCTACTAGGTCAAAATGTCACTTTTTTGTGGTTCACTTTACAGAAAAACTACAAAACATTTAGACGTAAAATTAAATGTAATTGCTTCATATTAATGTCTAGATGTGTTATCAATTATTATTTTTAGAAAAACTGTATAAATAATATACATATATATATATATACAAAGAGAGAAAGAGCGTGAGAGAGACAGTGGCTCCATCTGTGAGCTACATCAAATACTAATATATAATTGGTCAGTCCATCATTGTATAATATATAAATGTACAATTACATAACTTTGTAATAAGTAGTAGAGCTCGCGAATTGAGTTCTATAAAATATATCTATATACGGTGGAACCCCCAACCATAGTATTTGCTATACTATATTGTATGATTGGGGACTCCAGTATACATGTAATGTGTAATGACCTCCAGTATGATGAGTGTCTATCCAGTGTGTCTATCTTATATGATTTCATCTGTGAACTGTATATTTTAATTATGTTGCCATCTATAGGTTTTTTCACATATTAAGAAACGTCAATGAAAAATACAAAAAAACGTCATAACAAAACATAATCTATTAATTTTAGCAGTTCTACAGTTAAATAACCCAAAAGAAAATAATGATAATAATACGAGTTATTGAAAAAGTTTTAATTATTGTATTATAATTTTTAAGTTATTTATTAATTATTATTTTAAAAATAACATGCCACGGCGCCGCACGTTGACGGGTCGTGAAGAGCATGATCGTAATCGATCATTAATGCGTGATGACAGGAAACGACGGAAATAAAATTAAGATGTATTTTATGTAATAAGAATATTTTCCAATGATTAATGTTTAATTTTATTTAAGATATATATACTTTATACGATACGATACGCGAGCCATTACAAAGTTCTACTTTTAGCTAGTTAAAATTGAAGGTTCAATTATAATTAATTCTATTATTCGTAACATTATGTACGAATATTACATAAATTGCTCACAATCTACTAAATTAATTGCTATCAAATTTGCGGAATGTTCAAAATATATTAAAGGCCTACAATACAACACACAAAACTTTGCCGCTATGAATTGCCTGCAAATGAGACAATGAGAGGTTCAATACTTCGCAAACCTTCCATTTTCTCTCCCGCATTCCTATTTTACGTCGTTGCAACGCTTTCGTGGTGAACTTCACAATGAAAGAGTAACTCACAAAACTATATAGACGAAACCAATATAGTATCGTGCGTTGTACTATACCGACAAATATATACACACACTAACATACATTCTTTTGGGAAATGGTCAGATAATCTTTCCAGGAATACAAAAGTTTACATACGATAAAGCGTCTATTTTTAAACATGGACTAAAAACAATAACTTAACAAAATTTTTAGAGGAACATGGTAAATTATGGATACAATGGACTAAAAATCTGAAAGGTCATTTCTTATGTCCAATGTCATTTTCCAGTCTGTATCCCAATGTTCATATTACTCTATGGTCTGTATTCAAATTGATTTTAGCACTTCTGTAGTTTTTCTCTTGTATTTGATATTTCTAACCTTTTAACAATTGAGCATAATTCATATCTGTTCGTATCACTGATGTTCGTATACATTCCTACGACTGCTTTGTGATTTTATGTGTTTTTAGTAATTATTTCGGTTTTTAATTATAAACATAATGACCGTAATTAAAGTAACCGACGGGCAAGATGTAATAAATAAGCTTTCAAATTACATAGAAAAAATATCTAATAATGCCATCGATCTTCGAGGAAAATTTTACATTGGGCTCTCAGGTTAGAAAAACCTATTCTTTGTAGTTAATATTTGTGTAATTATATTTTTGGAGACTTACTACTGTATCTGGTTTTTGTTGTATGATGTACGAAGTATGGATTTATTTCAGGTGGATCGCTAGTCAAATTTTTATCTGAAGGCCTACCAAAAGTTAAAACCGATTGGTCTAAATGGGTGTTAGCATTTTGTGATGAGAGAGTTGTTCCGGAAGACAGTCAGGATTCAAGCTTTGGTACATACAAAAGGCAATTAATACCCAAAACCGCACTGAAAGAGTCTCAGTTTATAACTATTAAACAAGGTGTTTCAGGTACTTAGTAAATTATTTTTGGAACTAAATATGTACTTGCTAAATAGTTCTAAAATTAAATATTTTTTATTGCTTTGTTGATTAATTTATAGGTACCATTCTTGATGAGATATGTTTGTTTATATTTTTCATCTTCCTTCAATATATGAAGGAAGATGGAAAAAAATAGTTTAATTGCCATTTGATTGGCATAATATTTTGTCTGGCAAAGTAATATTACAACTATCCTTACATGTATAAGTGGGACTATATTAGCCTAAAGGATAAAAGGTTCAAAACTATAATATAAAATAATTTTAAATTTGTAAATAATTACTTTTTGATATTTTTTTCATCTATAATATTAAATTTTGATATTACAACTATCCTTTCATGAATAAGTGGGACTATATTAGCCTAAAGGATAAAAGGTTCAAAACTATTATATAAAATAATCTTAAATTTGTAAATAATTACTTTTTAATATTTTTTTCATCTATAATATTAAATTTTGATGAATATTTCAAACTTTAACTTTGACTTAAGCAATTAAATTTGAAACCAATAATCCACTTTTTCGTGTTATTATGAGGAAGTAAAGTGCAATGCGAAGTTTATCATGAAAGCTTCACAATGGTATTAAATTGACATGAGGAGGAGAAAAAAGGAAAGGTCAGGGAGTTCTAAACCTGCGCATTATATCATTCGCAGAAAGTTTGTAATCAGAAGCAAAGATCAATTTATTCCCAAAATGTGTTCTAAGAAATATATTATTCCATAAAAAAAAATTATAAAAATACATCGACACACCTGAAGAGATAGTTACATTATTGTGAATTACATAAAATTGGTAATACTAAAGACTCAGTAAAAGATAATTAAGTTATTAATTTATAAAATTTAAGAGATATCCTGTTTGTAAAAATGTATATATTTTTTATTTATATTATGTCTCGCAATTAATGACAGCCTATTGTTAATTTAATTTTTATTTTTAAACAGCATTTGTCCTATGTAACTAATATCAGCAGTAATATCTCTAATAAGTGTAAATAAGAAAAAAGTTTGATTACATATTTTAATTTTTTTAATGCATTAGTTTCACCTAAATCCATCCCTTAAAGATAATGATTTATATTTTATGTAACAAATAATATTCAATTACAAAACAGTGATTTAAACGTAAATCAGGGTGTTAATTTTTTTCATTTTCAGCCATAGATGCAGCACGGGACTATTACAATAAGTTGACAGATGCCTTTGGTGATACCGATTTTCAGTTTGATCTTCTGCTTTTGGGGATGGGACCCGATGGACATACGTGTTCTCTGTTCCCTGACCATCCTCTAATAAACGAATCGGAATTAAAAGTTGCTCCTATAACAGACTCTCCTAAACCGCCACCTGAACGGATCACTCTTACTTTTCCCATTATCAATAATGCAAGAAATTGCATATTTGCTGTTAGTGGTGCAGAGAAAGCGGAAATGGTCAAAGTAAGATCTTGTTATGTCTCGTTTTTATTAATGTTATGTCTTTTCATTTTACGCTACTACAGAAGTATACTCTCTCATGACATTTATTTTAATTTTAGATTGAGAGACTTGGAATTTAAGTATTTCTTGCCAGCGCTCCACGAGGGCTGTTAATGAGTGTCATCTAAAATGCACGCGGACACATACTTGACATGCTATCTATAGGACAGAGTAATTTGATTTGGTTTAAATTAAAAGCTCATTGATCGATTCGCCTTTGGTCAAAATTCAAACCTTATTCTTTCTGCTTTGAAGGCAATGTGCCGGCCACTTTGTTATGAGTATTTTTCCAAATTTTTCTTTGTTTAAAAGTGCATAGAATTTCATTTGATCAATAGAATTTTGAAGAAATTATATAGGAGCATTTTAGTATTTTACTAGCTTTCCTCTGCGTGTGAATATAAAATTATTTCCTTTATCTTTTATGTCGAGCAATCTTTCTTTCAATCATAATTTTAATCCGGCCCTACTTTCGGTTCCAGTGCCAATCCTGGTCTCTGTTCTGATCATTTGTTATATTGATTAACCCTTTCACTGTAGGTGACTGGCATATCAAACACAGATGGTTTTTCTATTCACGTTGATGTCTTTAATAATCATACATAAAAACCGATACTTGGCAAATAGCAAACAAAACATACAATAATACAGTTTATTTTTAAATATATTTATAATATTGTCAATGTATTATGTGCAAATTGTTTTATTTACATTTTAATTGTTACATTTTCAATTTCATCCCTATCTTCTTTGGATTGAATATTCATTGACGAATTATAGCGGTTTAAAATTTTCAACTACCTTCTAATTTTTAGCGCATCCTGAAAGATAAGGAACCCTTACCAGCAGCGCTTGTCAACCCTAAGGGCGCCCTATTCTGGATCGTTGATGAAGATGCATCAAAGTTGCTTTAAAAATTTAATTGCCACCAAATTTATATTAAACTTGTTAAGGATATCAAAACTTTGATGTGATAACTTTGGAAAAGTTTACTTATTTATTGTGGGAATTTTTTTATAAAAAAAAAAAACTTTTGCAAACCACCTAAATAGGTGGAAAATCAGATGGGTTCATTATTATAGACTTCCAAATAGAGTATATACATTCCTGTTACTGTATTGTAATAAAAATATATTTTGTAATAACTTAACATTTATTTTTCACTCCCTTTTAATAATTATATGGATGGGTTGTACTAAAAATGTATTTTCACATGATCTTCATTTTAAAACACTATCCTCAAATAACCATCTGTGCTTTTATCTCACAAGTGGTAGAATAGGTATTTACTGAAGACTACTTGATTATTGTTATCTTTGGGATTTCACATAGAAATATTGCAAAAGTATTGATCACTTTTGGACCAAGAATTGTGTATCTATATGCATAAAAATGCATATTAGTAAACATATATGAAAGTCGGCACAACTAAGTAGTTTTTTCATGGACAACAGTTTTATACTTTTAACTTTGTTGTAACTCACTACTACATGGCGCTCACAAGCGGCACTGCATCGCATCAACATTTACGTCGTTTCACCGAAAATTCTTGCCATGAAAATTGAAAAAACGAATTGAAATTGAAAAACTGAAAATTAGGATGCATATTTTTGTAGCATGTTCACAAGGCAACTTACAACCCCAAAGCAATCACCAGTGTTTCGCCGGCCTCTTGAGAGGAAATAGCATATCTACTGGCCCCCCATTAGATAGAATATATATATATATATATTGTTCATTTTCAACAATAAGTATTGAAATATATAATACACATGCACTACATAATTAATATAAATACACATTATTAAGAAATTTGGTAAAACCGAATGTGCATGTCTTAAGCCCTCGTGACATACGTATGTTATTTAAATTATAGGTTAATGATGAGCTTTTCACCAAAAATCATCTTTTGAAATTCCCGAAGTCACTAATTAGAATTATTATACAATAATTATTGTTAATATAAATGTATTACTATTTACATTAAAAATAACTTTGGATTTAATTAAAACGTTTGAAAGTAATTAAAAATAAATGAAAAGAAACAAATTCTAGGACAAATTTGAATCCGGACACCCTGCTTGCGTGACTTAAAGCCAAGCAGTTGAACTAAATCATACAGTTGTTCCTCAGGCGAAAATAGTTGGTTTATTTTTGATCATTTCTACCGCCATCTGTTGGCATTTACAAAAAAACATTAATTTCAATCTCCATTTCAGATATTTAAGCGAAATGACAGATCAAAACATGAATAAATGCGAGTTAAAAAATTTAATTACAGCTAATCGGTACTATATCAAGCTGTGACTTTCAATACAGTTATTCTCAATCAATTAGTGATAGTGAGAAAGAAATTAAGTTTAAAAGTTAAATATTTTTTAGTTATCGTGATTACACGGGATTTTCAGGCGACCATAGAAACATACCTACCCTCGTGTTTAAGGTATGCAATATACCTACATAATTTATTCATGTAGTCGCAGTGCCATATGTAGTACCATGTGTTGTTTAGAAACAGTTTAAGTACCTCAAAATTCTACAAAATGGCGCTTATTTTTTTTTTAATTTTAACAATTATTTTTTATTTTATATAAATGAGACGCTAAATGTCACTGATAACAACGTAGTGCAACCGTCGTATATGTAACGCATATTAAAGAATTTTCTTTCCATTTAATAAGTAAATTAAATATTAAAAGTCACAAATCTCATGTTGTAAATCAACACTAAAAGTTTTATTAACTAGTTACAATTAAATTAAAAAACAATATTCATTAACTTGTATACCTACATATTATATATTTCCTTATTTTTAATTACAAGAAAATAGGTCTGCATATCAGAAGTGAAAACTTCTTAGCTTCATAAACTTCTATACATTATTTTTGGCTTGTTAAGGAATATAATTTTTCTTGATTACGATATTTATTTTTTACATTCTATTATTAAAGGGCCTATTTGTAATGTCATGGGCCTAATGGTCACGTGTCAACTCCGTAAACGTCAAATTTTCTATATACATACACAACTATAGCTAATTCCACCTTTTGGCCACCGCACGCCAATGAAGTTTTACGTTGACTAAAAACTTTGACATGATTTTTTGTCTGCCGTTCACGAACGGAGATTAATGGCCAGCGCTATTATTGTTATACAAATGAAACAGTGAGGTTTGTGTTGCGGAAATCGATAAAAGGAAGGTAGAGGAACATGTTGAGTTATATTAGAGTACTGTTTATCCTGAAAATTTGGGATTCCTGTATGAAAATTGAAGAAACATATATATTAAAATGGAATAACTATCGGAATTGAATCAAAGTAGTGAAAGTTGGAACCGGGAACTAGATCGGGACTAGAACCGAAACTGTCGAAATCGGGGACGAAAAGCGATCGGTATCATGACGGACACTTGTCAATATTTCATATAAATGATGTAAGAATTCATTGTGTCCACACGGGCACAATCGTGGGAGAATGCTATCTACAATAAAATGAGCGATGAGCTTTAGCGTTCCCTGAGAGTCGCCAAGAACCTTTATACCTTAATCAATTTCAATATATAAATACAATTTAAAATTCGATGTAAAAGTGTAAATGTAGCTGGAAACCAATGGAAGGATATACAATTCATTTTAGGGATCCGTGGAAGTAAATAAGAACATATACTTACATTTTTTTTTTTAATTTCGTATGTACACGGAACTTTTTTTTAGAATTTGTGAATATTATTAAATACACTTGCAGTTTTACCAATTTCAATAAAATCTCATATGAAGTTAACTAGAAGTCAACGAAAGAGCACATACGATACATTTTTTTAGTATTCCGTGAGAATAATCATAATTGATGGAATCGGAGTCAGTAAATCATAAAATAATGTAATTAATCACGAAATTTTACAAAAAAAGATGTATTTAGAAGGACATACAGACAAACGTTACAGATTTATTAGTATGTACCCACTAATAATATCTGCGTATATATGCCACGACGATCTCACTAACGGCCCTAATGATTTTGATGAAAACTCTTATCTTGATAGAAGTTTCCTTTTCGTTCATATTTCCAAGTCAAACTCAAAAGCCGCCGAGGCAGGTCGGTAGCTCAGATAGTTGCTTTTCATTGCGAGAAATGGTGTTTGTGATATGATAAGAAATCATATCAGTAAAAGACATGTTTAAAAAACAAAATATAAACTCACAGCAATGCAACAAACGGAATAAACGCGAGAAGCTTCACATCCACGCTCGTGCAGCCGTGAGCGGAAAGTTTGTGATAAAAAAATTATTAAATAGATAATAAAGGTGTCTTCCGTTAATTTAATAAATTAAACACTGATATTGATTTTACGACCTGACAGATGGCACCATTTTAAAAGAAATACTAAGTTTAATTTTGTGATCTAACAGATGGCACTATTTAAATAAAACATTGATTGATTTTACGACCTGACAGATGGCACTATTTAAATAAAACATTGAAATTGATTTTGCGATATGACAGATAGCATTGTTTATATAAAACAGATTGATTTTGCGACCTGACAGATGGCACTATTTAAATTAAACATTGAGATTTATTTTGCGACCTGACAGATGACACTATTTACATTAAACACTGAGATTGATTTTGCAACCTGACAGATGGTACTATTTAAATAGAACACAGATCGATTTTACGATATAACAGATGGCACTGTACAAATAAAACACTGAGATTGAATTTGCGATATAGCAGATAGCACTACTTAAATAAAACATTGACATTGATTTTGCGATATGACAGACGGCACTATTTAAATAAAACATTGAAATTGATTTTGCGATATGACAGATAGCATTGTTTATATAAAACAGATTGATTTTGCGACCTGACAGATGGCACTACTTAAATTAAACAGTGAGATTAATTTTGCGACCTGACAGATGGCACTATTTAAATAAAACGCTGAGATCGATTTTACGATATAACAGATGGCACTGTTCAAATAAAACACAATTGATTTTGCGATATGGCAGATAGCACTACTTAAATAAAACGTTGACATTGATTTTGCGATATGACAGATGGCACTATTTAAATAAAACACTAAGATTGATTTTGCGACATGGTAGATGGCACTACTTAATAAAATATTGAGATTGATTTTGCGACATGGTAGATGGCACTACTTAATAAAATATTGAGATTGCTTTTGCGATATGACAGCACTGTTTAAATAAAACACAGATTGATATACGACCTGACAGACGGCACTATTTAAATAAAACACTGAGATTTATTTTGCGACCTGACAGATGGCACTACTTAAATTAAACACTGAGATTAATTTTACGATATAACAGATGGCACTGTTCAAATAAAACACAATTGATTTTGCGATATGGCAGATAGCACTACTTAAATAAAACGTTGACATTGATTTTGCGACCTGACAGATGGCACTATTTAAATAAAACGCTGAGATCGATTTTACGATATAACAGATGGCACTGTTCAAATAAAACACAATTGATTTTGCGATATGGCAGATAGCACTACTTAAATAAAACGTTGACATTGATTTTGCGATATGACAGATGGCACTATTTAAATAAAACACTAAGATTGATTTTGCGACATGGTAGATGGCACTACTTAATAAAATATTGAGATTGATTTTGCGACATGGTAGATGGCACTACTTAATAAAATATTGAGATTGCTTTTGCGATATGACAGCACTGTTTAAATAAAACACAGATTGATATACGACCTGACAGACGGCACTATTTAAATAAAACACTGAGATTTATTTTGCGACCTGACAGATGGCACTACTTAAATTAAACACTGAGATTAATTTTACGATATAACAGATGGCACTGTTCAAATAAAACACAATTGATTTTGCGATATGGCAGATAGCACTACTTAAATAAAACGTTGACATTGATTTTGCGATATGACAGGTGGCACTATTTAAATAAAACACTAAGATTGATTTTGCGACATGGTAGATGGCACTACTTAATAAAATATTGAGATTGATTTTGCGACATGGTAGATGGCACTACTTAATAAAATATTGAGATTGCTTTTGCGATATGACAGATGGCACTATTTAAATAAAACACTAAGATTGATTTTACGACCTGACAGATGGCATTATTTAAATAAAACACTGAGATTGATTTTGCGATATGGCCGATGGCACTATATTTCTAAAATACTGATATTTATTTTGCATACTTACTTTACCGATATCATTGTACAGCAAACTCGAAAACCAAAAAGCGAACGAGCATAGCACGATGCCCAGGCGCCTACTAAATTTAAATAATGAGCAAACACTCCCAAGAGAATATACCACAAAACGCGTAGTGAATTTTGTACCGGCCGTCGACAATGGCACACAATGGTTTTACGAAACCAGCGAAACCAATTATTACAATAAAGTTAATGTGGATGTTTACTAATTTCAAATGTCTCTGGAAACTGACTAATTACAATCTATTATCTGACTAATTAAATCTAAATCTGACTAATTAAATCTAATGAGACGAGGTTGTGTGATATTATTAGTCTTATAAATGAAAATATGCCCCGATTAAGAGTAAATACTTCTGATGTTTATTTTTTAAGAAGTATTTTATGTTTACTCATGAGGAGTCAATTCCAGTCGCACGTCAAACTAATACGTATCATTATTTTTTTCAAATTTAATTCTATCATAACAGATATTAGTGAAAAAAAATAAGGAACATCGATTTTAAACATTTCATAATGTCCATGAATATTTGTTTTATTATCTTGCCAACTGTCAATTTAAGCAATTCCTAAATTCAAATTAGTGGAGACAGATATCGCTGAAATAAAAAAAAAACATAATGACCCTTAGCGGGATACCTGGCAGATGTGAAAGATTGGAAATATTCAGTATAAGAAATATATGACTATCTGGAATAGTAGTTTCGCCCATACGTAAATTAAATGCCTTGTTTTAAATAAAGCACCAGTAGCCAAGAACCTGTAAAATACGAAAGTATGTTATTTGTATTATCTTCTACTTACAGTTTTATATTTATCCAACAGGTTTATAAGTATATTGTTTTATACTTTTCAGGTTTATAAAAGAAACAAACATGTGTCAATATCATTAGATGATTTAGAAATTGAATATGTCTCGTCCAATATGTATAGGAACATTGTTTTCTTTTATTATTTATAAAATTATGCTGATTACCCAGAAAGATAGATCCAAGATCACAGATCACATTGTACAATCTCTTGACATACATCCAATCATTTTCACGCAAGTTCATCAGTTTTAAGCGTTTAAAATTTGACCTCGATTCTAAATGAAGACAGTTCATAAATATGTCATTCCGCAGTATACAGTGTGAAGATTTGTTGTAAACGTTCTAGTTTCATAAAATTAAATTACAACTCAAACATTCATTAAACATCTTACACAGAGTGAAATATTTTGAGATTGAGGGGAAATGAAAGAGAAAACGACAAGTTCCAATAAGTGTAATTCCCACATACTGCTTGAAACGCACCGAGCACTTCACAAACTCTCCTCCTAGTCCGCTTCGCAATAACAAACCGTCGTCGAAAATTACAATTACGCTGTATTCGTCTAAATCACCGAACTGGTTTCGCTGGTTCATTTTCCGTTCAGTTCTCCCCTCGGATTTTTGTCCTTTCATTTGATTTATATAATAACCTTAAATTCACTGTAATTACAAAAGTCTGTCAACTAAATATAAAAAATTTCGGTGCGCATAGCGTACCAAAACGCTTACAATACATTATACATTGTTTTTTTTTTATTTCATATAAATGTAAGATATACATACTACATTAATTTTTTTATTTAATAAAAAAACAATAACCTACTAACATGGGAAGTCTTAACACGAAAATGAGACTGGGCGGCGCTCAGACATTGCGATATTTCGCAATTATTTTAAAATAGAAATACAACAACAACTACACGAGTTTTACAAAAAAAAAAAGAAGATAAAACAAATTACAAATTTTTGATAAAATAATTTCAATACAATACCCCTACATTCGTGAAAGAATAAAACTATATATACTATTTTTTTTTTAATTTACAGCCCTTGATGGACAGAAAAAAAATATAAATAACGTTAGGACAAAGTGCCACGCATTTACTTAGACAACGTTGCTCCATGAAATTGCGCAATATTAAAAATACAAAAAAAAAATCATCGCAACACTTCCATATTACAGAGATTGGTTCGCGCGTGCTAACGCGTCTCGCACAAGTAAATTCTCTAACTGTGGCAATAATCATTATCATTATAATTCACTTGCTCTAATCAATTTACAAATTATCGTTACATTTAACAAATAGGTACACACTGTATAATAAATGACATATCACTCGTGCGCATAACGCGAATCAAATACAAGGCGTACGGGCGCCGGCGCGGTCCGGCAGGCGGGCGACTCCTCTCGCAGAAGTGGGCCCTCTTCTCACACGTCACCGTCCACTCCATACGCGGTGCCGTCGGAATTCCATTCTGATTTACTGTACACACGGAACTCGGTCCGGTCGATGCGCTCCGCCGGCCCCGCGCTCCGCCCCGGCGCGGCGCCCCCCGAATTGACTTGGCGCTTGAGAGCGGCGTCCGTTCGCTGAGTGAACGTCGCGTTTCTAGTTTTTCTTGCTTTTTTTTTTTAAACTTTGAACATTTATTTATCTTTTTGTTAAACATAATTCGTTTTCCTATGTACAGATGTCCAATAGTAACTGTGTGGTGAGAGCCTGCAAATGAAAAAAAAAAAATTACTATACTACGGCAAATATTTAAGTTATTATAAAATAACTTGACATTTCGCAATATATTAAAGTATTCATCGGAATATCCAATTGGATTTTTTATCTTTCGACCTTGTCCACCTAATTAATCACTAATCCACACTTTGTAAAACTGGATTGTTTAGATTCATATAGATTATGCTCTCTTGTTTATGCTTTCACTACTTTGCGCATGCAGCATCAATGCTGCCGCAATTATATTTTCCTTCTAAGCCATATACTTTTTACAGCATAAAAAAAACGAGTGGTGTCGTGGGACACCAGGTAGGAACGAAGTTCCTTCAGCTAATGTAGAATCGACACAATTTGCAAAAAAAAATATAATGTACTTTAAGTGTTATGACAGGAATATGTTTTATTATAAGATGCTACTTAAATCGTTTGGTGATCGTTGTAGTGGAATTATGACATTTACTCCTTACTGTCTGTTCTTCAATCATCTTCATTTTCTGTTCTTATTGTTAATTCTATTTTGGAAAAAATTTACGATTGTTATGATTTATTTCTTATATTTTACCGACATATATTTGTTAATGGAAAATAACCCCGACCGATTCTCGGTAATCGCGCGAAGTCGTAAACAAGTCGCGCGGCCTCATGCCAGCCGTGCCCGGTGTGATCCACCAATCAGCGCTCGCCGTTCGCCGAGCTCGCGTCACCTTGCGCCAATAAACGCGCAGTAAAATAACGACATATCTAAAAATATACGACTGTCGCGCTTGCGCACGTCTCATTTAACGGTTTCATTCCACGGACTTTTTCTTATTCTTACGGTTTTATTCCACGGACTTTTTCTTACAGTTTTACTATCACATTTTTTTCAGTTCGGTCGCGCAGCAAAATCCCTATCTCCTCCAAGCCCGCCGTAAGGAACTTCGTTTCAAAAAGAAATCCACAGAGAAATGAAATTAATCTCAAATCTGAAGTGTACAAGCTCTAAGCTTGACAGTCTAGTGTGAGTTTTTGGGTGTTGTTATCCCATTTGTGTTTGTTTTCTATTATTGTAAGAGAAATTATATTTGTCCTTAGCAATAGTTTTAAGTAACTTATAAATTTCTATATAAATAATAGTAAACACAAATGGGATATCTAACCATATTCATATGTTGCAGAAAATATAATTTTATTGAACAACTTTTTTCTTACTTTTGATGACAAACCAAGCAGGATTATAAGTTAAGTCTTATGTAAGGCGAAAAGAACCAAACAATTAAAATATGTTTACAATTTATTTTTCTTACTATTATTTCAAATTTCTTTTCATATTTTGATTAAAATGAATGAGAGTTTCAACAATTAATGTAAGTCTACATTGGTAACAGTTGCACTCAAAAAAGTTTATTAAATTTTCTCTAGTACATATTTAACTAATTGTCATCAAATGGGTTATTTGACTCTGGGAGTGACAGCTCCTTAAACTTCCACAAAGTAACAACTGATGGAGTGCTAAAATTCAAATAAACTGTCTGCAGGAGTGTGAAAGTCCAGTTGTAAAATAAATCACAAATAAAATTAAGTTATAGATCAACATAGAATTCACCTTGTATGTCGGCTAGTTGGTGGGTGCCCAGTAGGATTGCGAGTAGGCGGGCTTGTTGCCGGCCGCTTTCGTCGAGCCCGCGCCGGCGCCGCCGCCGCCGCGCGCCCCGCCGCCCACGCCCGCTACTGCACCGCTTTCGCCCTGACGAACAATAATGAGACTTCATATGAAGAAGCTCTTTCAAATGCACTTAAATTCTCTAGGTTTATGTGCTGATAGAAATGCGTCAATCGGATAGCTGAGCACGGGCATACATACATAATACGACCTAGATACGATCACAACTAAGAATTCTGCATAATAACTGCTTTCACGATAGTATGTAATAGCCATCTATGGAACTTTCTCATGCCACCATATGATATAGCTCCAGTCACCAAACACTACAGTTTGGTGACTGGAAGGATCAACATTATGTTGATCTAACCTTAATAGTGAGTTATTAGTTGTTATCCAGGGTTTAGTTATTAACTCGAAAACATGAGTGTAATTCAAATATACTGGCACTTTCACCATAATTTAAAATAAAACTGTAAAAAAAGTATTATTTTTTAAGTGATACTTCTTTTGGCAAATTTGGGAAAACAGATCAGTGTATTTTTAATTCATGATAAAGTTGCGCGTGCCGATGGTACACTTATTTGTATGTTATGTGCGATGATTATATTTCTTTCGGTCTACACAAATAATATAGTGTGTGTTCAAATGGAATATATTTCTCGCTCTAATGTAAACTCATCATAATTGCTGGAGCCCCCACCTGCAGTTACTAAAGTCATTAGACAATACTATAAATGGGGACTCCAACTTTTATGAAAAGTGTAGATTAACATATTGAAATAGCATTCATATGATACTTCAGTATGTTTCTGTATGTACACTAAGGTGCTTGGTTTGAGAGGACTATTTTTCTCTCGCTTCATTGATGGAATATTGCTCTAAATATATAAACAAAAATTTCCACTAAAGATGAGCTCTTAATTTTCATTTTTAGTACTCACTACATTAATTAGAAATTTTCCCATTTTTATAATTTTTACTGAAAACACATCTAAGAAAAAGTTTGTGTCAATGTCTATGCTCATATTTGATATTTATGTTGATAAACACAGTCAAACATGAATAAGAGAGAACTGGGGAAGCGTGAAAACTCTATAAGCGAGAGTAATTACCAGACCCCATACTTTTACCGCTCTAAAACCTCTATTGAGTGAAAAACAAAAACCTGTAAGTGACAATCGTTTTCCTCTTGCGGACCTTTAAATTATAACTGACAGAGCTACTTGTCTGTACCTCCAAAACCGACGATTGAACGGGTAATAGGGAAGATTAAGTTCAAATATGAGCCGAATCGGTCCATTACTTCAAAAGTTGTGGGTGTTTGAAAATTATTTCCATTTCTTGAAAATCTGCAATTTTTCACTTTTTTGAATAATTTCAGAACTGTAAATGATAACTTTATTGGTTAAATGTATTTTGTAGTTCATTTAATAACCTTTAATTTGAGCTATCTAACTTATTTCTCTGATCACTTTTTCAAATATTTAACCGTTTTTTCTTGAAATAACTTTCAAATGCTAAACCGTATTCTAATTCTAGAAACTGCATATTGTAGCTTATTAAATTATATACAATTTTCATTATTCTATGTTTAATTATACTCAAATCCACAATTTATTGTAGCGTTTGAACATAGCAGAAAAAATGAATGTCTTACTTGTCTTGATAAAACAGTGATATACAGTTTTCTTACTGAATTTATCTCGGAATCTATTAGTTCTGCGGTTTTGGATTAACATTTTTTTTTATAGAAAATTGAATTCTCTACAAAGAGCTCCTATGAAATTTTGCTCTAAAGTTGATAGATTTAGAGTTTAATAGAAAAAATCTTTACTTTTATTGGTGACGTAGTTCATAGATTGAATATAGCTATAAGAGATTTTAAAGAGGAAGGATGCTTCTACAATTTCTGCCCATGGTTAATAGAATAGCGTGAAATGTAGCGGAGATGTAGATAATAAAAGAAAAAAAATAATAATAATTTAACACTTTAATTAAATGAGAAAATTTCAAATCATTTAGCGAGTATTGAAAATTAAAATGATGATCTCATCTATGGTGGACATTTTTTATATGTGCAGAGCAATATTCTGTCAATAGAGCGAGAAAAACAAAATAGTCACCTCAAACGAAGCACTTTAACATATACACACAAAAATAGACAACAGACAAGTTCTTGATTTACATGAATAATATTAAATCTATCAAAATCAAAATTGTTGATAATATAAACATTTTATTATTATTTTTAATCACACCATAGAAGTATCACTTATATAAGAGTAACTAATGTCAATCACTCATAGTCATAAATAGAACAATTGCATATGATGCCATGTATTTATGTTTAAAATACCACAAAAACTTATAAAATGTAATTTCTTTCGAAGTAATATTTATGCTAAGAAATTACATGATTATTAATTAAAAATTTGCTTGAAATGAATTTATAATTAACACAATACTTTAAAAATTAGCCCATTAACTATTACTGATGGTTCAAACTTACACATATACATTAAAGAAAAAAAGAGTGAAAAAGAGAGCTGTGCTTTTGATATCTATCACAGAAATACTTTAAAATCAAGCCGATGTTTTCTAAAGTTAATATATAAACACCAACAAACATATGGTAAGTGATAATAAATTACAATAAAATAAATGATGATAGTATAAAATTGCAATAGTCTTTAGAACAAGATTAGAAAAATATTAGTTATGGCCTCTCCTCCACCAAAATAATTCCATAATTTTTAATTATCATGCATAATATATATTACCTTTAGATAGGCACAACATAATAAATACACTATAATAATAATTTTACTGATAATTAAGAAAGACATGTAAGATCAAATATTTTAATATAAGAGTTATGACACACTCAAAAATATGTACTACAAAAATCTTAGATTTAAATATTTAATTATTATTTTATTAACATAAATAACTGCTAAATAATATGAGTGCTGATTTCAAGTGTATCATAAAATTAACAACATAAATACAATACAACTATATCTTATATACAACTTACCCGCCTATGACTACTGTTCACCCGTACATCCATCTACAAACGAAAGCACAACTCTAAGATATAAAAAAAAATTAAATAAATAAAATAAAATATTGTAATAAATAATGAAAATCATTATCATGCACTACAATCAATGACACAATATGTTAAGATAATTATACTATCTGCATAGCATTAACTTGTTATGTGAGAAGTTGGCATTATGTGTGGTGGATAAGAATTTGAAGGGAAGAAATTTTAAACCATTATAAAACAATTTTATACAGAAACCAAGAATTTTACATGTTACCCACACCGAACTAAAAGTATTTTATTTATGTATTGCTTTTATATCATTCTCATACTACATGGGAACAGCCAATATTCCAAAATCATCTACACTAAACAAAACTAACATTATTTATTAAAAACAAAATTAAAATTACTACTTTCAAAGTTACTTGTGTTCTAATCTACTTATATATTTTAGAATACATATAGTATTATTGATAAACAAAAGTATTAGAATACATATTGAAAATCCATACATATAAAGAGATAATAAATCTCAATATCTTATTTTTGAACAAAATTGGACGAAAGTAGATAGTCTATCTATATGGATATTTTGTAGCATGTCTAGAGAAATTTTTTCTCTCAATATTCATCCTGAGTTTACCATAATTTCCATTAGTTAATATACATTAATAGGACATGAATTGATCAAAAAATCTATACATGTAATAAAAACAAAACGAGCTGTATGTACATATTTTTCAAAAAAAAATTTATACACATTTTACTTGTGTTACCGAGACCATGATAATAGTTTTTTTTAATTTTTGACTGTTTGTATGTTGGTGCACGCTAATATCAGAAATGTTTTAATCAATTTGAACGGGGTTTCAATAATTTTTTATGGTCGGCTTCACGTAAAATTTAATTTATAAACAAAAAAATGATATTAATCTTTTATCTAAGCATATTTATGTTAATAAAAGTTACAGTAAATATTGATGTATGTATCTATTGATATATCAATTATGTCTACCGACAAGTTTAGACACATGTATTTTTTAACGACTTGCTAATTTTCAGCATTCAATGGGAAAAAGAATGGAATTGCATTCTCGCCGTCTTGAAATGTAATCTTCTACAACATACAGTAGATTTACGGCGGAAAATATAAAATGTGTAAAAGAAGTTTAAATTGATACATATAATAAAACTAAACATCTCTTTGTCTATGTCCTTTTCCCAGGAGAGCTACTTATCTGATTTATATCTTGTTTTTTTTATGGATAATTGTTATCTGGCTAAGTTGAAGGATGGATATATTTTGGTGCACAAAGTAATTTACGAAACAAACAGTGACAATGGTAACCAAATTGAAAAAAAAAGACGCTTTCAATACACTTTGATGAAAGGAAATTAATATGCTGTATATTTGAAGATTTGGAAAAGACCATCAAGAAAGTCCACAATAGCAAATGTCTTCTAAGGATGATCCGCAACAAGCATTTTTGTGTTTGAAATAATACCCAGCGTTTGAGGGCAGGGAACTAACTTGTGCTCATTAAATGAGGAATGTTGTATACAGAGGCTTTGATATAAATAAGATATATTTTCTCATGTCAGAAAACAAAAAAAATCATAGAATACTCAAAATATCTAAAAGTATGTTTAAATTGACAAAAAAAAAATATTTGTCTTATAATTAACAAACTAAGTAAAGGTCTATTTTATTTATAAAAAAACTTAACAACAATTCTGTAGTCCATGAGAGAGAAACCATCGGTAAAACTAATTATGGAAATAAAGTATGGACAAGAGCACTGAGGGCATAATATTGAATTTATCTGTAACACAAACATTTTACACAACATGCATACAATCAACAGCTCGGCACAAAGAAAAGCAAAGTTCTTCAGTACTTAATAAAGCTTATAATTTTACATTCTATACCTTGTACAATTTTTGCTATGGGACTTTGATTTGTATAGAATTATTGTTAATCGTTATGAAGTGAGCTGTATATCCCTCTTACTTCTGGGATTGGATGTATTTCACCATTGATACTGATAGCATTACGATCTTCATTTTAATCTGTTTGTATTTTGTAAATTTTTTTCTATACTTAACTGCAATAAACATTTTCAATGATTTCTAAGTAGAAGAAAACCATTTAATCAATTCATAGAGATCATCAATATGTATGGAACATATATAGATACCTCATACTTCATTGGTCTTGTTCTAATGGCAGCACATTTGGTTTGAAAAAAAATTGTAAGACAAATAGCAAACTACACATGCTGTGGGAAGTGAATAATTGATATCCAAATATTCCTGATATTCAAAACAAATCGAAAAAGTGATGATTATCACGACAATATGAACAATGTAAACTAAGCAAAGTGAATATAAATGCAGTAGCTCCTTAATTTAAAATGAAAAGCAAAGGTCAAGTCTTGCAAAAGTTAGTCCTCGGTTTCAATGCTCAAAAACAGTTAGTTATTGAGTGGCTCAGGTAACGAAATATTGTGAACTCTTCTTATATATTTAGATCACAATGGCACCAATTTGATTAAGAATATACACAAATTTGAGTATAAAATTGGTACTTTGCTTACAGATCATAATCATACCATTCTCAGATTACCACCTTACCCCACCATACTTTATTAATAACATATTATGAACAGTGAATTAAGTAAAATGAGGTTTTCGAAACAAAAAAATTGTAAACATGCATGGAAGATACAAAATTCTATGATCCAAGTGCCTCTTTGGATTTATGGATCATTATAAAAACCAAATATGTAAAAAATATAGAATTTCCTATTGAAATCTAGACTAATATTATAAAATGTTGTATGTTGTAAAAAATAAATATTTTTGTTTATAAAATATATAAATTTCCATTGGTTAGACTATGCTCAGAAAAAGTATTTAATATAAGCTACTTGATTGTTCACACCTAAAATGGCATGTTTGTGACCTTCTTCATAATCAAACTACATATCTGACTTTGTATACATCTAAGGAATATTTACAGCAGTCGATCGCGAGTATATTTCGAGAAATTGGGGCATTAGTTTTTAGTTCTTCTCTTGGCATTGGTGCTTTAAACATGCGAAATTCGATCATTTTTATAAGTATTATAGTGATTCTATAGTGTTGTTCTGTCACAGTATAGTTGAATATACACTTTTTATTTTAGTGTATATTTTTTCTATTTTAATCGTCGAATAGCAATTGCGGTAAAAAAATATGTTACAGACAAAAAATTACACAATAAATAATCCATATTGTTATTTTTTTTCCTTTTAGAAAATTGCAATAGAACTGTGAATTTTAATTTTGAAACAACGAAACTAGATATTATACTAAAACGTAATGTGTTTGAGAAAAAAGGGTCAGTTGCAGAATTTTCAGCAATCACTTGTATAACACACAACGTCCCACTGCTGGACACAAGTTCCTTCTAAAAGAATATTAGCCCAAAAGCCTCAAGTTTGTCTAATGCAAAAAGGAATTATTTGATAGGGCAAGGTAATAATTTAAGGTGGCACATTCACGTAATGGAATTGTCCGTTTTAATTGTGTACGCACTCATCCCTCGAAGGCGTGCTATTCGCCTCGTGTGGCATATTGCACCGTGTTACCTGGTGCTGCGGCTGATGATGGTGCGCGTGGTGGTGTTGCGCGCCCGGGTGCGGCGCCTGGATGTACAGTTGGTGGTGTGACGCGGCACCGAACGGAGGTGGCGTACCCGGGAATGTCGCTTTCTCATAACTCTGAAAAAAATATACACTTCATTCTTTACATGTGCAATTGAAATATATGATCAATGATTATCGACAACACAGGAAAAAGAGCGGCTAAAAGAATGTCGAACCATGCTCGATGTAGGGTTCCATAATAAAAACACATGTTTATGTTTACTGAAAAAAAAATTTCTAGTTTCTGTTATATGTATGGAGTGTCCCCATTAGAAATATTTATTTTTATTATTTAACTACCAAACTAAATAGTGGCTTATAAGAAACCTGTACTCTTAAATTTCATCAATATACATCTTGCAGATTTTGAAAAAAATGTTTGTAACTTAAAGACAAATGGATGAACATGATGCAACAATTCACAAAGGCAACACCAAGAGTTCTGTTTTTACCATTTTGGCTCAGAACCCTAAAAAGCAGCAAATTTCTTATAAAAAAATGAGATACAAATTAAATCTATTTTCAAGAATAGTCTTGTAGCTTGCGAAACATGTCTAAAAATCAATTCCATAATACATATTTAATTGACGCAAAAAGTGTACAATATTTATTAAATAAATAAAAAAAAAAACTTTTAATTGAAATTTATATTCTAAGTTTTATTTAATAGAAAATAGTAATAATACAATGTACTATATCACAAAGAAATCGATTTAATAAGAATAGCCATTTTTTTAAGCAACCAATTAAAAAAACATGACTCATAAAGGTGGATCAATCATTATTCGCACACGCGGACTACTCACATTGACCTTGTTGAGTGTGACGTGCGCCTTGGCGTACATCGTGTTGGTGAGCTCGGCGGCGGTCGCGCCCGCTGCGGTCTTGCTGCTGTTGCCCGTGTAAGGTCCGGCTGTTGAACGAAACGTATTATATTATTACTTCGGAATGGCGTATCTGATAAACGGCAAATACGAACTTTACTTCTGTATTTGAATTTTGAAAGAAAAAAAAAACAAACATTTTAGGGCCTTTGTGTGTTGTATTGTAATTGCATTTACTTTATTTTATTAATTACATAAAATGAAAAATACGCTACATTTCGTCTTGAAATTATTATCAATGGAAACAATTTCATGTAAAAAAATATTTGCTAAATATAACTCGCAATAGTTCGTTGTTAAGAGTTTATGAAATATTATTATAAAAAAAAAATCAGATTTGGTAGAAAAGATACTGAGCTAACAGTACTTTTAAACTAAGTCACTTGAAACTTTTTATTAAAAGTCAGTTTACAAGTAGATTATGGAGAAAATTTAAGCACTTTCTGTGGTGTTGTAAAGAAATTTATAATAAATATTACAAGCAAACACATCTTAAAAGCAGTTTCCTCTAAAAATAAATTCACACTCAAGATTGAAAGTTATAAGGATTTTTTTAAAATCTCGATACGCAAATCGTGTGAATAATTTCTTTCTATAAGAAAAAGGAATTGTCAGTGCACCCACCAATGATTTTTCCATTAAACCGCTATATTAAAAGTTAATGTTATCATTTACGTCTCGTCAAAAAACATATATAAAACCTTAAAGGTTCAAGGCATTATTTATATAAAACTTTAATAACTACCTATAACGTACGTACCAGCTTTGTATGTATCGTGCACGTCGTAAGGTGGCTGCTGTTGCGTGTAAGTGGAGACTTTGCCTGTCGCGTTCCCCGACACGCCCGTCACGCCGGTCACGCTCGAGCCGCCGCCGCCGTACTGCGCACAGATTGATCGTTCATTACTGGCAACACTCCCATTATTCTCTACTACACTTTTTTTTAATTTACATCTAGCCCTATCAAACTTACTGTGTCGTAATAATTAAACAATGGTATATTGCATATTTCTGCCTGGTTGCTAAATCATTAATCTGATAATTCATCTAATTTTTAAGTTATCACTTCAATAAGAATGATCTATTTTAAGAAAAACCACGGATATATCTTTCGCGATCGCCACACGAATAGAGTGGGAGCTAGTTCAATTTTTTTTGGATTTCATTA
Source organism: Eumeta japonica (assembly GCA_005406025.1). Taxonomy (NCBI): domain Eukaryota; kingdom Metazoa; phylum Arthropoda; class Insecta; order Lepidoptera; family Psychidae; genus Eumeta; species Eumeta japonica. The sequence continues at coordinate 235,198 of BGZK01000654.1, read as the reverse complement.
TGAACTGCATTTCATTTATTGATGTTAAAAATGGCTTTAAGTGTTGTTCAGAAAATTTATTTCTCACAATATACTATAAGTAATTACACTATTAATAATAAAATAATAACTACAAGATCGACATTATAAAACATCTTTATTTCTGGTCATCCATTATATCTTGAGGTATCCATTGAGTGAAAAACTTCTGAACTTTCTGATGTACATACATAATTTTTTGCATTTGACTGATACCCAATATATAATACAATACTAATTAGCCAATAAGCAATTTTTTATCTGTTTTAATTAGTTATTGTACAGTATCAATACATATTAGTTTCGGTAAGAGCAGAGCACAGGCCTAACTTCACGTTAATCGTCAAAGAGCTGATCACATCCATGTTGTATTAACTGAACCAAATAAACAGAGCTACAAAATGGAGTTTCATTATCAAATACCAATTAGTAACTGGCTACTTTTTTGTTGTCTTGAAACCCAGAAAATAAGCATAAATTATGGCACGAATATTCTCTCGACTTTGAATTCATTGTGATGCTGACATACAATTTTCGAAACAATGTCACAATGAAAAAATATATAACAATCTACACAAACTGAAATGTAACCTACTCCCAAATCATTATATTTACATAAACCAAAATTGTTTTTATAATATTCTTATTACGAATGGTCAATTCTAGAAATTATCGGTATGCCCCACGCGTTTGATCCTGAGCAGGTGTTGCGCGGGATAACCGACCACAACAAAAACAAATAACGCCATCTTATGTTAACAATAGAAGAACCGTGGTCTCCAATCAATATCGAACCACTCACCGCAGTGGGGTATACTCCATACTGGTAAGTGGTAGGCGGTGGGCCCTGGTAGTAAGCGAAGGCGTAGCCGGGTGGCAGCGCGGCCGCGGCCACTTGCTGTGGCGACGCCGCGTCGGTCCTGCCGAAGCGTTCACCCGAGCCCAGGCCAAAGGTCCCTTCTCGCGCAGCGCCCACGCCATAACCCATTTCGTAATAGGTGCCCTAAAAGTCACATTATTATGTTACTTACCTACACAATACCAAAACATAATACTATGGCTAAAATAAATGTAATTAAAAAAAAAAACATAACGTAGTTGCTTTTTTTTGGTATCCACTACATGAATACCTATTAATCACATATGAATATAAATATTTATTTATATATTTTATATATGTATAAATAAACATAATATAACATTAAGATGAATAGCATGGACCTCAAAATGTACACTAGTTTCTCTTTGACATATTTTATAATTACACATTAATATAATTCTCCCATGGCACAATCAGGATTGAACTGTGAGTTTTCTGGTTCAAAGGAGAATTAATCAAACAATCTTATCCATTGGGATTGAAAAACTACCATTTAATAGAAATATCAAAAACCATAAATGGAAGCTTCAGCAGAATTGGCCGAATGACGCGGACACCAGTATCAATTTTGTAACAATGATTTCCTAACAATATTGCTGGTGTGAATCAATTAGTTTCTGAATATAAGAGTGCAATGGCATTTAAACTGTCGCTTATTATAAACTAGGTTGGAGAAGCAAGTATTTACGATGTTCCGTGATTACATTGCTTTTTGTCCAAGTGGGCCGAGGGGTCAAACATGGAGCGACCTGCTATATTAAAATCATATTTTTGGTTCTAAATCCAGTAAAAACTCAGAAATCTTTAATCATTTTATTGTAATACTTATTAGATCGAAAAATTATATGTTGATAACCGAAATCTAGACATGCGGCAACGTGTCAAGCCAAGTTCAAGCAAAGGAACTGGCTAGCCAGCGCCGAGTGTAATATTACACAAACCACTTGGTGCCACTTTTGACCCTTCTATTTTGAGTTATAGACGTAACGTACACACATAAAACTACGTGTGTTTAATTATATCCATAAGGACATCTAGAAGCCCAAATTACATGAAGCTAGCTCAAACGGTTAGTAAAGATATGAAGGTCAAAAGTCGTGAATTTTGGCACTGACTGACTGACATATAATACCTAAATCTAATCTACTTCCAGATGACCTAGAAGGATGAGATTTGGAATCCAGCTTGGTAATTGTGTGTAAGCGTAGGAAAAAAATCTAAAATTAAAAAAAGGTAAAAAATAGGGGGTGTCCTAATACAATATTTTTTTATCAGAATTAATATATATATATGCTGAATAACTTTATAAAATGACTGATGTAATGAAAACTGGCCAAGTCAAATCTAACCTACTTTAAGATCTCACATTTTTTTTTTAATAACAGCAATTGTTGTAGGTATCCAATAAAGCAAAGAAATAGAGTTTAATACTTGTTCATAATGTTATTTTGTTCCTATAAATACATGTTTAGATTTTGCATAGAACTTGGCACTCATTAGATCTCCATTCTTTTTGCGGCGAGGCCCACAGCCAAACATAATTTTTGTATTGAACTTGGCTCTCCTTTTTTACATTCATGTTTTTGGTGAGATTTGTTATTATTGCAAATCGCTCGGACAATAAAATCATGAACGTGCCGGTAGTTCTTACAACATACATACTCTTTAACAATGAAACATATGCAATTCATTCCAACTATTACAATACATATGATATTCCTGAATATATTTTATTCAGATTTATCATAAAAGGACTATTTTAAAAATCAGTAACAAGTGCCTTCAATAGATATCTCTAAAATTGAATCTAATTTTCGTGCTGTTACCATGTGGTGAGGTAGCGTGCCCCGCATCATCTGCGCCTCCTCATAGGCGGCGTACTGGCCGGCAGCCGGCTGCTGCGGCGTGTAGAAGGCCGCGGGCTGCGCCGCCGGTACGTACGCCGCGCCGCCGGCGCCTGCGTTACCGCTGCCACTCGACACTGCAATGAACATTTGCGTACGTCGTGTAGTATAGTATACCGTATAGCCATAGCTCAGAACTAATTTGTAGATTTTTAATTTGACGCATAATAGCGCCGGACTTCCATTCGCTACACTGGGCGTGGTGTAAAGAATATTAGCTGCACTCATTGCATGCAACCTTTCACATTTTATATATAATAATCATTATTCTATGTTTTTTGTTTTGATTAAATAATATATATAGTATGAGTCATTGCTTAGATATTAGATCTGATTGAGCGCCTTTATTTCGACGAATCGCGTTGTCCGATGGCAAGGGTGATAGTTCATTTGGGATCGTTCATCACATGAGGTTCGAAAGGAAAGGAAGGGGGTTTGGGAAAATCACGAAATATCACAAGTGAAGGAGTTAGTGAGATACATATCACATGTATTTATTCTTTCATTGGCTCTTCGTTACCGACGTTACCAATAAGCACAAATATATTTAAGACAATATTCTATTTCTTTTTTAGATATTTTGTACCAATAAAATATGTGTGATTTTGAACAAGAGTGGGGTGCTTATTAACCCCCCCAGGTTAATAAAAAATCTTACCATGTATAATCAAGGCTAGAAAGTTGCTAAAGAACATCACGTCATCAATGGACGATCTCTATCATAGTGTGACGGTGTGAATTGTAACTATATGTCAAATATTAAGAGGAAGTGAGTGCTTGTAAAACCAAACATTTGAATTTTTTCCTGCAAGCGGATACAATTCTAGCTAGCCACCGATACTACATTCGCTAAGATTAGTAGCACTTTTATCTTCTCACCTTAACCTAACATTCTACTGGCTAATAGGGAATTGAAAGAGACAAAGGAAAGGAGTAGCTGTTCAAAGATATATTGAATAATCGGTGAGTATGCTGTTACATACGGTAAGTAATTTGGACGGTCTTGAAGCATAAACAAAGTCTTAAGCTAACCATTGCTAAGATTTAAAAGTCAATTTACACGCTTACGTAATTCGGCACGAGAACGTGAGTTTAATTCGTTAAAATCCATCATAGACAAACAGACTTTGTAATCATGTATGCATAAACTACTTTCAACTTCAATGCATATGCGAGTTAAATGAAGAGCAAACTTTATAAAATGATGCAGAATAATTTCATAATTCAAAGTGTATGTAATAATAAATATGGCTCATAAAAATATAGAACTTGCATAATATTAGAATACACAGCAACAAAATAATATTTAAACAAATTTCAAACTGAACCACAGCAAGGGTTAAAAGTTATTTTTTAAATATTTACCCGTCGTCGTCGTAACTTTGGCTGAGGGCGCCTGCGTCGTGGCCGTACTGGTCAGGCTGTTACTAGAAGCTACTGCACTGTCATACTGTAATGTATCAAAATTGTACAATTATGTTTTAACAATTAGAAGAACAACAAATTTCTGTGTGTGCTTGTTTCGAGTGTAATGATAAATTAAGTGTTAAGACACAAACTGAACGATCAATGAGTTTTTGTCTATAAATACAGCCAATTGTATATCGTTATGAAACTGTATGTAGATGTATATGTTTGAAAAGTATCTTGAGAAATCAAAACTGGAGTCAACAATGTTTTGCAGAAAACATTCATATCCAACTACTAACAAAACCTCCACATAATAATCATAATTACATTCCCCTAATAATTATAAATAAATCTTATAGGAATTTTATAAACACTGCGCGTTAATCATATAACAGCATCTTACAAGACAATCTGAACTAACAAATCACTTGCTCAATCACAGAGGTTCATTAATGTACATAAGATAACTTTATAGTTTTTTACCAGCCCTCTGGAAATGGGAATGTAGAAAATTAGTTTGAAATGTGAATGTCTCATTCTTATAAACTAGTTTATTACAAACATTTATTTATGTTATGTAATGGCTTATTTCCATACCGTCTGTTAGAGATATGTAGCGTTTCAAATGTTTTACAAGTAACTGTTATAATTTAAAGCTTTATAGGTTTATTTTATCCGACTTTTAACAGATTACAAACAGCTAATAAACATTGTTTGATATTATCAGACTCATGTCTAATATGCTCAGCAGATATTTTCAAACATAATGTGGATTATAAAAGACAAATCCAAAAAATTAAAATAATGAAGTTTAAGGTGTGCACTATCTTCGAATAGGAATGATTAAGAGTGTGCGAAAGTATCACATCACATGACAATGAAAACTGATATACAACGGTAAATGTAGATATTAAAAAAGTTATATAAAAGGTGAATATAATTTATAGTCATTATTAAGTCATCAAGTGTATGACTATAAAATCAATAAAACAATAAGGGGACAAATCACTGGGCCAATTGGGCAAATTACATGTGCTTTAGAAGTCCCTATGGAAGCACTTGTGTTGTAAATGTTACTTAATAAAGATCAATATAAAATTGTATTTACTGTATCGAATTAGAACAAAGCAACATTGTTCATTCAAGTTCTATAGAAACCAAAAAGTATGCAGCGTTAGGATGCTTAAAAATTAAAATGTTATAATTTGGGTATTTTTCCTGATATTAAGCAATTTATGGGAAAAGTTGGTTCATTATAGAAATTAATTTTAATAACTGTTCCCTACTTAAAATTTATACATAAAAACTAATCATTTTTAGTAATCCAATGGAATTAAATCATTATTAGGAGCAAATTTTGTTTAAGAAAATTACAAATAAACACTTTTGGTGCATTCACTATTCGGAATTGTTATGATTTAATGATCAAAAGTATCAATAAAATTGTGTAACTATTAGATGTTATTGATCTTTAAACTAACCTGTGTGTTGTCCTTAGTGGGTAATTTCGGTTGATGAGCGGGCTGATACGCGTTATACGGCGCGGCTGTGTAGAGGGCGCTGCCGCCGTACACTGACGCAGACGATGATGTCTGTATCACGGAAATAAATATTTGTAGCACCTAAGTTTGCAAAGCTTAATAGCTTGCAAGTTATAATTTAAAAGTGTCTATACATATATACATCACCCTATCTATTATTCTACATAATAATGTGTAGGATCGACACACTTTATAATTCGATACAGTTATTGGCATTTGTGAACTTAGAGGAAGACCCGAAGCAGCAAATAATTGACACTGTACTCTGGGCGTTACAGTGAAGGAGACTGCAGCAGGCCCGCCCAATGGCTGATGATGACGAGATACCCGGAGCACGCTATCTAATATTTTGTGACTGATGATTGTGACATGCGCGAGATCTCCACACGCAACGAACTGCACACATGCCAAAAAGCACCACACTGTATCTTAATCACTTGAATTGAAAATAAACCTGAACTAAAACATAATATTCTCACTTTATATTACTGTGTCTGTTCATCTGTATGTATCTGTTGATTTTCTTAGCAAATATTATTGCTTGAAGAAGTTGTAAAAGTTTTTGCACACATGTATTTCAAAGAAAAATATTTTATTTATCAAGATTAATTACATAGAAAATATATTTTTATACATTTAGTATAATATTCTACAGTAAAACTGGTATGTTGATATGGCAATGAAAAAAAAAAACTACTGGCATAGAATGTAAGATGATTCCATATAGATTAGGAAAATTAAAGACAGGGTAGTGGAAAAAATATCAAGTATTTTGAATCAGTGAATTATAATACCTTGTTAGGGAATAAAATGTCTATAGTAGCAATAGAAAATAATTATTAATTATTTGATATTGAGAAAAATTTGGTTTTAACAGAAATATTCTTGAAGGAAAAGAATAAAAGAAGTGTCCTGTTATAACAAATCTTCATTTTTATTATTCCTTGGGTCCAGAAAATTCTCAGAAAAATGTACACAATCCAGCCAACAAACAAACAAAACTGTCAAAATATATTTATTCATTACAATGTTATTAAAAATTTCTTATTACTTTTGTAATACTTGTGTGATTATTTATCGTTCAAGTGATTCCACATTGTAAGTTTAAATCGAAAATCCCAGATTGCTCATATTCTTAAACAACAAAAAGAGTTTGATATCTTTCCATGTTTCCATTTATTCTTCACTTTCTTTCATTTATGACATGGATATTGCACTTTACTACCTGGTAGGAGTTGATCGTGGGCGTGTGGTACTGTGGGAGTGTGACGGTTGGCGGGTAGGCTGTGCCTGTCATCGCCGACGCGGCCGTCAGCGACGCGTTCGTTGAATTGACCTGTTATATACAAATATTGTTTAAGAATTATGTTGTTTATTTTAAAATTCATGATTTTGTTCATTGATGAACAATAATATCCAACTAATAATTATAATTTTTAATTAGTTCTCATTATTTTATTAATCAATTATTGTCTAGTAAAGACCGATTGTCTGATATACAAAATTATACAAAAGTTACTTAAGATACTGTATTTCAAAAATACTAGTGTGTTATCTGTTTCAAATTGATCAAGAGGTTTTTAGCATCATGGCAACGAATATATAGTAAAATGCCACTTGGAAGTAATTTTTTATATGAGTAATATTCCCTAAATATATTTCAAATCTTAAATTTACATCTGCATTATTATCTATATGGATTACACTTTAGGATTAAACTCAGTTTTAGAAGTTTTCTAAATTCAGTCTGATGAGAATTCTGGAGGTGCATTCAATTTTATACTGTAGTCACTGGTTATTAGTATATTAAAATCAATTAGAATTATTTTATTAAAGTGTCCTTTCTATTGTACGAAAAAAATTTGGTTGCCTGTAAAGTCGGTATACGGGCGAAAGTTTTACGTGACAACGACTTTGAATGGTAAAATCATTTTAATGTGAATATTCATTCGTATAGTAGGAAGAAGGATGAAATAATAGTAACAATTTAAAACATTTATTTATACAAAGAATTATATTTAAAACATTAATTTATACAAAGAATCTCGCACTGAATTTCATATTAACAAAATTTTATTTTTACCTTTACACATACATACGTATTTATATACAAATATACATACAATAACTTGCAATACATTTGCAAGCTATGCACTAATTCTCTAGTGCTGCGCGCGCGGCAGACCGATCATAGTTGAGTGGGAGAGAGACGCAAGGCATTCGGCGGGCCTCTCTCTCGTTCGGTGACTCATCGTTACGTTACCGAGCGTTACACTTTTTCAAAGTGACTCCCAGCCGCAACCTAATTTAAGACGTTGTCACGTCAAAACAATTTTCAGAATTGTTTCTTATCGTCTATAATACAATACTGATGATGGTGATATGCATGTAGTTTTGCATAACAAGATAATATTATACTGTACAATGACATTCACATAGTAGTTTTTGAACTTTATAAAAAGACCCATTTTCCATGAACACATTTGTTTATAATAAACATACACAATAACATAGATGATGCAATTCCTGAGTGTAGTTAAGACAAAAGCTATAAGCTTTATTTTTTTGGTGTTACATACTCTTGAACAAAACATTGAAAATTATATTTACAATTTCTAATATAATTTTCTATTAAAACAAAATAAATCTTTTAGTTCATAATTTAATTGTCATATACATAGTATAACTTAATTGAAATACAGCACAACGCACGAAACTCTGCAGCTCTGAATTGCCTACGAACGATACAATGCGCAGGTTCAACACTCCCCGACCCTTGCGCCTTCTCCTCCACTTGCCTATTTTATGCCATTACGACGTTTTAGTGACTAACTTCATAGCGGCATAATTTCGTACGTTGTACTGTGTCATATGAATATTTTTGACAATCTTACTTGTGGGGCATATACATTTGCACCATAGACGGGTGGATGATGTGAAACGGCGTGGTGCCCAGGGTAAACACTCGGTTGTCCAACAGTCTAAAAACAAATATGAAGCAATTATAATCATAAATATAGAAGTAATTTAATCCATTACTTTACTATGCGATTCGGAAACCAAAAAACAAAGATATCTTCATTGATAATTCTGAAGTTAAACAAAACTGTCTAAAATACAAAATAGAAATACAATTATTTACACAATTTGAAATTGCTTGCAAGGGCAACACTTATCTTTAGTCTATTAAATCAGAAGTTTTATAAAAGTAAAGTTTACTAGTTATGTGATAATAGTTTTAAAAAATCACTATTTACCTTTGGCCTGTGATGGGATTGCGCATACTGCGGCTGTTGCGCGTGCACAGCTGTGGCGGCAACTGCGGCGCTGGATGCGCTATTTGCTACAGCCGCGACTCCTACACCGGTCCCCGCAACACCGCTCGACGCCGGCACGTCTGACACGCCTACGTTGAGTTGCTTCATCGACACTGTCAATTGTTTGTCTAACGCTGGATAATAGAAAAATTTGAATGAAAAAACTATATGAATGAATAACTATAAAAGTACCGAGACTGTCGTTGGCTATAGTTTTACCATACCATACCATAAACAAATAATTGTAGTTCATTCAACACTATCCAGTCCACCAACGCCTTATACTCTTATACTACATAAATTTGAATTATCATAGTCAGTAAATTAACATATACTTTAAGATACAATTATAATTGGAAATAAAATTATACTCACATGTCGCGCTCGTCGTGTTGTTTTCTACCACGACCGATTGACTGCTGGATGTCGTCTCAACTACAGACAGGCTGTCGTTTAGCTGTAAAAGTCATTATATTTTAAAACAAATACAATGCACACAATACACTAAAAATTAACACATCTTTAATATGCAATAATCTTAAACAAACTTGTCATATGATATTGTATTTCATGAGTTAGTAGTCACACTTATGGGTTCAGAAATATGAAGATGAAACTAAGTTTTTTCCGAAAGCTTCTCGTTCGCATGTGCAGCACGTAGCTAGTGTCATAGTAACCAAATATATAGTTTAAGCACTAAAGAAAATCAACAAAACACACTTAGCGGTTTTAATTTTCCATAAACAAAACTTATCCATCCCTTATTTCACCCTCTTAAAGCTACTTTTCCATAAATGATGGATGTGGTTATTTTTCACTTATAATAAGTAATTAATAAATAAATTTCGTTGTAGAGCTTCAATGATTTCATGTCTTATGTAAAAATTTAAACCTTCATTTCATTCCTTTCAGGGTTACTTGTAAGAACTACGTACGTCATCATTTTTTATTGATAATTATTAGCTAAAATATAAATTTTGACATTAATAGCTTAAGAGTTCTCGATTTCCCATACAACATTTAATTCCATATTTTACTTCCTGCAGGGGTTGTTTACAAAAATATATATGTACAATACAACACACGAAACCCTGCCATTGTGAAGTTAGTCACGAAAGCATCGGAATGGCGTAAAGTAGGAACGCGGGGGAAAAGAATGAAGGGCCGAGAAGCGTTGAAATTGCGCATCGCATCATTCGCAGGCAAATCAGACCGGCAGAGTTTCGTGGGTGTATCGTATATTTTCTTTATTTCTATAAGTAATTAAAATGTTAACTTTGACATCAGTAACTTAATAGGTTTTGATTATTCATACAACAGTATTACAACATTTTCATCCCCTTAAGGGCCAAATTTTTAAAAAGCCTTTCTTAGTGTTCACCTAGATTATAACCAGAATCTGTACACAATTTCACGTCTCTAGACCATGTAATTAGGGCTGTGCGTTGATAGTCAGTCACTTTGCTCTTTTATGCAGGTAGGTGATATTAAATTTTATTTATAATACAAATGAGAAAGAACAAAATGTGCAAGAAAAATGATTCTAAATGGTAGTGAGCAAAAATCCATTTCAGGAAAGAAATGAGTGTGACAGTTCTTTTCATTTATATCTACCTGCCATTACCGGCGACTAGTCGCCATGGATACAGGTTAAAACTATGAATATAAAATTTATTTATCTATTGCCACCATAAAGTACCATTCATTAAATAGTTTACAATATTATATATTTGAAATAGTTAACTATTTAGTTTACTAATAAACTGGTTTACTCGTAATCAAAATAGTTTATAATGATGTTCCAAATTGAACCACATTTTGTAATGAATTCATATGTAATTATTTGTCAAATAACTCTAACAGAACTTGTGATGCAGACAAATGAAATGAAATGTAATTGATAACAAACAATTATAATTAATTATTAAATACATGTATGCAAGTCAATAGTTTTAAGTAGCATAATACACTTACAATACTGGTGGAATTGGAATATGCGTGCGGGTCGGCTGCGGGCTCGTGCGCTACCGCCGGCTGTGTCTCATTCTGTGACGTCACCTAGAATAAACATGAGATTAGCAGATGCAGTATCTCAAGAAATTACTTAAGAGAATGTAAATGTTTTCCTCAAATATTTCATTTATTGAAAGTTCTAAATTCGGAAATAATGATGACATTGTGCAGAAAGATTCAAAATATGCTTCAAAAATGAATGTATAAAATAAGCAAGATAAGTGTTACATCCTAATTTTTGTATATAAATACATGCAAAACAGATTTTTCAGGTCCTCAATATTTTTCAGTTCTCCAATAAAAAATTGATGTTTGATTTGGTTTATAAATTAATTGAATATTTCTTCCTGGATATCAAAAAATAGTAAATAAAATGCAGGTAAAAATCTTTAAATAATTTTTAGTTTTATTCATTTTTTTCAAACAGCAAAGTACAACCTTAATCTGATTTATTTTTCTAGGTTCAGATCATGAAACTAAATTATTTTATTTAGTGACAGTATTCAAAACATCCACTAACTTTAAGATATTGGACAACAAAATTTAAAGTGCATGTGCAGTACAGTGTACTGCAAGTTTTTATTTAGCTGGTAAACACTTAAATTATTCACTTTTTTTTTTTTTACTGGTACACATTTAATTAATCCATTTAGCCTAGTCGTTTGCTCGCTAGAAAATGAAATAGCTTCATGAATTCAATTTACTTGTTTGGTCTGGTGTGCGGAGGGTGCGGGGGCGGCGGCCGCCGGCGCGTCCACGAGAGCGTCGGGCTCCAACGCGCCGAACTGTACGTCGAGGAATGCGCCGCTGGTATTGTCTGTACCGCCGGGCATTTCTACTGCCGTTGACGGTATCTGAAATATAGTTAAAGCATATATTTAAGAAAATTATTGAATTACTACTATGTTAATTTGGCCATTATTGACAGGCTAGTGCTGATATTTTTGTGTTTAATGTTTATTACAAAATTATTGCAGCTGCAATTGTCTTTAAATGCTTAAAATATTGACAAAGCACTATGATACCTACAAATGCTAATACCATTGGTTTTTAAAAATGTACATCTGTTTTCACATGATACTCGACAAATATTAATGAGTGGAGGAGATGCTGATTTTTCAGTGGAATAAAAATACCCCAGATAACATTTAGATTATGTTTCGTGGTATTACCTGTTTTATCAAAAAGTATTTTATTAAATGGGAAAGGTAGGTCAGTATATAACAATGGCAATATACCAAATCTACAACTACACAATCACAGAATGCATTAGCATAGTTTTGCTATTGAAATTTATAACTTTTTTTTCTTAGAAATACCCCAGTTTTGTTTGTTAACATTACCTGATGCTACACCTGCTGAGGCATAAAATACATGCCATATGTAAGTTGATTTGATTACATATTCACTTTCACTTTTATTGAAACTATACTAATTAAAAATTTGCTTGGTAAACTATAAATTTAATCACTATTGCATGCACTGATGCACTATTAATAATTGTAATACGTAAATCTGTTACAAATTCATTATAAAAACCTAACCCTAATTAGATTGGTTTAAGAATAAGGAAAAAATATGTCTGTTGCACCTTAGAAGGTGGTGGCACTCTCGCTCTCTGAGGTTTCCTCTGGCTTGTTATATCACTGGAACCGTATACGCCGTAATTTGATGTATATACACCTGCGAAATGCATTACATTCATTAGATAAAGGGGAATACCAAGCGGCCATAGTCTCTCCAGCCTTGGGTGCACACATGAAAATAGTACCCAAACGATAATATGCAATGTCAATAACGCTTACATTAAGAAATTAGTTATGAAAAAAACCAGTATTTTAAAATTATGAACAATTTTTTATTTGAACAATTATCAAAATTATGAAAAATTTAAAATTATATTTATTTTTACAAAAACAGGCTTTTACAATAAAACTTAACCTGTTATACATCACTTTTTGCATATTTTAAGATTGAATATCGTTCATAAATGCAACACAGGCATAACAATTGTTTCAAATGCCTTAAAAATAATAGTAGATAATAATGGCCGGTATCGCTAATGTCAATAATGAGATTGTTATTAGCTGATGTCGATTTCAAGTTCACACTGGAGTTGTCATTAGAAACAGAAGCGAGATCTATATTCAAGCCATAATCAGAAGATTAGTTAGTATTAGTGTCCATTTACAATGCCAAGTCCTTGGTTAAAAAAAAAACAAAATAAAATACAATCAACAAGCTAAACAACTTCACATAAAACTGGTAATAAGTCAAATGTCACTGTCAACCAATGTCAACTATGTTTTCCTTTTTCTGATTTAGCGTACGACGTGTTGCCATTTCCCATACAAAAATCAAGAAATCATTATCGAAATATCCGAATGTTATTATTATTACTAGATATTATTATTCCGAGGTGTCATTATTCAATAATTTATTTTAAAAAGTATTAAACAAATGAGAGAAGGTATCATTAACAATAATTCCTTTCTTAATTAGTTTCTGCTTACATTAAAAACAAAAAAAAATGACAATAATCAAGCATTACTCATCCTTTTATCAATTACTCCTCAATTTGTTTCCTGGTGACAAATGGGAATACTGCTGCTGCCGTTAAAGTTTTTGTTTCAATGTAAGTATTATTTTTTTGTTAAATAATAAGCTTTTCTAGTATTGATAAAGATTATAATCTAAATTTTACAAAACATAAATAGAGAATATTAAGTAAATATTATATGTTGTGCGTTACTGGCCAGTCTGGCATTCCCCTTTAAACCAATTGATTATATCACTACATATTCAAAGTACTTATTCATACTATTTGTTTTTTCTCTCTAATTAAGCAGTTGAGCTTAATTAGATCCCAGTTTATTTCTATGGTAAATAACTCCATAAGCATCTTTTTGAAAGGTAATTTAGTAGCTTAATGCAAAATCCAATCCTGTGTATATGGTTCATTAATAGATCAAGATCTTAATCACTAAATCATTTAGACCACACCTTTCTTTCACATTATCATTTTTATTTTTATTTTTCGAAGACAGTCCATACATATTACACAGTAATTGCAACTCTACCACTTACTTTTATATATTTTCGTCACACCCAAATAACCAATACCAATTAAGTTATTTATATCATAGAAGAATACAATACATTCTATTGTGTGAATTGAAGGACAGATCGAACTTCAAGCTATTTTGGACAAGTAGACCATTAATAACAGAAAAAACATTACAAGACAAATAGAACCAAGAATGTCCTTTCATCTTTTTATTTATTCATAAGCTCCTAATCAGTTTTTTGCCAACTGTAATACATAAATTATATACAATAACAATTACATTTTTTAGAAATTGTATATTAAGCATAAGATGTAAAAACAAACAAAAATAAAATGAAAAGAGTTAATGTTCGTTAAAAAACATATATTAGAAATACAAATAAGTTTCCACCGTTTTTCGTCAATACAATAATATTTATTGTGAAACAACAGTAATTTAATTTTAATCAAAGTATTGTCCATTACTAGCAACAAATTTTTTCCATCTTTCAGGCAACTATTCAGGCAGGATTCAGACTATCTTTTGAGGCTATCCACGAATCAACCCAATTTTTGATATTTCCACATGATGTGAACCACTGCTGACAGAGCACGTGCCATTGACCGGAACAGATGATAGTTGGACGGCGCAATGTCTGGTGAATACGGCGGGTGGGGTAGTACTTCCCAATCAAGTTCTTTCAAATAGTTTTTTACTGGAACCGCTACATGCAGACGAGCATTATCATGTAGAAGAATAATTTTGTCGTATCTGGAGTAGTAATGAGGACATTTTTCCTTTAGAGCTCAGCTCAATCTCATCAATTGTGTTTGGTATAGAGTTTCAGTGATTGTTTCGCTTGGATTAAGCAACTCGTAATACACAACACCCACCTGATCCCACCAAATACAAAGCATGAGATTTTTCCCATGAATATTCAGTTTTAGTTTCCCTGAATATTCACCAGTGACGATTCGATGCAAAAACACTTTTTTTTTGTGCCTAGCTAGCAGCATTTCACTCATGCATAATTGGCATTCAACATCTCTCGGATTTAATTTGTGTAAAACCCAATTACCTTGTTTATGAATCATTTCTAACAATTTTAAACGATGTGAGAGTGCTTACTGAGTGACTTCTAAAGTAAGTGCATGTTCCTTTTGTGTTTGAGACGAATCTTCTTCCAATATTTTCTCCAATTCTGCATCCTCATAAATTTTTGGCCTTCCACTGCGATCTTTGCCTTCTATGTCAAAATCACCATTTTTAAACTTTTGAAACCACTCACGACATGTTCTCCAACTCAAGGCAGCCTCATTATATGCTTCTACAAGCAATCGATGTGCCTCAACTGCAGATTTTTTTAAATTAAAGAAGTAAATTAAAAGTTCCCACAAATTACACTTATTTGGCTTAAATTTAGACATTTTTGGATAAAAAAATATATATGATGCTAATATGATAGGGTTACGTATGTTGTTCTTGAATGAGCAACTTAATTTTCAAGCCGGTTAACATCTGCAAATTCTAACGTAAGCTTTATGCCATGCCATCTCTCTCAAAATGGAGGAAACTTATTTGTACTTCTAATTATTTTTATTATATGATGAAATAAACAAGTAAAAAGGCAACAAATAGCATTAACCGAACCATATTGACCATTGATCTAGATATTCTATACTGGTATATAAAATATGTATCTTTTTATTGACTTGTTTGTAACAAGGTATAATGAAATAAAATTCATAGGATTTTAGCAATTCATTTATAATAATATAAAAAAAAAGAAGATAAGTAATATTTCGTCAATTGGCTAGGAACACTAGGATACTCAAAAATATTATACAAAATGACTAAAATGAATTCAAAAATAAAATAGAAACTAACAATAAAATTAGGATTCGAAGACTGCTATTTATGAATCCGGAACTGACCACATACAGAACGATATTTAAAAAGTAATTACAACATTTAAAAATAGAATTCCTTGGCTGTAGAATACAGTTTTTTTCATGTAACTGTTGTTTTACCATTGTGGCGTCATTTTGTAAATTGCGTGTCTTTATCACCATGGATTTAAGTCGTGAAAATTTTCTTGCGATGATTTATTACGATTTTCGGCGTGGGCTAACTCAAAAACAGTGCACCACTTCGACTTTTAGGGATGAAATAGCATCAAAAACCACTGTGTATCACTGGTTCAGTGAGTTCAATTGTGAATGGTGTATGTTCACAGATGAATTTAAAGAGGGTAGCCCTAAATCGGTTGTTGTACCACAAAATATTGATGTTGTGCGGGAACTAATAATGCAAGCTCATCATGTTACATATCGCAAGATTAAGGCGTCCCTGGGCATAAGTATGATGAGCATACATAAGATATTATACGAAAATTTAACTGTAAAAAAATTGTTTGCACTGATTTCCGTATAACTTGAGCATTGATCAAAAACTGACAGTAAAATACAATCATGGTGCATCAAGAGCTGCTTATATATTTACACTGGTGATGAATCTTGGATCTATCCATATGACTCCGAAACTAAATAACAGGCAACGACATGGGTGTTTCAAGACGAGCCGAACCCAACAAAAGTGATTTGTGCCAAAAGCACTTTGAAGCAAATGGTTGCCTGTTTTTGTGATATATGTAAATGGACATGTGGTTACTATGCCACTAAAGAATCGTAAAATGGTTAATTTGATGTGATATACGATCATTTGTTTGTCAGAAGTTTTTGAAGAAAAAAGAAAGAACAACAGATATCGCACTATCATTCATCATGACAATGCTAGCTGTCACAACTGTTTTTGGAAGGTCAAAATATCAAATTGACAGGTCATTCGCCATACAGCCCCAATTTGGCACCCGACGATTTCTATTTATTCACAAGTGTGAAGAATAAATTACATGGTCAATGTATTGGGAGCCGCGAAAGGTTGTTATTGCATTCAAAATGCATGTTTTGGAGATACCTCAATCAGAACGGGAAAAGTACTATAAAAATTGGTTTCAGTATATATAAAAGTGCATAGATCACTATGGCGAATATTTTGAAAAGCAATAAAACCATATTAAATGATAGATGTTTTGTTTCTTTTTGATATTCTTGACATGTAAATAGCAGCCCTCGTAATGATCAAAAGTGAGTGATGCACCCAAGCTGGTGAAGCTGTAAGCAAAGACTAGTCTTGTGTTATAATGTGATATACATACTATTGTCATGCCTCTGTGACTGTTGAGTCAGCTGGCTGAGATACTGAGACTGTGCTGCACTCAAGCTGCCAGACATTCCCATTGGCTGGAAAAATATACAATGCAATTAAGTAAAGCATACACAAAATATTATACGAATTAATTAGTGGAGTTGTGAATATTAATGTAATTTATAGGAAATTATATATAAAAAACATTCTAATAAAAACGTTCAACTTTGTTGACAACATAATGATATGTTTCTTAATTCACAATAATGTTCTATAATTTACTACTAAATTGAAAATATTATGAATATTGAGCTATTTGTCGCTTCAATTTTCTTTATCAATAATTTTGATAGATTTTCAGTTATAGAACATCTTTTTTTACTAAACAGTATCAAATACAATTATAAATGCAAATGTAACGTCATGGAAGTAACTTTATCATTAGCACCAGTTCATTTTGAATAATAAATAATACCTCTCTCCCTAGGGTGTTGAAATTTAGGGGATTCTGTTTGGGTTCAACATGTCGATTCATCTCATGTTGTAAAATTTAATACAAATTAAAACACAGGTATGTTAATTAGATTACTAAGCTCAATTGTGAATGATATGACTCCATATGTAACCAACATTTTTGATCAACTTCAAAAAAAGGGATTATCAATTGGTCAAATCTATTTTTATACATCTTCAGAATAATTCTTTCCAACATGAATAAATTTCGAAGATTCTGTGTTGAATTTTGATCACCTTAGGGATAGTCACATATAAATTAAGTAGAGTGTATTCTATGACAATATGATTGTAATCAAATTACGATACTCTCATGTTCATTATGACACAAGGGAAAGAAAATATAACGAAATTGTACAGAATTAAATATATCGGATTTTGCAAGGCATCAAAAAATATCCTAACACAACTCCATTATCAGAGACATTGGAGCGTATTAGAAAATTTTGACTATATATGGTCCAAGTATGCTATATATTTTGACTCAGACTAAATTTCTTAAGATAATATTCTTGTGGTGAAATAATTATAGGTTATAACAAAAGTATAATAGAAAAACATCGCAAAGGATCTAGTGTAGATCATTACAGTTCTGATTACATTTTCAGAAATAAAAATTCTTAGTCATTGCACTTCTGCTAAAGCTCGTTTATTGTGAGGATTGTTTAAAACAGTTTAGATGGTATTAAATAAAATAAAGGTATTACTTCTAAAGTTTTAAGTGTACTGTAAGCTACACATATATATATATTCGTTAGCAAATATTAATCTACTATAAATTTTTCAAAAACATTTTTTTTTAACAATGCACTGTTGTTAAAAAAATGGAAGAAAAATGGTTATTAATTTATTTTATGTTGTTTCATAAAAACAAATTTTTTTTCTTGAAAATCCCCTTGTCATAGTTTACAGACAAATACAGCTTTTGATAGATCATTCCAAAGTTTTACTGTATGTGGCAGAAAATTACTCATAAGTGTTTAGTGGTAGATCACCATTAAAGGTGTTGGAAGTCTACTGATATAATTGATAGCCCACTGAAACTAGAAGTCTGAAGGTGGTTGCATTATAATATAGAGATCTTGGAATGATTACCAGCACTGCTAAAAATTTTAGGATCAGAACTGGATTCTCACTTTAACTATACACAAGAAAAAAAGTCTGCCCAATTATTTGTTTGTGAATGTTTTTTTTTTTATTTTCTGCCATCAGAGCCATCTCTTAGAATATCTATAACACTACTTAGCGGACAGTGGTAGGGTTTCAACAAGTAAATGAGTTATTTTCCCTAAATTAGTAGTTCTATCTAACAGAATGGTTAATGTTATTCAACTCACAGTAACCAACCCCACTGGTTGAGCGCACTGATTCTTCACAACAAAATGACGATCGGCAATGAGCTCTCAATCGAGCTGAACGATGTGAACTCAATCCATGTCGATTTCCGAAATATCCATATTTATTTATACCAGTCCAAGACTTTCAGTAAAAACGAAATACAGCATTACCCAATTATGAAATTATAAATAACACAACTTTTACAAAAAAAATGAAAGCCATTTTTTTTCCAATTTCAAAAACTTCTATAAATCTATAACAGGAATGTGTGATGAAAGGGTTGACACAGGGGTACCCTGGAGTATTTCCAGCAGAACAATTTTTTCACTCACAGCCAATACTAGCTGTATTTTGTACATACAATATGATGCTTTGACAGCAACATTTACTTAAAATTGTACTTTGAGATTGAGTGAGTTTTAAGAATATCGACATATGGACAATCTACATGCAATAATAACTTGTTCTCAAAAATCAGTACACTATTACAAATACATTTTGCTCCTAAATATTAATGCACAAAGTAAAATAAATTATGGAAAAATGTATTTTTTTTAACCATACCTGATGTTGATGCGTGGAAACATATGACTCTAGCGAAACTGTCGGTGGTTGCGTGGGAGCTGGCTCAGACTTTGCAACAACCGCTGGTTGCTATAAATAATAATTTATTATTATTTTAGTATATGACATTTATGTAAAATATTTCTATGCCTATATTCATTAGTATGAATAAATATCTTCAAAAATGACTATTTTAAGGCTATTAAGCCATTACTTAATGCTTCGTAACCACCATATTCAAGTGGTTTTTTGACTGAAAACCATCGCTTAAAAGTCAAGCATTCACAGTTTATTTTCTATGTTTCACTGCTTATTATTCTAGTAGCAGTATTTGCAATCTGTTCAATCTGAACACGTCTCAGTCTATATTCACCAAGCTTTAGCCAGTTCATTAGCTAAAACATAGCTATACTGGTACAATACGGTTTGTCCACTATGCGGTCAAGTCCCTGTCAGAGACTCGAGAGATGTGGTCGAAGGTCCTGTGACGTACTCTGACCAATGAGGTTAAATATATATTTTTAAATAGCTTTCTTTAGGTATTAATGTTTAGAGTGGTTAATTTAGAAACAAAGCAATAATTTTACTCTGTATTAAAGAATCTATAATACTGGTAACCTGTGTATTTTTCAATCACTACGGCCGTCTAAGATCGAGTTTTAAGTCTGTATTATTTTAGTGTTTTTCATTTGTTTACAATATCAAATAGCAGTAAAATAATTCTGCATTATAAAAACACATATATTAATGAAAAGGAATGTTTCAAAATGTTGGTTTATAAGTTCTGTTTAGAAAAATTCATGATCGAATCACTGAGTTGTGATGTGGTATCCAATAATAATGGTAAATTCTTTTTTAATATGATTTTTATTTGAAAAACAATAATATAAATGCATTTCAAGCTTTACATTTGTTATTATTTATAATAAATTGTATCAATGACCCCCATAGGTCCGCGACCGCAAAGGTGGCCAATGGGAAATGTTGCCGTTGTCCATGCAAATTTAAATGGCGCATTTAACGGAAATAATAAATAATAATCATTTTTCAAAAAAATATCCTGAATCTTTTCTCTGCAGAAGGTTGCTTGTTTTTTATGTATTTATACAGAATATTGATTAAACTATTCATAAAATTACTTTTATTTGCATAAATTTAATTAAGTCTTGTTTAGACTTTCTTTTGAGAATCCTCGTTTTGTGAATGCATTCGGTTGTTATACCATTATTCACAAAATAATCAAAATCTAATAATGTTTTATTTTCAAATCATGGAATAAATGGGCAACATTTTAGGCTATAAATTATGCTAATTAAAGAGGTATCGAAAAAAAAGCATCAGACGATAAGTTTACCTGATCTGCTATCCCTTGAGAGATTTTATAAATTTCTTGAAATGCACCATTTTTTACTAATTATTAAGGAATAAATATAAGCAAAATACCACTAACTGACTGACTGACTGACTCATCACGAGGTCTCTGAAATTATAAATCTGATCGACTTTGAAATTCGGCGTAGATAATCTTTTCGAGACGTAGACGATCACTAAGAACGCAAATTTTATCCAAAATAAATTTAATAAAATTAATCAAAAATTTCATATTTATGTAAAGAAAAAGACATGCAATTAACTATTTCAAAATGTTTATAATGAAATATTACTAAGAATTTAAATTTTATAATATTGTTTTGGTAAAAGCAAAAAGCGAAAGGAACTTCATTCCGACTAGGTGTCTCCGAGACACCAACCTGTCCTTGTTTTATCTATATTTCAAAAAAAAATAATAAGCAAAGGGTTTTAATACAAATCCTATGAGACAATACAATTTGTTTACATGCGGTCGCACAACACGGAAGGGCGTAAGGAGGGCGCGACCGCCGGCGATGACGATTTTGACAAGCGTCATGCCTTAAGGGATATTAATCATGGACTTATGAGTTAATTACTCGTAAACCAAGGTATACTCGACATTGCTCTTGATACCTTCTGAAATCTTCGCAGAATCTTTTAATTTAACCGCCGCACAGGCCAGTATACAATATTAGTTTTGACAATGTTTACTTTTTTTATTTAAAACACACCTTGACAATAGAATGCCATTAATAAAATTCAATATAATGGAGGATTCACTTTTTTCGGTTCGAATAATGGTTTTGATTTTAAATTTATGGAATTTTAAGAAATTAATGGAATAATTGAAAAGAACTAAATAAACCGACTGATCTCCTAACAAATCCAATTCCAACTTCGAAAGGAAAACTGGGTAACCACCTTTGTAACCCACTTCTATACATGGTTGCCCAGACTTACTCCACACAAATTTGATTAATCTATCATAGCTGGTGAAATGTTACATTCTCGGAATCAAATATAAATTAGCTACATATTTATTAATCTTTTATATATTGCCCTAGTCTTATTCTGGATAGATGTTATTTTTTACTACATTGTTATTATTGTATGATTATAGTCACTCCGGGCATTCTTTAAAAATAACAAAACAACATTGACAAAACTGCAACACAAACAAAACTGACCTCGAGTAGTGTATGTGAGTGGTTGGTGTTGTGGTAAGTATAGGTGGGGATATGCGGGGCTTCGACGTGCCCATTGTTCGTCTCCGGCATCGCATCCCAGTCTTCCTGCAATACAATGACAGTAAAACAATAGTATGTATTTGTGCAACCTATATGATATTTCACTGCTGGAAAATGGTCTCCTCTAAAAGATTTTAAAGTGATAGTACCCATGCTAGCTCAAAGTTTGTTGGAAAACGCATACATCTTCGAAAATTCTAGTTAACCTTCAACGGAATGCAGCCTTCGTCATTATGATTTTTGTAATGCAGATAATTAACAATCGAGGGTTCCCACATGTATAGAAATTCGAAAAACACAAGATCATCTCAATTCAAACATATCTCTTGTGTCATAAGCGAAGCTGCTAAACTCAAGTCATCAACTGCATCATTTATAAATCAATAGAATGTAATAATAACATGTACTTTATATTTAGATATTAATACAGTCAAGGTCATCTGGATAGGATGAATGATATTAGACTGACAAAACAAATCTATAGAGCGAATGTGTGTGATGGAAAGGTCAGTCTTTACCGACCCTTGTTACCCTAGAAAATTCTATGTTGACCATATTGATGGCATATTAAAAACCAGTCAAATACAAGTCGGACTTGTGCACAAAGAGTTCCTTACCATTATCTATACAACATTAGATACTATATTATAACCCTTTTTTTAAGTGAATATACAACTAGATATTCTGTGAATATTTCAAGTGTCTACCTGTTGCTGTTATTAATAGTGAGCAAAAAAGGGCAAAAAAATCACATTTGTTGTATGGTAGCCCCCTTTTAATATCCACCATATTATAATTTAATTATTTACTTTTAAAGTGAATATACAACTGAATATTTTATAATTATTTCAAGCTACCTGTTGCTGTTATTAATATTGAGCAAAAAATGGACAAAAAAAATCACATTTGTAGTATGGGAGACCTACTTAAATATTTATTTTATTCTGTTTTAGTATTTGGTGTTATAGCGGCAACAGAAATACGTCATCTGTGAAAATTTCAACTGTCTAGCTATCACGGTTCATGAGATACAGCCTGGTGATAGACAGACAAACATACAGTGGAGTCTTAGTAATAGGGTCTCGTTTTTACCCTTTGGGTGCAGAACCCTAAAAAGGGCCAAACTTTAAGCACCCGAAGCAGATGAATTTACATGAATAGATTGATGGATGTCAGTGAGGCAAGAGAGATATGCAGAGATCTTATACCATGTGGAAATCTAGTCTGCCTACCCTTCTGGGAAATAGACGTGAGTTTATATTATTATTATTAATACAGTATGTATCTTTTCACAGACAATCTTTTCCTTTTTGGATCATTTCTGTGGCAAAGCACAAAAAGACTTAAGACATTCCTTGCTAAAATGTGAAGCAGAGATCCAGTATATGAAATTGCGATACGACGCCCACATTTAGTAACCACAATGTCCCTAATGACATGGATAAGATTTTAAAGTATATTTTAATTCATTATTTATTAATTTGTAATGTGTGATTTTGCATGTCAACTAAAGAAAATTCAACAATTATTGTTATCTATGCCCGTGGCTACACTCCTGTTGATTGCAGAGTTGTTGTTCAGATTTTATTTTTAAAGAAAGCAGAATTTTACTTGGGTATATTAAATATTGAAATAAATAACAATAAGAGAAATATTTTTATTTACTGTTAGAAATTTTAGGTAACCCATGTATTTGTTGTTTTCTAACAAAAAAATATATATTTTATTTATATCAAGGCTTTTTTGTATACAATATTTCTCGTTTTTTTAATGATCGCAAATATGTTCCCCGCCGTCTACAGCTGGGTGTCATCCAAAGAGAAAAATACTTGTGGATCATCCTTAGAAAATAGATGTTTGGTATTGGGAACTTTCTTATAGATCTTTTTAAGATCTACATTTATATGGTACATTAATTTGATATATCTTTATGGTTTACCAGGTGTAAGCCGTTTGTGCTCCTCGTGTCTTTTTTCAAACTCGATTCACCATTATCGCGACTGCTCATTTCATACATCACTTTATGTAACTAAATATAAACAAATTACCAAGTGTTGAAAGGAAGTGAGTGCACATAAACGAGACACTAGTTGTTTCATGCCGACATGCTCTTTGCACTGCATAGAGAGACAAAGTACTCCTATATCCTTAATATTAAGATGCTGGCTATTAGGGCTTTTGGGTGAAATAAATGGAAAGCACAGCTTTTTAAAGTACATAGAATATTTATTGCGTATGCTGGTACATACATTGGTAAGCGAAATTCTGCATAAGAAACCACATTTGTTTTAGGAGACAGTAGTCTGGTATCATAATTAACACACTGCATACACCTCTGGGAGCATTGTCTATTCACCTAAATTTCTTCAGTAGTATACCATACCGAATGCTTTGACAAAATCTTATGAGTATCATAACACCAATTCAATATTATATAGAAAAATAAGATCTTTTCTTAGACATATTTTAATATATACACAACGCAAAATACTTTATATGAGTCATTCTTTCAATAGTTTGGCAGGCAAAGTAATTTATATTACATTTTATTTTTTATTTAATACATTAATTACAATTGTATAAACAAAGAAATTCGTTCTTACCGTAGAATTATTGGCCTGTGTTTGTGCGATGTCCGGGTCGACTGCGGCGTTCTGTAGATTAGTACTAGGCGTAAACACCTACACAGAGTAGTTCGAATGATGATGAGAAGCATTATATCGATAGCTCTAACTTTATCAAATTTCAAATTCAACGAAAAGAAGTTTTAACTTTTTTCTCTTTGCTGATAGAAGACACCATACAACTAAAATTCAATCTGCTGAAATTAATAGAGTATCTTCGCCATTGCGAAATTAGATGCGTTCCAAGAATTTTGTTGATGGGCATTTCTCATCAAATTTCGAAATTTAAGTCCCGATGTTAATAGTGCATATACAAGATAGATGTACTACTACTGTTAAAAAAAATGAAATATTATTAATAATAAAAAATATATATATGGTAAATTTAATATCATTTAGTCAAATTGAATTGGTAGAAAGTTTGTTTTCTCAAATATAAACAACATTATTGTTAATTAAATATTGCTAAAGTATTGGAAAGATAGTATTTATTATATGTCAAATCATTCATTATACTACGACAAATTCATAAATCATGAAAGGATTTTAAATATATGTGTCTCAAAATAAATCATTACCCCACCGTTTTATGAATATTCAATTCATGATCATTAACGAAACGAGATCTGTGAACACAACCTTAAATTTTTGAAATCTGGCAACACTGCTAAATGTCAAATATGGTGATTTCTTTTCAACGCTGCATTGAATCTGTGCAAGAAAGCTTTTCGTTGAAATTATTTTAAAATTACAATTTTCTGTATCATTACCTCACCAAACGATATAAGTTAGTATATATACATGTTTTTATTCTTTTCATGTTTTGAGGAGTAAAATGCACAGTTAAAATGCTTAATCGAATTGAGATTGTGCCTGTGTTTTCTGTAGCTTTTGTCTGAATTCGCCATTCCCTCATAATACTTAAAAAAGTAAGGGAATGATGAATGTAGTGTTACATCATTTTAATTATGTTTTAGGACTTCTTTATTAGTATTGCATGGTTTTTAATTTTGCACAGTTAAAAAATGGCACGACAAAAAAAGTCGATTGACGAAAAAAAGGAATTAAAAAAGAAAGAGTATGACAGGAAAAGGCGAGAGAAAGTTAAAAGTGATGCGAAATCCTTGGAAATACTGCAAAGGAAAAGTTAAAATATTTAGAAAAAAAAGAGAAGAGTCAGGTAAAATCAATTAATATTATGAGCACCAGAGAAGGGAAACTAACATAGAAAATAGTACAAAACCAAAAAACCTATACAATGCCAAAATTTACAAAGAATTCTTGATGAAATACCTCCACAAAGTGGAACATCATCTTCACAGCAAAAAACGAAGTCTTTAGCTGCTCGTAATCGACGTCAGATGCGAAGGCGACAAGCTATTTTGTATGCGAAGATTGTAAATTTAGAAAACAAAGGGAGGAATGCAGTGCGATTAATCAAAAAGTACAAAAAAAAGGTTATTTGACACTAAATGCTAAAAATGCTAAAATTCAGAATCTCCTACAACTAAAGTGTCTTGACTCTTAATACAAGTACAAGTTCCTGATATCATAAAGAAAAAAATACTTTTGGAGAAGTAATTTCAAGAGACCTAAAGACTAGTTACAATGATCTTGGGAAGAAACAAAGAAAAGGAGAAATATTACAAGATTTTAAAGCTAAGATTACTAAAGAAATATAAGTTGCTGCATGCATCAAAACCTTTTTTCAAGCATGATACTTTCAAAAAGTACAAACCTCACAAAATAAGCACCAAAATGCTGAAAGTTAAGGGGGATAAACTTTTTAGAGAAAGATGAAAACACATGTATGTGCTCAGGTAAGAAAGACTATCTTAAATCCAAAAGTGGAGAAGGAATATAAAGTTAAATTAAAAAAACTCGTTCAAAATTTGAAGCAGCTGCTACCATTTTTATTTCTCAACATGTTGGGAATATAGCACGGCAATACCAAGCCATTCGACATATCAAGAACAATTTAACCATTAATAACGTTCTGATTCATGTTGATTTCAATGAAAATTATTGCTGCAAATATAATGAAGCTGTCCACTTTGACAAAGCAGTAAAACAAATAAAAATGCATACAGGAGTACTATACTTGCAAAATAATAATGCAATTACAGCCTTTTTGTAGTCTACCTAGCAACAATAGACATGACACATTGGCTGTTTGGACACACTTAAAACCCATATTTGACTGGATTAAAACCAAAACATCACCTATATACAGATTACATATGTTGAGTGATGGACCTATTAATCAGTATAAAAATAAATTTATGTCCGAGATAGTGTGTCGGCATCTAAAAGTTTTTTATCCAAAAATTACTCAATTTTCACAGCATTATTCTGAACCAAAGCATAGTAAGGGAGCACCTGATGGTGTTGATGAAACTCTGAAAAGAACGACTAATAAAGTCGTTTCCGAAGGCCACAACATCATAGACTTGAATTTATTGAAATCGATCCTTCAAACCAGATATCCTTCTATTTTATTGTTTGAGGTAACCACTGTGGATATTGCAATAATGGATAAACTTATAAAACATTCTATGACTATTCCTTCAATCCAAGACACTAAAACAATACGGCAGTTCATATTTTTCAAAAACACTTTATAGTGCCGAAGACTATCACGCTTTGATTGTATCGAAGATTGAACTAACTATAATGCGGGATACTTAAAAAAAAATTCAAGGCAATAGTACCAAAATATCGAACAGCGAAGTCAATGAAAACCGAAACAAGCAATACAGTTAATAACCAACTATGTCTTCCTTCTTAAGGTCTTCAAAATAACACTGTAAGGTCCAAAGAAATTGAAACAATTGATTTTAAAAAGATTGTAATTCTGTCATCTCTGACAGCCATCACATAGCTACTACTTGAGCACAATGAGAAATATCCTGAACAAGTTCTTTCTGTTTTTGAAGATAGTGTAATGGTCAGATGTATGAAGCGGGGAATAAAATTTTGGAGATGGCTAGCTATAAAAGACTAGCAATCGCACCATTGGGAGGATGTGATACAGAGAATAGAAACACTAAAATTAGTTAAAAAGGGGAACTACATCATTACAGGGTTAGATGGTTAAAAATGAGACTGTTTAAATATTTGTTAACTTAAGTTTTTTTTCTATTTTAAGTACAATGTTATATGATTAATAAGTTTGATTACTAAAATTAATAACGTTAAAACAAAGATACTTTAAGTTTGCTTTCTTTATTTAAGTATAAAGTTTTAAGTTATGTTTTTTTAAAATGTGATACGTCTTATAAGTGTTCCTTTACAATTGTAACAAAAAATACAATTATATATTTTTATACATAACATCCAGTTTTTTTATTTAAAATTCAGTCTTTCCCTCATGTTGCTTTTTTTTTTCCTATTTTTTAAATATCCTAAACAAAAATATAGAAGATCATTACTCATAATTAGACCTCATATAATAAAGTTTTGGATTTCTGTTATAAAAAAATATTTTTTTACACAAAATCTTAAGATATAATCCAAACCGTAATTTCGGAATTTGATGAGAAATATCCAGATACCGATGAACAATGCTTACAGAGGTAATTAATATTTTCATTTCTGTGAAATTTGTAGCACTTGATACCAGCAAAGAGATTTGAAAACTATAGAATTTCTATTAGAACGAGAAAGTTATTAATAATAATAATAATAATAATAATTATTATTATTATTATAATTCTACAGGTGTATCATATTCCTTAATATCTTCAATAGCCCACACCTTCTCCATCAATCTCCTTCCATCAGATATCTTACTGAGGTCACTCTTTTGGGGTTGTGAAAGCTCATGGGCGGCAATGACTTTAGACTCTCTGGTGGCTCCTAAGGTCATTTGCCCACCAAAAATGCTATTAAAAAATTATTTGTATGTGCAGTTGACATTTACTATATGATGACAAAAATCCACTATGGTGGTAACTACTTTGTGTATTTGTAACAAAGACAAGAAAATATTAAAACTATAAAATAAAATAAAAATTACATTTTTTTAATGAAATTTTAGTTTTTTTGCAGACAGTAAAAATACCCTACGTTGTCAATGATATACCAAGTGTAAAATGAGATTAGGCATTGATTAAAAATTAGAATGTATGTATAGTTAGGAACATATTAAAAATTATTTTATACTAAAGAAAGGTAAAATATATTTTTAAATGTTTTCCAAAAAAGTTGATGTAGCATTAGCAAGGGAATCACAGAATTACTAGCAGTAAGGCTGGGCATTCGAGGAAATGACGGGTCAAATGGGAGCAAGTGGTATCCATCAATCCGCCGCCCGCCTGCACCGCCCCGCTACAAGCTGCGCTCTTGCCAGCTTTGATCGCGCGATATTTTCTTTAGTATAAAGCTACGCCACATCGATTAATTTCGAAACAGAAAAAAAACTATAACCGAAATTCAGGAACATTATTCAAATAGGGTTTCCATCATTATTTTTATCTTCTTTCACTGAATTATTATGAAAAAACTGGCCAAGAGCACGTCGGACCATGCTCATTATAGGATTCCGAAGCCATTATTACAGAGATGGACTACAGATTGTTGTTACATTTTTTCTGTTTTCCACACAGAATAACTATAAGGACTAGTCGCCTATAACTAAAAAAACAAGTAGGAATGTCAACTATTACTAGTGTATACTAAAGTGCATCAGCAAAATAGCGTATCTTCATGGCACTTATGTTCTTTTGTTGAGAAGCACAGTTTTCCGGCAATAACTCAAAAACAGTATATTTGACCATGTTCATAATAATATTGTTTCAAAATATTTATTAAGCGTTATCTTCATTATTTTTTATATATTTTTGGGAGTTACGGTTTAAAAAATACAGGGTCGGGGGATGACAATTTCTGCAACTTTCAGAGCAATCATTTCCCAAATTATTCACATAATCGGAAAAATTGCTTAAAAACCTTTTTTAAAAGAACTGTTGAAATATATACCATTCATTGACGTTTGCTGAAAAAAAATTTTTTCAGCTTCTGTTACATATATGAACTGCCCATGAAATATTTATTTTGATATTTAACTACCAAACTAATACTCAAATTAAGTAGGAGTTCATACAAGACACCTACACTTTAAATTTCACTTATATACATCTGGCAGTTTTTGAATAAAATGTCTAATACAAACGGACGGACATGATGAAACTATAAGGGTTCCGTTTTTGCCATTTTAACTTGGAACCCTAAAAAGGGATGTCCGATCTTATTTTACACCCATTATATCGAAAGTACTACCATAATTAAAAAAAATTTCATTAAAAAATGGAGAAATATATGGTATTAAGAAAAGTGATATACCTTAGTGTCGGAAAGTGAGCCAGACCATTCTTCATTATCCCAATCTTCTGTGGCTGGAAAGGAATCCCCACTGCCTGTACCTGGAAAAAATGGAATTGAACAATACTCTTCACTGGTTCCACATTAAACATCTTAAAAATATGATTATAGTTAAATTGCAAAAAAAACTAAGAAAAAAAGATGGTGCACACTGTAATCTTCCATTGTATTGAATGTTTTCAAAAGCTTAGAAATTAACATATCACTTTAACAATTTATTCTTTTGAATGAAATGAAAATGTAATTGTTGTCTAGTCATACAACCAATAGAATATAAATTTATAATCTACCAAAAATAGAACTGTGATCCAAAAAGTTGATGTCAAAAATTAGATGATCTTAATCCAATTAATTGTTTTATCTGGAGTTGAGGAAAACAAAAACTTGATTATTTCGAGTTTCATCTTTCAATTGATATGGTAAAAACCGAAAAAAAAATCTCCAATAAAGATTCAAGCACACACAATCAGAAATCCACATACAGGAGCGAGGAATCTTTTTATATAGTGGACCCACAGTAATCTACTTCTGCCGAAAGTGTTACCCCCTATAACCCAACATGCCTAGTAACAGTACAGTACAATGCACAAAAATCTGAATTGCCTGCGGATAATACAAAGGGCAGGTTCAACACTCCCCAACCTTCTTCATCCCCCGGCCCCTTCCTTTCATTTTACTCTATTACGACGCTTTCGTCGGCATCTCAGCGGCATAGTTTCGTGCGCTGTTAAAAGACAATAAATTGTCTTTTACAGTTTTGTAAAAGTCAATGTATTATATTTAAATATATAAAAATTAGTATAGTTTTTATAGTCTTTAACGTCTCGAATTTTGAGCGCTGGCGCAGTGGCTTACGTTTCCCTGGTGCATTTGATAGAATGAAAGATGTCTAAGTCTGCTCTCACAACATAATGGTAAGATGTGTGCAAATTCCTTTTATTTATTTCCGAGTGCTCAAAATGCGTTATGAGCCCTGTACGAAGAATAACCACTAATATGATTATCTTTCACGTGATTTGAACTGGATAACATCGAAACATATAATAACCTAATTCGGGTGTAAGTTTTGTTTACAGTGGCTATAAAATTTGGACTTGCCTCCACCCCTTGCATAAAAAATGATGATTGCTTCATTAAAAAATATAAACATAACCTTAACAATGAACAAATGATAGCATTAAAAGCAAATTTATATGTACACATATTTAATAAATATTTAAATTTTTCGTTTTTATTCAATTTATATTTTTTTTTTTCTTGTATATTCATACTCATATCATTTGACAGTGCACATAAACCACGTAGTATGGACTGAAAATCGGTGCCTATGAAAATGTGAGTTTGTCCTAGCGTATTCAATATGACAAACCTGGGCCAACAACAACTACTTATTGTAAATGGTAAAGCATTAATGATGTCAAATTGTATCTGTTAATTTATTTAAGTCCTATATCTTATTTAAGTCCTATAGTCCTATATCTAATATTATGCAGTATATAGAATTTGAGTTATTACCATACTGATGTATGGTAATAACTCAAAAAAAAGTACTAAAAAATTTCAAAAAGTTCTGGACTACAAGAGTGTTGGTAGAAATATTCTACAATCTGACAAATTCAATCATCCGACACTGCCTTGAAAAACATTTGCCGGATTACTGTGAGTTTAGTTAAGTATTATTAATTAAAGTAATAAACTCACCAATCCCATTATCCACGGCACACGTCGGCGCGGCCGTGGCGGGGCCGAGCGCCGGCCGCCGCGTCCGCGACCAGCGCCACGGCCCCGACCTCGTCCCGCGCCACGTCCCCGGCCCGCACTTTCACCCTCGCCGCGCCCTGTACGTTTATAAATAACTTAAATATCTATGTAATATGAATGACAACAAGAATAATATTGTAATTTAATCTCTCAAAGGACAATTATATATATGTTACACATAAATATACTGTAAATCATGTAAAATACAATTTCCATGACTATCCAATGATTTGTTATTTATCAGGAAATTTTATATCCATAGAACCTAGCCATAACAATACATAAAATACAAGACATAAAACTTTCTGATTAGTGTATGAGGGGCATTAACTATAAATTAAAAGGTACAAACTCTTTAAAACCCATAAAGGTAAATACTGACTGGTAACATTGGAATATTGATTAGATTTAAAAAATGGATTAATTTATAAACTTTTGTTTTTTGATAATAGACATCTTTTGTTTCAAATCTGTCCTAGAGTGTTGTTGAAAATGAAAAAAAAAAATGAATGGAACGAGTTAATCAAGACCTACGGGATACCTTAGGAACAAATGCTCCACCATATTCTACAGTTGCCCATTCGTGCACTCAAATATGGAAGAAAATCCACTAAAGATGACCCTCACTCAGGTCACAAACAATGGTAATGACCGAAGGAATGGTGAAAAAAAGTAGATAAAATTGTTGTAGCAAATCATCATTCCAAAGTATGTTTTATACCTGAAGAAACAAAGAATTAGACTGGTAGAGTGCATAGCAATTTACACTAATGTATGGGCATGAAAAAAGTGTCCACAGGCTAGGCCTCCAGAATGTTTAACGATATACAAAAACAAACCAGCTAAACATTTCCCGAGCTTTTTTGGAACTGTTAAAATAAAATCCTGATAGTTTTATGGCTCAATCATGGATGAATGTGGCTTACTATTACGATCCAGAAACAAAATTAGTCTATAACTTGAAAAAGGCAATCTGCAACCTCTCAGAGTTTGAGTCGTTCTGCTGGACAAGTCATGGGCTCTAGTTTCTGGGATAGCAAAGAGGTCATCATGATAGAATATCTCGACTTTAGAGCTACTGTTATGGGCATTTTGTATGCAGAACAAACAAAAATCAAATAAAGAAAAATAGAATGAAAAACTAGCAAAAATTTTTTTGTTCCATCAAGATGGTACCTCGGCTCACACGTATGTCATTGGTATGTCTGCAATTTGAGATGCTTCGAAATACTTGAGCATTCTCCATATTGCTGAAGATTTTAAGAGAGGAATTTGAAATTCAGAAAGTATGCCAAATAAAATAACATTCTCACTTTTTACTGAACACTTCTCATATTAACATTTTATACTTTAATATGGTATACTCTAAACATTATTTTTTGTGGTACACTGCTATGCAACTTTGTCACACCACTGCGATATTGACAATACTGTTCAGTCTCTGTAGTGTTAAGTAAGCAGAGGGGATCTCACGTGGTCGCGGGCCGGAGCGCGAGCGCGGCGCGGCGGGCTGCTCGACCTCGCCATTGCTGGCGGGAGCGGGTGGTTTTTTCTTTTTTTTCTCACTGGTTTGCCATTCACCCTGTGTACATGCCAGTCATATTACAAAGATAAATAACTATAATCTTCGATATCTAAAACTTAATAACATTATTATTCAAACAATAGTCATCTTATTTAATTATTTCATAAACATTTTCCATAAAAAGTATATACAGTAAATTAATTAGAAGAAGCACAATAAAATAAAGCATAACATTGAGTTATCTTGTATTATATAAAGAAAAGAAAAAAATCAGAAACATATCAGTGAAAGCTGTAAATGATTTAAATGAATGATAATTAAAAAATTGGAAAATCCAAAAGCACCTACTGAAAAGTATTTTTTATTAAAAAAGTACATAAATTGGAAATAAAAAAATATATCAAAAAATGATAAATGTGAAAGAGATCATATTCTTTAGGATCCTATACCCTTGTATATCCTCAAAAATATGATTATATTAAAAAAGTCAAATTAAGTAATAAAGCCAATTCATTATTACGTCTATACAATCTAACCAGATACCAATGATAACTGGCAATATTTTTATTTGAAGAGCTTTTTTTAATGAAAGGTTAAAAATGATATAAACTTTGAAAGGATAAAGATTTCTTTTAGTAATAGTATACTTTCTATACTAAATAAGCATATTTTTTAAGAGGAAATGAGAAGTTGAGTAGACTTCATGCTTTTTGTAAACCAATTAGAATGCACAGGCACCACATTACGACAGGCAAAAAATATATGGTGATAAGTACATTATTGTGTATTATTAAGAATGCCTTATTTTATAATAGGATTACAATGGGAACTCTATACAAAGCCTTAGTCATAGAATAAATAGTGATGAAATTTCATAATATTTTTTATTTAAAATTACTCAATTAATAATTTATCTATATATGGATTTTATCTCACAATAAAAAAAAATGTACAGTAACAATAATGTCATTACATTACTTGGTAAATCTAATAATTTCTTAAATTGCTGATTGATCTTTTATATATCAAATCAGGCTAAGCTAGAAATAAGATTTGTAGATGTTATAATCGCAGTCATGTTTATAATCTCTAACATTCTGCAATCATATACCATATAATGATAACTAGTCGAGGCGGTCAGATTCCTACCTAATCTATTTGACAAGATTTATGTAAAACTACAAACCTGTATCCGCTGACTCTCCTCGAGCAAAAGATTACAAGCGGCCACCATATCATTGTCGGTGTCATGCAGTGCTGAACACACCTCTTCCTCTGTGCGGCATGTCATTTCCATAAGTTCTTGCACCTGATAAACCAAAATATACAGCTATATATAAAACATTGAAATTAATAAAACTAATAGCAATGCCATTATGTAATCATTAAAATTCATATGAGTGACATTAAAATATGTGCTAACTAGTTTATTCACACTCACCATTTTACGAACGTCCGAAGCGTCTTCAGTTTTACGATCTATCATGTGTGCCATACGGAGCTGTTCTGTTGTGGCCTGTCATAATGAATAAACAATTTGTCAACAAATAAAACCAATGTGAACTAACTACTCTGCAGCGGAATATAGTAGTGTTGTTGAATTTATCAGAAATTTTCAAATCAGTTAGAAAATGGAGTTAGTTTAGTCATATTTATTACATTTTAATAAATTTATTGTTCAAATACCCTACATGGATAATGGGAAGGATTTAAGACATTTTGATGTTTCATTTAAAAAAATTCATTCTTTGATAAAAAGAATGAATTTTTGGACTTCCAGTTGATAAATAACAACTAAATTAATTTTTGTGAAATTTGAATACATCTAGCCTACATTGTTGACACAAGGCACTATTCCTGCAAGAAACTAATCTTGAGAACCATCACTAATAATATAAAAAATGATCAGATATTTTGTCAGTACTAGAATCAAGAAAGGGTCAGAACTTGAAGTGACTTAATTTTAAAGTGAAGACCAAAATTAAGTTTGACTTCAAAAACTGGATTCTGATATAAAACCTTTTGTGTCACAAAGTTATTTATTTATTCTATTACCACGAAACTAAGGGAAGAATGTAGTACAAAATATATACCAACATATGTATCAAATGACAAAAAAAGTGTTAATATTTTAATTTTTTTATATAATATTATGTAACAAAAATCTCAAAACAACCACAAACATAATAAATTATACAATAAAATAAAGTTGAATTAGGCAACAGTTCACATTGATTAAATACCAATAATAAATAAATGCACATAATAGTTTGGTAAACCAACTTTGGTAAAATAAATGTATTAATAAGAGGCCATCTGCCAATAAATAACTGAATGTTGTTCAGTGCTCTTAAATTTATTTTATTTTGTTTATGATTAAGATTTTATGTTTATTTACAAATAAGGATGACAATTAGGAACGGACGATTCTCAGTAACAAAATTTGAATCAGGGATGTATCTATACTTAATATATAAATCTACAGAGGTTTCTTTGGTTGTTCCGTTGACATATACATCCGATTCAATGAAATTTTATATACATGTAAAGGATACATCGACTTGTCGATAAGTTATGTGTTTTACTTAAGTGTTGGACTTCCAAAATGAATTGCAGGGGCGGTAATGATAAAAAATGAAACTGTCAAGCTAAAGCTCTGACAGACATGAAATTACGTAATAATTTAAATTTTGCTAAGTTAAGGCTAACTATGATCAGGGTCTGGAAAATTTTTAGCAGAACCGAAATAAGCATCGAGAATGGAACAACAATTGGGAGCTTGATTTCATGAAGGTGATACAAAAATTGAAAGAATTTATTTTAAATCTAAGCGAGCAGGGCCGCCGGTAAAAGCTAGTAAATAATATAATAATAAAAAGAAAAATATGAATAAACACTAGTTGATTTGTACTAATACCAGCCAACCACTTCATTTGTGACAGAAAGTAACAAAATCACTCTTCTTAATCCTATATTAAAATATCATATTCAATGTAATATTATATTTTAATTAATATACGCCATGCAATCTATTTTCTTTTCCTAGTTACTTGTAGTAAGTAATTCCATCGTCTCATAAAAGTTCACAATCATCATTATATAAGTTTTGTATTTAAAAAATGAAAATGAAAATAAGAGCTGATATAGGTAAATACATAAAGGAGACCTTCTTCAATCACATAAAGATAAATTATAAAATTTATTAGAGCCTCACTTGTGGTTTGACTTTTTCCTTGACCGGCTGTTTCTCAGTGCCTTTGGCCTTGTCCTGTTGCTTTCCATCCTTAGCCACCTTCGCACCACCCTTGGTGGCGCGTACACCCAAACTCATCTTTATGTGCTATAATTATATTTACAGCCTTTATTTACAAGCAGCTGAAAGCAAGTGAAAACAATGATATTATTTAAATGTAAATACAATAATATTTTTAACTTAGTAACAAATTAACTGTAATTATAAAATTGAAAATTGTTTATAAATTTTAATTAGTTATTTGCAAATAATACAGCTAGAATAATATGGTTTGATATACAATATGCTACCAGAATGTTAAGAAACACATTAAAAGAATACAATAAAATATATAACAACACTATATCTTATTTTTTGGGTGGTAATCTTGAACCAGATGGTTTTGTGCATGGACATTAGACCCTAACATAATTTTAAAACATTTTCCTTAACATGGAAACAAATTTATAACCCATAGTTCTAGAGCACAATAAAATTAGAAGTATTTGTTGAATCTATTTTGTTATTTACAATTTTAATTTAAATGGCTACTTTTAGTTTTCTAGCATTAAAACATTGTTCTAAATTATTGCGAAGTACAATTATGGTAAAAGCAGGTGATAATTACAATAATTCGTTTGATCCTGAAAATTCCTCACTGAGTTGAAGTTTTAGTTAATTTTAGTATCTAATAAAAAATTACCTTACTGACTTAACAAACATACAGCCTTATTATACTACTATTGTTTACTATACATACAATGATTTCATATAATATGAATAATAATTTTGCATGCTTAAAACCTCTATTGAAAGCATATAAATACAAATTAATGAATTATTTTCAATGCATAATGTTAAAATTACCAGTTTAAAATTTAAAGTCATAATTAAACTAGACAATATTCTTTCATTAAAATCAGTACCTATACAATATTCTATATAATCAAAACAATGATTAGGAACAAAGTGCATATCATAAAAACAATAAACACATGGTGTTGATACAACATTGTTGATGTAAGCAATCCTTATCAAAAATCTATTTCTGGTTCATTGTTTATCTTAAAGAAAGTTTCAAAATATATTTTTTTATCATCTTAAGAACGATTAGTGTTCGAATTTGCCAATTGTAAACGGATCAATGTACTTGACCTTATAAACAAAACATATTTTTCGTTATAACAAGGAAATTATGTAATACACCACATATGAATACGGCACAAATTGTACCGAAATAGAATACGATTATATTGTGGAAAGCTGTCGAAATTTTTGCTATAATATGAGGAAATCGGGACAATGAATCATTCCAACTGGCTAACGGGCGGTGACAAAAATGTCAAAATCCAGATGTGATCGCAAACGGGATCAACTGAAAATTGTAATAAAAAAGAAACCTTCACAAAAACAAAAATAATCCCGGTGAGATCATCTACTTTCTAAGAAAAACGGAATTGCCGCAGCACATGTGGAGGGACGCCATTCTTGAGTACTGCTTTCTCGGTATCAAAATGACAGTACACTGCACTCAATTAACATCGAAAAATAAACTGAGATTTCTTGATATTTTTCCTCACAATTCGATAATATTAGACTTCGGATTCTTGTTTTGCCGTTAACAATAAAATCACACAATAAAAACAAATTTAAATTAATAAAATTAGCTAATAGCCATACCTGCTAAACGCGCTCTCAAACGCAAGCTGATCACGTGACTTGCCAGTGTTGTAGTAATAACAGATATTATAAAAAAAATAGCTAGAAATACTTAAACAAATATAATGCCGATCAACACAACTGTAAAAGTAAAAGTGGCGGTTTTTAAAAAAAATATATAAATAAATATTCTTATTTCATTTTAAAAAGCTAAAGTTCTTTAAGTCCTCCTTATTGGATGGACCAATGTTGAGCTGCTATTAACAATTGTTATCATCAATGCATCTGCGCCACGAGTCATGAAAGAAGTGATTTATTTAGATTGAAAACTCATTTATCTATTACGTCTACATTAATTAGAGATCAAATCAGTTATATTTTGAATCAAAAACAACATATTAGGTAACTACTTAGCCACCATTGATCTAAACATATACCCTGTGCTACCTTATTACAATTTTTTCTGTTTGACAGTGTGATAAATACGGAAAATGGTTAACCATACATTCCCAAAATTTCTCCTTGTTTTTAAACTCAATAAAATCCAAAATATCTATATATATTTTCGATCTGCATTCTAAAATGTGTAGGCACCTTGTTATTTTCTATTATGCTTATTATATTATGTAATATATGTACATTCATATTTGAAGCAAAAAAACAGTCATGTTGGCAATAATCGTCAAAATATTTTTGAGGGCCTCAAAATTTAACATCTGATGCACTGAGCATCTGATACAAAATAAATTTCAACTCTAAGTATTGCAAAAAATTTCAATGATCCAACCGTGAAATTATGTTTCTTTATTTCTTAAGAGAAAACTTCTTTACAGGCGTTGGGCATTTTTGACATGGGAAAAAATATTAAATTCGGGACACTGTTGCTGTTACGTAACCGACACCTCTGTATACAAGTATCTACATACATTGTGTATGTACGCACATAGATACAAATGCATGTTGACATTTTTTAATATGGGAAAAAACCATTGAACTCGCGACACTGTTACCGTTACCATAACCGACACCTCTGTATGTAAGTATCTATATATATATTGGCCTCGTTTACACGAGAGTTGAGTTTGGCTTGAAATACATTGATAATATTACTATATATAATATAAACATTTATTGTGTATATACGTACAACATAGATATATATTCATGTCGGAACTTTTCGTATTGTATTTCTAAATTTATGTTTTAAGCCATAGATTGCAATTTTTGTATGTAAAATAATATGCATTATTTTTCATGTACAATTGCGAATTAGATGAAAATTGTAATATATTTTTTGTTGCAGTAGTTTATAATAATAAATTAAAAATAAATCATATAAAAATATTTCTTGCACAATAAAATATTTCTTGACGATTTAAAAAATATTTCCTGACAATTCAAAAAATACACACGTAATTGTTCAAATTTTCACTTCCGTCGGCATTCCCGTAGTGCCACTGTTGCATGCCTTAAATGCGAGCGTAAATATGCTTTTACTGTCGCCTGAAAATCTCGATAATTAAAAAACAATTTAACTTTTAAACTTAATTTCTTTTTCAACCTCATCACTAATCGATTGGGAATAACTGTATTGAAAATCATAGCTTGATATGGTACCGATTAGCTGTAATTGAATATTTTAACTCGCAGTTATTCATGTTTTATCTGTCATTTCGCTTAAATATTTCAAATGGCGATCGAAATGATTTTTTTATGTTTTTGTATTGCCAACAGATGGCAGTAGCAATAACAAAAATAAAACAACTATTTTCCTCCGAGGATCAGCTGTACAATTAAGTTCAAATGTTTAGTTTTAAGTCGCGCGCGCAGGTTGCCCGGGTTCAAATCTGTCCTAGAATTTGTTTTTTATTTATTTTTAATTGCTTTCAAACGTTTTAATTAATTCCAAAGTTATTTTTAATGGAATTAGTAATACGTTTATATTAACAACAATTATTGTATAATAATTTTAATTTAGATTTTTAGTGATAAGCTCATATATTATCATTCACCTATAATTTAAATAACATACGTATGTCACGAGCGCTTAAGGCATGCACATTCGGTTTTACCAATTTTTTTATTTTCTCTTTTATACTTTTCGATTAAACACTTCTGATGTGATTTAAGATATATGCAGAATAATATAAAATGAATTGAAGTCCATTTAAAAATCAGTCGCTTGAAAGGCGAGCATTTTGTTTTTGTAATAATTAAAAATTCAGGCAATGAATGAATTAATACTTTCAAGTAATCATTGGTTATTGAAGTAAAAATGTTTTCGATTCGTATAATCCCTTAGATCGAAAGCAATTAATCAATTTCTTAAGAAGTAATATCTTAAAAATACTAATTATTTTATTTTTCTCTCAAATAATACCTGTCGATGAAATTGACGAATTTTAAGGGTTTCTCTAGTATTCAACTGATTTCTTAATTTTTAAGAAATGTGAAGTAAAAATTTTTTTTAATGATGTGAAGGCGATCCTAACTAATTGATTCGGTAACGCGTATCTCTCGATTAAAGTGACCAATTTCGATGGGTTTTACAGTTTTTGAAGATATTATTTAAATATCGATGTTGGTGATATTTCGTAATGGTTTTTCATTGTTTTGTTATTATTTGTAATCAATGGATATCGCATATCAACAGCGAAGAAGCATAGCTTCTATCGACAGTCCCGCGTCTGTTCGTTTTTCTTTAGTAGTTATCTTATCGCATTTATATATAAGATCAGTAAATGCGGTGCCACCTCAAATCAACATTTTTTTATCTTCGAAAGAACAATGTTTAACTTGAGAGAATTACATGCAACAAAACGAGCCAATTAAATTCTTCAATCTTTTAATAAATTACATACATACATACAGTAATAAAATACATTGAATGGCATTATATACGTCAGATTTGGTCTAAAGAGAGCAGGAAATGCTGTCATTCGGACTCATTCGTACATATTTCCTGACGATACCGTACACTTTTTATGTAATAAAAACGCTTACACTCTGATTCTTTCTTCAATGTGTTGTTAGTGAAGACAAGGATATTTGACATCATATTCGATAGCAATCTGTAGTGAATAATAGTATAGCTATATTGCAGTAATTAACTAAATGAATTAATAAAATACATCGCATTTTGGTTAATTCATTAATCAAAATAACATTGGCATTTTATTTAAAATATGTTAAATAAAATAAGTATTTTAGAAATTTCTTAATAGCTTTTGCACATTCTGCAGTCAAAAAGTTGGGAACACTGCTCATGACATATTCCCATGAATTTAACTTTGTGTTGACAAGTTTACGTTTCCCTCCAATAATTTCTGCAGATTTTTATTAACAAAATATTCTATTTTTTTGGTTTCATTGGCGTCCACGAAAATGTCTCTCTTAGAGGATGTATTCCTTGAAGATGAAACTGAGGAAGCTAGAGCTTTAGAAAGAATAATAGAAGGTGAGGAATCCGAAGATTTGCAAGACAAGTCTGATGAAGATCCTAATTCGGCAGAAGAAGCAGGTTAGTTCATATGACAAAGAGTTCCAATAATTGCTTATGTATAGTAAAAAATATTGAAAAACTGTTTTGTAACGAGCAAGATCATTTATTCCATTATATACGATATAGTACATTTATTCGATTTATATGAAATTGATGGATCTCAGTGAAGCAAAAAATGTATGCAAAGAACGTATCATGAGATCTGTACTCTCGGACAAGCAGCCGTCGTTAATACATTTTTCGTGCTGCAGAAGCGAGCTATTAATTCTGCTCATAATTAGAGACCACTGGCGTCTCAGAGAATAATTTAAAGAAATAAATAACTTTAACATCACAATATATGTACGGAAACTTGGTATATGTCAAGAGAAACAGAATAACAAAATACTTTTTTGAGTTCTATCGGCAGATTCTTCTAGAAGGTCGAGAGTTGGGTCGGACACAAAGGCGATGCATTCCTTATACCTTTTTTTATTATATCTGTAAATTATAGTAAAATATTTTTCCTAAATATACGAAAAATACGTGATGTAGATGAATAATAGTCTGCGGTACTCATACCTCGAAACTATTGATTTTACAAAAAAAAAGTAAACACATAAATTGTAGGAAATTTACTCCAGTTTATTTTCTATACAAATATTTGTTTCATAAAAAAATCAGAAAGGAGATATCATCCAAAAACTTTTATTGGTTGCCATTTTTGCAATATGGCAGCGCAAGCGTCAAAGATACAAGATAGCAAAGC
Source organism: Eumeta japonica (assembly GCA_005406025.1). NCBI lineage: Eukaryota > Metazoa > Arthropoda > Insecta > Lepidoptera > Psychidae > Eumeta > Eumeta japonica. Next base: position 192,413 of record BGZK01000654.1, on the reverse strand, counting down.
TGAAATTCAAAAATAGCACAACAAAATCTATAAAATTTACCAGTTTTCAAAATTTTCCAAGTAAAACTACCAGATGATTGTACTAAAAGAGGAACATGGATATTGTGATCTAGGTAAATACACTATCTAGAGACTTGATTAGTAATTCCTCTTTTATTAAAAAAAAAACTTTTTATCTATCATATAAAGATTATTATAATACATGTATACTTATATAGCTTATTTATACTATATAATTTAACATTTATCATCCAAAATTTACCATCTACATGTTAATTTTCCTTTTTTTTTTTTAGAAGAAGATAAAAGACGTATTGACCCATCAGAAAAAAAGACTAAGAAATATGTTAAAAATCCACGTTTCGTTTTAAATCCAGCTCTGTTAACAGGACCTAGGGGCATTAAAGTAATACCTGAGCATTTTAAAGATTTCAAATTTAAAGGTATGTCTATGAGCTATTTTGACATTTACTTAATTTGTCTTATATTTGTAATATTCAATGTTATATTTCAAAATACTCTCCTTTTTATTGTTTACTTTTGACCATTGGAGCAGTTCTAATCTTTATTTATTTGGCCAAATACAATGTTATCACAATGAAATCGCTTTACAAAGAAATACTATTTTTCAATCAGGCAAGGGGCACGAAAAACGAGACTTGGATATTGTACTTAAAAGATTGGAGCACTGGGCTTATAGGCTGTACCCAAAGTTTCAATTTCAGGATTGCCTGAAAAAAATAGAAGTATTGGGAAACAAGGCATCTGTTATGGTAAAACATTATAGTTATGATTTATTTTGTGAACCTTCTTAAAGTCTCATTTACTACTTATTTATTTCAATGTGATAATTATTCTTGAGACTGAGCTTACACTTTTTATTTTTCAACATTATATTTTGTCAACAAAATATAATATCCACAAACTATTTTGTCATTATGTAATTCCTCTTATATTCTTAATATTAAATGTTATATTTTAATAACAGGACTTTGATATTGTAATTAAGAGACTGGAACACTGAGTTTATAGGTTCTACTTAAAGTTTTAAATTGGAGATTTCCAAAAAAATAAAAATATAGGGAAAGAAAACACCTGTTATAGTAAACATTATTGTTATGATTTTTTTGTGAAAGTTTTTAGTCTTTCATTTACATTTTTTTTATTTCATTGACATAATTATTCTTGAGATTGAGTTTACATTTTTTATTTACAACTTTATATTTTGTTGACATTAGAAAAATCAAATATAAATATTTAAATAGAAGACATAGAAACTTAGATAAGTCCTAATTTTCTTTTTATGTTAATTTTTGTCTATAATCTTCAACATGCATGTGTGAAATTTTAGATTTTCAATCTTAGAATTTTAGTATTCTATAAAATAAAGCCTTGATATTGCTTCAACCTAAGTAAAATCTTTCTGTGAAAATCTCATGAAAATCTATTTCTTCGGCCATTCAGACATCTAGCTAACCGCTTATCTACACATTCAGCCATTACCTATCGAATAATTTAACCGTCCAGTAAACTGTCCTTGATTATAAAGAACATATTTAAAAATCAAAACTTGTAAACTCACAAGCAAAGTTCGAGATAAATGATTGTGAAATAAATGGTAAATGTAGCCCAATGTAACCGAAATACATTACTGAATACCACATTCAAATTGGTTTAGCCATTATGGAGTTAATGTGTACAAACATGTACACAAAAATTCTGCTGATGATTCTATATAATTTAGCTTTATATATAGGCTGATTGCAATCTTAATCATGACTGATTGCTATCCCGTTGTGGAATCCGATCACAGTCCTACTTTTATTTCGATCCTGGTCCTTCTCTCAAGTCTCATCTCAGTACTGCTTCTTATTATGATTTCGGCCTCCATCTTGATTCTAATTTTAGACCCATAGTCAATTTGAATCTTGGTCCCCTTTTAAATTTCAAACCCTCTCGGTCTCGGCTCTTGATTCTTCTTGTCCTGTTTGCAATTTTGATTCTGTTACCTGTCACAGTACCAATTTGGATGAAGCCGAGGCAAATACTAGTTTGAATATTAAATTTATGCTATATTATTCAGTGATAGTGTAGCTTTTTATGACTGAAAGAATTTTTAGAATCTCTAATAATATACATATGCAGATGAAGCCAAAGCTAAATGTTAATAGTCTACTTTACTCAGGGAGCTTCTTATTACTCAAGTGATTAGAATTGGTACTATAGTTCAGTTCAATGGCACAAATATGCAGACAACTTTAGATACAAATTCTATATAGTTTCTTTTCCAAAAAAAAATTGGTTGCCTGTAAAGTCGGTATACGGGCGAAAGTTTTACGTGACAACGACTTTGAGTGGTAAAATCATTTTAATGTGAATATTCATTCGTATAGTAGGAAGAAGGATGAAATAATAGTAACAATTTAAAACATTTATTTATACAAAGAATTATATTTAAAACATTAATTTATACAAAGAATCTCGCACTGAATTTCATATTAACAAAATTTTATTTTTACCTTTACACATACATACGTATTTATATACAAATATACATACAATAACTTGCAATACATTTGCATACAATGAAACAGCGTTTACTACAACTTAACTTGTTCCTATCTGAGTGGAAGGGACGCGTGCCTTTCACTTTTTATGTCTGTCTCTCTCGCTCTTAGGCGGGCTAACCATGCCCGAGTGGAAGGGACGCGTGCCTCTCACTCGCTCTCATTGTGAGCGCATAACGTGAGCGGAGCGTAACGCAGTTTCTTGAAGTGTCATCCGGCAAACCAATTTATAAGACGTTGTCACGTCAAAATCTTTCCATTCGTAATGCATACTGCTAATTTATAATAATTGTTCAAATTATTTAAGCCGTATACAAACAGACAGATAGACAGTAGCCTATCATTTGCATCATCACATGTTCTCACTGTACACCGATTTTCATAATGTTGGACAAACCATACTAGGACACACAGACAGACATAAATTTATGACAAATATACATGAATCACAAAATCTCACAAAAAAGTATAACCTGCAGATAGACACTACAGATATATATGTGTGCGTGTGTTTGCTGCGCGAGTGCACCCGCGCGTGTGTGTCTAAGATTTTATATCGAGAAAGTCAAATGCAACCCTTTGAATAGTTTTATGAGTTAATTGAGCAGTAGTGGCCGAGCGGTCAAAAAAAGCAATTTCAAATTATATAGACCATGGATGAATTGTCCGATATTTTCTTCCTTAAATTAAAACTTTTGCTTCATGCCTCTAAAAACATATTAACCTATTAGCCCCAAGTGGTCGTCATTGTATAGGTGATAATGGTCATTAGTAGACCGAAATCCATACTGGACAAGGACAGAGGTCTTAAGGCTAAAACTCTTCAATATGAATTCAAAAGAAATGTGGTAGGATATGTCTCGGTGATGGATTGATAAAAAACAGCACAATTCAAATTCTCATCAGTTGTATAGCAGTTATTTGTTATATTACTATGCATAAAGGCTAGAATTGCTAAATTAGTCATTCTAATTTAGCAATTCTAGCCTTTATGCATTTGGCTACAAACTCAAGTTTGTATAGTGGCTTCCACTGTAATAAATAAAATATATTGTTTTCGAAAAATCATTAAATTACTATAAAAATACAACTCTAAAATTGATCACAAACTAACTAAGTTTTCATCCAGTTGTAATCGAAAACTGCTAATTCAGGACCACTAGAGGTTTAATGCACAGAAAAAATTGCACATGAAGAATTTTTACTTCAAAAAACCTAGTAAGTCTTATTCATGGCAGCTTTATATTATAGGTCCATCTTCATAAAATACGTTCAGATCAAATATTATCAGATGAACAAGTGTTACAAAAAGAATCTAGTGATGAAGAAAGTAATATGCCCGTAGAAGATGAATTCGATAAGTTATTGCAAGAGCAAATTGATATTGCAAGGTCCACACAAAAAACTAAGAAACCTGAAATCGACAAAGGAAGTACTAGGTATTACTGGATTATGTTTTTCATTTCACGATTCATTGGATATTTGGAACCTTTATATTATCCCCTTTTTAATTAACTACAGAAAAGTTAAAAAGATTGTTCTAATTTTACTAGCATATTTCCTTATTCTTGAAATGTAAAGAAAATAGAAGAAACCACCCCTGCAACAGGATATACAATAAGCGTACTATAAGTTTCTGAAACTGGCCACTTACTTAAATAATATTTAAAAAGTAATTACTATATTTGAAAATGAAACTGTAAGGTTGTAGAATACAGTTTGTTTCATCTAACTTTCAAATGTTTGTCATGTATTGTGGTGTCATTTTAATTTTTTTTTTCACATTTCCGTATCAACATCGCTATGGTTTTTAGTCGTGAAAGTTTTCTACATTTCTACAAAATATAATTTTCTACAATTTAAAGTGTAATTTGACTTGCTCGGCTTCAAACTTCTTTTGGTGATGACGCACCATACAAGATGATTATTTATAACTGGTTTTACAGAATTCAAACGATCATGTCAATCTCAGTAACTAATTTCGTGATTGTCGCCTGTCCAATGCTATGAACAACAAAAACATCGATGCTGTATGCCGTATGATTGAAACAAACAGGCATGTGACGTACCATAAGATTTGGGCATCCTTAGGTATAAGCATGAGACAAATACAATCAATCCTACAAAAACACTTGGATATGAAAAAGCTGTGTTCGCGGTGGATCCCACACAATTTGACTAAAGCTCCAAAAACGGATCGCGTCACTTGGTGCACTGCCATGCTTACCAGATTCAAGGCAGGGCGACAACTTTGGTATGGGACATAGTAACAGGTGACCAAACTTGGATTTATGGCTATGACAAAGAACCAATAGACTGTATGGGTTTATTGAGATGAGCCAGAACCAACCAAAGTGGTGCGTGAGCGATTTGCCTCTAAACGAATGATTGCTTCTTTTTTTGATAAAACTGGATACATGGCTACTGTTGTTTTGGAGAATTGTCGCACCATTAATAGCGATTGGTACATGATCATTTGAATGCCAGAAGTTATTGACACGGAATCTCTTAAAAATAACTGTAAACGTCGTATCATCTTACAATCCTGCATACAATCCCGACCTGGCACCTTGTGATCTTTTTTTGTTCATAAAAATTAAGAATCAATTACGCGGTCAATGTTTTTCGTCACCAAAAGAGGCTGTCGGAGAATATGAAAAATATGTTTCCGAGGCCACACGGGATAATGGCATAAATGTCTTCAAAATTGGTTTATTCTTAAGAAAAAGTGCATTTATGCTAATAGAGAATATTTTGAGAAACAATAAATTCATATTTGATCATTCATTGTAATTTTTTCTCATTAATTCCAGAAAAAGCGCCCTACATATACATATCCTGTTGCAGTTGTGGCTCAGTGATTAAGGGTGTTGTCTTTCAATTAGGAGATACTAGGTTCGATATTGACCGTGGGCGAATCGACCAATGACTTTTTAACTTCAGTAATTTTAAATTACACTCGCCGTGCCTCGAAGAGCGCGTTAAGGCGGTCGATGACAATGGTCATTAACACCTTCCGACTCGTACTAGACCAGCATGGAGGGCTTAATGTTCATGTCCCCTCAATCTGAAATAAGATTTTGGGTTGGTATGTCTCAGCAGTGGGGCGATTGAAACCTGATACAACATATATCCTGTTGGAACTTTAACATTGCATTTATAACTACAAGGAGTCATCACTGATTTTAATATTATTTTTAAATATTGATGCATATAGATGTATTGCCATAGTAAAACTATCCCAATAACATTATTATTGTTTTATATAAGGTGCTTGAGTGTACACTGCCATAGGTTTTTTATTCATATTGATTGGCTCTCATAAAGTAAATATTTGACTGAGGCTATTTCAATTACCCTAAAGTTCAAAATGTAGGTTATCATAGCAACAATATAACAATAGACTATTTAATTTTGACCTTGAAAACGAAAATTAAAAAAAAAATTCTTTGTTAGCTCACCGCTGCCAGTGTCTCAACAAGCCACAACATCTCCGACTATGAGTAATGAACAAAGAGAAAGGATGATGAGGAATCGTCAATTAGCTTTAGAACGTAGGCTTGCTAGAATGAAGCAAAACAATGATGCTTTTAATCAGAGTCAAAATAAGTCTACTGAAAATAATGGCAGTAGAAATGAGAACGAAAACAATAGTGGTAATGCTCAAAATCTGAATACCATACTGGACAAGAATGGCCACACCGATGACCACCGCATTCTAAATCAGGAGGAAGGTGTTACCATTTGCAATAAAATACTTTTACAAGACATTGATTATCAGGGTAATTCTAGTCAAAGGTACTCAGTATGTGACAAAGAAAATGAAGATATTAATAAAGAATCAAATAGTTTAAACAACAAATGTGGTAATTCTTGTGTAGAAGTAATATCAGCATATATTCCATCAATGAATAATGGTAAGTAGACTTTTCACAGTTTTTATAATGGTGATGAATATATTGTTAATAAAGCATAAATATCTTCCACAGAAACTGATAAGAACATAAATAGAAGTAATAGAGTCAATGCTCCCAATAGTAGTAATAATGTTTCCAATAAGCAGATAGTATTTGTAGAAGTTCATCAGACGGAAAGTTAAAGCAATTATATCCAAAAATCTGGTGCTGGTGATATATTTCCAAAAAATCATTAATGTCTCACTGATGATAATCGAACGAACTTGATAAACAATGAAGATAATGTAAATAATCATAATGACTGGTCTTAATACAATTGCTACACAACATGCTTAAACACTCATTGTCGAAGGTAAATGTAAACTGTTATGACATTGAGATGATGGATAATGGCGAATTGGGTCCTTAGGAAATAGTGTTACCGAAATTACAGTAAATAAACAGATGGTTGAAAGTATGATATTTGATTTGAGTATTGATTAAATGTTTAAGTTTAAATAAAAAAACGGAAATACAGTGTGAATTCTTAATAATGAGAGACGAGGGATGTGGGTTGGAACAAAGCGAACCAAAGAACAGTTGAAAAAAAATCTTTATAAAATGAAAAGTGCTCAGTCCCTTGAGTTTTGTTATAGAACTTACACTGTACTGAAGTATTCCCTTTTTATTGTTTGTAGGGATCATTTCAATTCATAAATTATATAAACTTATATTGAGCACATTTCATTTTGTTTCATGTTCATACTATTTTGTGATTAGTAAAGCTGATTTTTTTTTGTGAGAACATTACAAATAGCAATTTAATGGTTTTTATGTGAAGATTTTTTCATGCTTATAAAAGAGTTTTAAAACAAAAACCCTGTCTTTTATTTATTTATATCATTTGTCTTAAAGTAAGAAGGAAAAATGTAAATAAAACATTTACAAAGGCGTAGACGAAATCCGGGCAGTAGATTTTCCCTAGCACGTCTAAAAAAAATCAATAGCTCTGACATTTGTTCAGCACTGGACTTTTTTAGATTTTTTAAATTTCTTTTGAAGCGAGCTTTCCTCTGAATTTCGTTTTTCTTATAATTCCGCTCATATTTACGACACGTGAGATGACTCATTATTTTTTTTGACATAATTTTTAATTTAGTACCTATTTTGACAAATGTTTCGGCGAATGTTTTTATTGATTTCTAGTAGATATTCTCAAGTTCTTAACAGTGATACGTGAATCGACCTCTTCGCTAAACGCATTCTCACGCTACATTAGTTTATAATTTTACACAATACTAATTCACAATAATAAATCACACGCAGGCGCTAGGCTTACACTAGCCCGATGTTGCTACGAGAAAAACACGCTGCACGATAAACATGTAAAAACACGCTCTATCCATTGTGACCTTAACTGCTGTTATTGCATTATTAGCACGGTAAAGAAATAACGCACTAACTCAACTCGGAACAAACGCTTATCTGTGCTCACACATACAGACGTTCATCCCTTATGAACCCTCTAAGCAAGCTTTGCCATACGGCGGTCAGGGGTGCCGCCGCCTCGCTGTCGCGATCGTCGATTTTCGCTAATTGTCAGAACGTTATTTGTGACAAATGTAATGTATTGCATTTATTTACGTTACAAAATGGGTCGTCCACATGTATATTTCTATGTATGGTATGTTTTTTATCGATACAAATAAATAAAATTGAAGTGTCTGTCTGTGATTTCAAAATAAAAAAGCCGGTAAGGGCGAGTCGGACTCGTACATCGAGGGTTCCGTACAAACATATAGGTATTTACATAGTTCGTTCAACAAAGGAATCTAGTCTCAAAAATTTTGCCCGTCTTTTCCGATTATCACAATCACAAATAAAAAATGATATATAACTACAAATTTACGACTTTCGAATTTTTTCTTTTGCTTGGAGCGCATGCGCACCATGATTTTAGGTCAACGGGAAGAGTACCCTACAGGTTTGGATTCCCTTGCGAGTCTCAAAATATGTGACGACACAGGCATTTTCAAACATTGTAAGATGTATGTTGATGAAATGTATAGTGTGGGCTGCCACATAGTTTGGTGGTTAAATAACAAAAAGAAATATTTGTAGAGGGGGGCACTCCATAAATGCAACAGAAGGTGATAAAAGTTATTCAGCAAACATCAACTTATGTCACATATTTCGACAGTTCTTTTAAGAACACTAAGCTTTCTAAACAATTTTTGATTACGTGAATAATTTGAGAAATAATGCTCCGAAAGTAGCGTAAATGCTTTTGGATGGTATTTTTACGCAAATCCTATAAAATAAAACATTTTATGCCTACGCGGACGGAGCCGCGAGCGAAAGCTAGTGTATATATCTAAGCGAATCTCACTCATAAGATCTCAGAAACTACAGTCCGATTGAGACAAAACCAGTCTGATGACAGTTGTATAAAATGGAGATCCACTAAAAAAAACTTGATTAAAATTCACGTTTAATGTGAGATGAAATGGAGGTTGAATTTTGTATGAAGTTTTTTTATAGAGCGATGTATGACTATGGAATTTGCTACGTACATTGCTTATTGTAAATCGTAGGACATGTTTCTCATAATGGGGAGGGATAGCGAATTAGTGTGGTGGAATCGAGACCCGGGACCGGAAAGAAGTTAGGAACGGGCCCGGGATCGAAACCGAGTGTCGAATCGGGATTAGGATGAAGAGTGAGACCGAAATCAGATTGATAACGAGATTGTGAGTGATAGCATGATCTTTCTATATAAAAGATGAGGGAACAGATTACATGTTTACACGGGCGAAGCCGGGGCGGAAAGCTGATTATTTATATCTATAGATACACAAGTGATACCTCCTCTCATTTTTTGCTTTTTTAACTTCCCGCTAAGAAAATTGAAAATTTTCGGGAAGTTATTGGTTTCACCCCATTTTGCAAAAATCGAGTTGTCATCAGATCTCGACGTTCTGAGAGTCTAGGAAGCTTCTCTAATTATCCCTGAGATAATGTCCATATGTCTGTGTGGATGTGCGTGTGTGTGTATGTGTGGATGTATGTAAACCTCTTTTATTTTTTACGGCTTTTAAACGGCTTGACCGAATCGAGCCCACTAAACGGTGTTCCAAAGAGTTTTACCAAACTTAGATTTCCTGAAAGTTTGGGTCGATTTGAACCGGTAGATTTTGATAAATTTTTAAAAAACTTAGAAAAAGAAATTTTTTTAGTGGTTTTTTCAAAATAACCTTAAAATGGCTTGACCGATCAATTCCAAAATCTAATCAGCTCTTAAACTATCAAAAACACGTCGATTGCCGCAAACCGGGTCAAAACCGGTTGATTTGTTTGTGAGAAATTGTTGACGAAAGAAAAAAAAAGAAAAAAGTTTTTTTGGAATAACTACGAAACGGCTTGACTGATCGATTTTAAATTCTAACCAGCTCTTGACCCTGTAAAAACACGTCGATTGCCGCAAACCGGGTCAAAATCGGTTGATTTCTTTGCGAGAAATCGTCGAAAGAAATCGAAACAAACCGTTTTTTTGAAATAACTACAAAACGGATAAAATTAGCGGGAAGTTGCAGAGTTGGCCTTTAAGGTCAAATTTTTTTAAACAATTAACTAGGTATTCATTACAAATTTTGATTAAATCTTTAAATATTTAATTAAGTCGTACGATTATGAAGTTCCATGGTAATTTAATGATGTTTATTAAATATGTTAAGAAAATGAAGTAAGTTTGTTGTTTCCGACATAAAAAAGTGCGTTTGTAACCTTTACGCGCGGTTAAAGTAAAATTGCGATTTGACTATTAAAATATTTTTATAAATGGAAATTATACTTATATACGTACAGAGAATTACATATAAAATTCAATGATGGTTAGTTATTCCAGTTAACGACGAAGCACTTACGTATAATTGAAAAATGTGTGCCGCTATTTGATGCGTCAATTGCCTACCTATTTTTGTATTAAGTGTTTTGCCTACCTATAGTAAGAAATTTGGAAAGAAAAAAAAAATATTATTTATAATATAGATATGTAACATTGAATTTAATAATGAAATTTAAATTTTAATGATTAGATTTTTAATTTTCGTACTTAAAAACTTACATTTTATAAGCCGCGGGTCATTATTAGTTTGCTGCTTTTTACGTTACCTTTATTTACCGATAAAGAGGTAAAATTTTTCTACGAGTCAGTCATATGAATTTTTAACGACACTTGTTTTATAATGTTTCAAAAGTATTTTTATATTACACTTGCCTTTTTATAAAATTTTCAGATAATAATTGTCAATTAAAATAAGCACTGTAATAAACACAAGTCGCAACAAAATGTAGGGTTATATTTCGTGCCAGTTCCATGTTATAGGTACATGTAAATTATGTCTAACTATGCAGCAGTTGTACATCCGCAGTGTTATCAATACATACATACATACAAATATATATTTATATATAACCTAATATATATTAATATATTAGGTTAATAATGAAGAGAATGTCGCTTCCGTCCGAAAACTGTTAGTTCACTTTGAAAAAGATCTGAGTTACTCTCAATTTCAAATATTTAATAAAACTTTTTTTCTTAGAATGCTATTTTTTTTATACAGTAAAATTTAATAAAATGGCCTCCCACGTGTCGTAATAGACGCAAAATTATGCGTAATTTATAAAACGTTTAAAAATACTATTGTATAAATGTTAGTGTAATTTTAGGTATTTGACTACATGTTTTGTGGTATTTGACTAAATCTCGTAATGAGTGATAACCCGGCCGAACGCATTGAGGTCACGACTTCAAAGACACTGCTTTAGATGTTACTGTGTTATTTGTCTCATTGAAATTAGCGATTGAAATCGGACGGTATTTCACTACACAAGAAAGTTTCGTCAGCTATCACTGTACTTTTGCCATATTATAAGGTCGAGACATAATTCCATTAATTGCTGTAAAAATTTTGGAACTTTGATGAAAGAACCGCGACAAGTAGTTTTAACAGTACTCTATTGATGTTAATCTAATACTATGTAAAGAATTCTAAAGAGACCGAAACAGGTGAAAATCTGAGGGCGCTAAGTCAGGGCTATACAGTGGATGCATTAATACTTTCCAACCAAACTCTCTCAATATTTGCTGAGGGCTAAAGATGTATGTGGTTTGGCATTATCATGGTGAAAAACTATACCCATTCTGTTGATCAATTATGGCCTTTTTTTTTCTCTACTTGTTGCTTGAATATCATCAGCTTTTGGCAGTAGAGATCCGAATTGATAGTTTTGCCCCACAGTAAAAGCTCATAATGAATAATGCTCTACCAATCCAACTATACCCATAGCATCAACTCATTGAAAGTTAATCCGGGTTTCGCTTTAGTTTTTGGAGCTTGCTTGACTTTTGACCATTATCTTTTTTGCACTTTCTTGTCTTAAGTAATTCATTTTCATCCCCAGTGATCAATCTTTTCAAAAATAGTTAAGCTTCATTACGTTTCAATAGAGAATCGCAAATAAGTACACAATTCATTACATTTCTTTCAGTTAGCGTTTGAAGTACATTTCGAGCCTTTTTTGTACATCCAGCTTTTTTCGAATGGGTCAAAACTGGTTTGTGGTCAATCTCCAGCTTTTCAGCTATATGGAAAGAATTAATATGCTTATCTTGCTCTACTTTTTCCAAAATGGCATTGACTTTATCCGTAATAGGTTGACCGAAGCGAGGTTCATCTTTAACATCAAAATTACTGGACTGAAAAAGCTTGAACCAATTTTGTGCTACTCTTATCGACACTGCATTAGCTCCATAAATGTCCCAATTTTTTTCGCGGCTTGTCGCATTTTCCCCTTTTGTAATAAAATTGAAAATATAGAATTTGTATGTCACTCATTTCACATGTACAGAAAAAAAAAATGGCGGGACATAATTTTTACTTTTTTTAAAATGTCAGGTATTTAATGGTATCAAAACTAGTTAGATACAAAAAGCACAACAAAAGAGATTTTACTACAACTTTTTACTTGTAAAGTATGAAAAACTTTTTCCCCGACCTATCAATACTTTACATTTAGCTTTCTATTCTACAAGCGTTTCCGACAATGAAATTCGCAAGTTTGGCTTAGTTAATAAAGTTTAATAGCTTTTGGTAGATTCAACAATAAAACATTATTATTTTTCCAAGAAAATTTATTATCTTAACATAAACACTCCATTATTTTCAAGACAAATCATACCTTATCACAGTAAAATAACATGTAACACATTGCTACATTATGTAAAGAAAAGATTACCATAAAAACGCCAACTTTTTATCATATTAAAATCTCAAACTACAGAGAAACCACAAAAATTTCTCAAAAAGAAATTAATATCACCTTTTAACCTAGAAATATTAATCACTCAAACTATATAATTTATAGACAACCAGAACTGGCAGAGTTAAATAATTGTTGACAATTTGATGGAAAATCGAACTTAATATTCACTATTATTTATAAATAAATGGAAATGCATAAAAATATTGGTATAAGTGTTATAATTTAGATCACAGGATATTCTTTTAATTTTTAAATTAATAAAACAAATATTAATTGTATATCCAATATAAAGTGACATCAGATTTATGAATTACAATAAGACTATTTGTAGACATTAAATTAAATTAATAATTTTTAAGAACTTCTGATGTATCTCGTAAAAACTAATTTTACATAATGAAAGCATGCGGAATAATTTATTTACATATATAATTTAATTAATTAATTCTATCACTATATTCTAAATAATTTATATACAAATAGTTTTTGGTTTCTGTCAGTTCTCAAAAGAAACAGCCTATAGCACTTTTAGTAACTATGCAACACCAAGATAGTATATAAAGATGTTATAATCAAATTAAGCCAGCCTATCAATTATGCATGGCATTCCTATTTAAACATTAGGTTATGTATATTTAAAATTTAGTCCAAATATGTTTTTCCTCTTTGCGAATATCATCCACTAATCGTCATAGCGTTACATTCAAAAATATGATTGTAATTCCCATGTTTTCCACAGACAACAAAAATGGTCTAGTTTTCCAAAAATCACAAAATGCGTCTAAATAGCTTTTTATATATATATATATATATATATATATATATATATATATATATATATATATATATATATATAATAAGCACACAAAGTATATTTGACATTTCATTGTTTAAATATTAATTTTTAGTTTTCTAAATGAAACCATCACTGAACCATAGTACCCCTTGCAATAGACAATACACCTATAATATTAATAGTCTTACTTAACAGCCAAGTGTATATGGAAGTATATACATTTTTATGCGCACATTCAGATAAAGTTTGGAGGTTATACTTTGTATGTATATATGATATCTAACATGTAATATATGATAACTAACATCAATTTCTCCCATGGAATGAAATGATTATTTTCCACTATAAACGGATACTCTAGCAAATAAATGTGTATCTGGAAATATTTAATATTCCATATCAATCACTAACTATTGAAAGAGAAAAAAAAACCATATGTCAGTGCGTTTCCTTTACATTGGTGCCATCCATTGGGCAATCTTAGAAAATACCTATTTAAATATTTCAAAAGAGTAACAATGGTTAGATTGCAAGTATTATAATAGAGGGTTTATAAAGCAATATATTTCCGTAAGTATAAGTGTAGATATTAGATAGAGAGAAATTGAGCGAACATGCAAGTAAACAGTCAATATTTGTTCATAGAAATTTCTATTATGAATTTTGCATTGCGTCCACGGTAAGCCAGTATTTATATTGGTAGTGAAAAAACATTACTCTTGACTAGATTAATTTGTTTCTGGTATCAAAGACGTGAAGAAGGATGTGAATATCATCCATGTGGCAGCTAATAGTGACTGTTGGTTTATTTGAGTATTGTCTGTCGTTTGAGGTACTTGAGGTTCCGGATTGTCCTGTTCAGGAGCTCTGGGGTTCTCTTGTCGCACTGGTTCATTCCTTAGAGGTTGGTTTTCATTCATAGCATTGACATCCCTGAAGAAACCCACTTGATGCCTATACATAATAAAAAAGATGTGATTATTAAATTTTGTATTAAAAATTGTACAAAGAATAAGATTTGGATAAATTTAAAAATCTACAGATAGTCCCCATCAAATGCTAGATTTTTGTTTAGAAACTACATACTAACTACTTTTACTTTATGAATAAACATTCGTCAATTTTGATTCAAAATTTATACCCAATCTATTTGGTTTAATTAAGTAAATTTTTAAAATGTATATTGCATGATGTAATGCAGCTGTTCATTACGCTTGGTTAACAAAAAACATGAAGCCTAATCAATTTCAATCATTCTTACTAATACAATACATACATATTTTCTATAAAAAGTATACTATTACAAAGAGGTTTTTTTAATTTCAATTATATCATTTTTAGCCTTTCACTAGATGTAGTTACAAGAAATAATTTGTTCGAAAAAATATTGCCAAGACCATCAACTGGTATGTAGATAAGATATATGAATGTAATCACGATTTAGCTCTTTATTATTTGATTTTTTTAATATAACCTGGTTTATAAGGAGTGAAACTCCAATACATATGAGCACTTTCACATTTATCATTTTTTTATTTCCTGATTTGTGTATATTATTATTAAAAAATATTTATGGGGCATGCATTTTTAGATTTTCCAAATAAAGTAGTTGACCGAGTCTGGCAAATGGAAAATAAGGTTAAGAAAAAAAAAACAGAAAATTTAAAAATTCATAGCCTGGTCTAACTATAAAATTGAGTTTTTAAATAGAAAAGAAAATAACAAAATTATTGGTAGAATGTATGATTAAATTTTAAATGTATTTATTATGTATTATTAATATTTAAATTGATTGGTAATTACAAATTAATGTGGTATATACTGATATTTGGGACAGGATTAGCGTGGTCATACAAAGAACCCTAAAGAATCGTGATTCTCATTTATGTTAGGCAGACTGGGATAAGAGCCAATCAATCAATATACAAATTTCATGAAAGCCAAGATTATGTTAGTAGTCTTTTTATTTGAATTAATGATGGCAAAAGTCATCAGCTAACTAGAGTACAATTACTTTGCAGATACAATTATGTAAAGTTGGTCGCAAGTATGGATGAGATATTGATTTAATTTTCAAAATTCATCTAAATATATTCCTGGTTTAAGTAATATTCAATAAGTAGAAAAATTACTTACATAAAACAAAATGAGGGTTGATAAAAAAATTGTGTTTGTGAAATTTTAAACAGAGGATTTCATGTTGCTCAATAAAAATTTCTAAAATAAACAATACATTTATTATATAAAGTAGCTATAAGTTTTATCAAGTCTTAGGGCATATATGGGATAACAATAAATGGTATTGTTTATAATAAACTTATTGATAGTGACAAAAATAGACTGCATTTAATATTTATCAATAATTTTATCTTTTCTGCAAAAGCCATATCACATAAACTTGCTGCCACCATGCTGGAAAGTCATTTTTCTTATTATTAATCAAAGGATAAATACATAATGTTAAATACTTATTATTTAATTTCCTTGAAAAGTTCCTTCAGTTTTGTCATAAGACTGCTGTTGTTCAAATGTAAGTTCTGTAACTAGTTTAAATTTTCAGACTCTACTTCTTTTAGGTAAATCAATTATTATGTTTATCTATAATAATTGCTATTTGATACATCATTGTAAACTACGTATGTACTGACCTAAATCATGAAGAAATCAATGTTTTTTGTTTCTAACTTTTAATTGTAATTTAATTTTTGTTTTTAATTAAAGTAATAAATATATATATATATATATATATATATATGTGTGTGTGTGTGTGTGTGTGTGTGTGTGTGTGTACAGTTCCTAAACAAAAACATGGTGCACTTATAGAAGAGTATCTGTATATTTTCAAAGTTGTTACAATTATTAATCAACTGGTGTATTCTAAACATGATACTATTCACATTTCTAAAAATAAAAAAGTTACATGCCTCTATTTAATTAATATGGGATTGAAACATTAAACAATTTGCGATAATTAACCATTGATAAAATTTAGTAATTTTTTTAGTACTATCTGCATTAGCTTTTACTTTAATTAGAATAAATTCCAAAAAGAATAGCCAAGTATTTTTAGATATTGAATATCATCTATTTTTTTTTTTACTATTTTATTTGAAAGATAATAATTGATCACTTTATTACTAATACACCATAGCTGAATAACATCAAAATTTACAGCCATTTGATATAAGAAGTTTATTGATATTCTCTGAAAAGTGACCACTGTAGTGACATGTAATCTGAATTTTGTACTTACAAATAACCCATGGCACAAAGCAATGCAACAAGCATCAAGCGGAATGGACTCGAATAGAAGTAGACTAGCGAGAAAAGAATAGCTAGCCTGCTGCCCGCATACATCAAATCCAACCAATCACGTGGCATAGCATCATCATCTTGCACAGGCTCCGGTGGTTCAGCTGCTGGCTGTAACGTGCCAAATACAGATACAGTGCAATGATATAAAAAATGTGCCAGAACTAATGCAATAATGAAATAATTTTCAATTTTTTTTTAAGGTTTAGGAGATTGAGCGAAAGATTATAAAAATTGATTTTTAAATACATGCTCCAATTGGTGATCTATTTCAAAATATCTCATATCTGCAATTAATGTTTTACTATCAGGTAATATTGCGAATAAAAATTAAAAATAAATTTATGTGACTACTGTGCACAATAAGATTACATTATTAAACAAAACCATGAAAATTTTAAAATTAAATAAATAAAAAATAAGCAAAGAATTTAAATAATGCTTAAAAAAATAACCATTTAAAAACATCTTAGTAAGTCAGTTTTAAAGTTCAAGTTACATTAAGAGTGATATGATCACAATGGATAATTCCATTAAAAACATAATCTCATAACTTCTTCACACAAAAAGACTCCCCAACTTTGGTCTAAATTTTTAACTATGAAATCTGTAAACATTAAATAGGTCACAATGAAAATTCCTGGTAGTGGCCATTTGTATTAAAAATATTAAAAAAACAATTACGGTTTTTGAAGATGGAACTCTTTGGGATGTTACATTTTTGTCATTTGTTTCTTTATTGTGACATAATTTGAAAATTATGTCCACATTACAGTGAATTAAGTCGAGAGAACATTCACATTGACACTTTGTTGACTTAAGTCAACAAGAAAAATGAACAATGTTATGATTTTTTGAATAGACTTGTTATTGTAAAAGTGAACAGGTTATTTCATATTATAACAAAA
Source organism: Eumeta japonica (assembly GCA_005406025.1). Taxonomy (NCBI): domain Eukaryota; kingdom Metazoa; phylum Arthropoda; class Insecta; order Lepidoptera; family Psychidae; genus Eumeta; species Eumeta japonica. The sequence goes on along the minus strand of BGZK01000654.1, from coordinate 174,607 downwards.
TTAAAAGTCCTCATTTGGAAATTAATTTTTAACATACCATTCAAGTAGCACTACATTTGTATTACCTTAAAGGTGTTTCTTAGATTCATTATGAATCAAACATAATATATGAAATAATGATAATGAAAAATGTGTCATTACCTGTGGAGGAACTTCATTAACAGCATTCATAGGCCGTGTCCCAGGGACGGCGGTGCCGCCGCCGGCCTGCCACATGTTAAAATAATATGTAATTAAATATAACGCGGAACAAATAACATACATGCCTTTCAATATTTATACAACGGCTGACACTCGAAACGGAACAAATGGCTAAGATGATATTTCATGACTGGATTACCGAATGCCTGATCCAGTTCTAATTGAGTAGGATGATTTCTGGAAATGCATTTAGCAAACTTCATTAAATTTACATTGTTTCAGATTATTGTCATGTCTTAAATTGCAAAATGCTCTTAATTAAAGATTTAGGCTTAACACCAGGATTGAGATAAAATATATATTTTAATATATCTATGTTAGTGGAACATAATTGATTTTTATTGGATGACATGAATACTACGTCACTAGAAAATTTAACATGTCCAGAAATATTTGAAATTTGAAAAAGTTTTTGGTTCTATACATAGTTGTAAAGATAATAAAAGTGGTCAAATGTCTTTCGGATTTGCACACAAAGAGTTCTGTACCACTATTTAATATTACATATTTTTTAAAAACAAAAAAAATTAAGATCACATAAAAATGCTGAAAATAAATGTTTCTTGTATGGGGATAAGTTTTCATTTTTAACTTTCTTTTACTATTATAATAGCCTACTATAATACACACACTGAAAATTTCAATTCTGTAACTATAGTTCAAAAGATAGTTCTGTGTAGATAGATGGACGAAACCCTTTGTATAAGGGATCTTAAACACAACCTTCATGCTATTTGGTTAACATTATTGTTCTTTCTATTGTATATTATCATAAATTATATTAAATTTATAATAATAATTTACTTTAAGAAGTACTTAAAAAGTGATACCTATATAAAATATAAATACATTGCCATTCTCAATGACTTCCTTCATTTTACATTTAAACAACTAGATAAATATTTTGTGTAGAACAATATCCTTTAGTACAAATATATACTACTAGCTTTTGCCTGTGGCTCTGCTTACATTAACATAAGATGAATTCCTTCATCCTATATATTGCCCCATCATGAAATCAAGAGCCTGACCAATGTCCCATTCTCGATTCTGATTCCGATCCCATTCTCGATGACAATTTCTTTGATTCTCAATTCAGATCACGGTCCTGCTTTTGATTCTGACTTCGGTCTTGATCTAAGGGAATTTTGATTCGATTTTCTATCCTGATCCTACTTCAAGTTTCGATCTCAGTGCTCTGCTTTTCATTCCGATTCTGTCATACTTTTAATTCTACTTTTAATCCTGCACTCGATTTTAACCTTTATCTCATTCTCGATTTCGACTTACAATTCTATTTCTTATCCTATGTACAATTTCAGTTCCGGTCACAGTTATGATTTGAATGAAGACGTTACGAATGGTAATAGTATCAAAATAAAATTCGAGTTATTTTACTAGGGGATGGTGTAGCTTTACATGAAAGAGAATTTTTTAAAATCTTTAGTGGCGGAAATATTAAGATAGTCATTTTTATCGGAAGCTTTTTATTCACTTTGCAACATATAGCTACTTTCAGAGTAACAGAATAAATGCTTAAGCATGTGAAAAAAAGCTTTCCCAAAAATGATATATATCATCATTTTTCATATATAATAAAGCAGCTAAAAGATAAGTTTTTTAGTCAATAACTGCGGAGATTTTATTTTTTCCATATAAAAAATTAAAACCTTATTTCATCACTTTTAGGATCACTTTTGAGAATTATGCATGACATTATTTTTTATTGATAATAATTAAATAAATTATAAATTTTTACATTAATAGCTTTAGCAGTTTTAATATACCATACAATATTTCATCCCCTATTTTACCTCTCTTAAGGGTTAATTAAAAATAAATAATGTACATATATTTTTCTCTATTTCTATAAGTAATTAAATTGTTAAATTTGACATCTGTAGCATCAACAGTTTTGTTTTCCCATACAATAGTATTTGACCAATTTCCCCAAAACAAAAAAGTAAACTGACGGACTGATATATCAATGCAGAGATATTGATAAATCAGTCAGTCAGTTTACTCTTTTATATATATAGATTGTCACAATAATAAAACAAACATCTTACATGTTAGCATATTGCTGCATATACTGGATGTACGCTTGTTGTATCATCATCATGTGGTTAGCCATTGCAGCAGGATCATTTGGTACAGGCAGGTAACCGGTACCGAATGAATAATTTGGATAAGGAGGCACTCTTCCATAATTGTTAGCAAAACTACTAAAGTAATTTTGCATTTCAACTGAATGATTTTGATCATTTTGTCTGGTTTCTGGTCTGTTTGTCTCAACACGGTTTTCAGATTCCGGGTTTTCTGGGCTAGTTGTCCTGCGTCTGATACCTTCATTTTGTGCTTCCGGTTTCTTCGTCTGTTCTACAGCTATCTGCCGTTTAGGTGTGCAGACTAAATGCATTGTGTGTGCAATTTGAGAATCATATTTTCTCAATACATCTTTTAATATGGTATTATCTTCTAGTAATTGTCCAGAATAAATTATCTTCTGCTCATCAGTATTCTGTGTAAATAAATAAATAAGTTTAATGCACATCACATAAACATCAGATAAAAACCTTAATTTGTCTCATAACTGCTCATCCACCTGTGCATTTATCGAGTTATCTGTCCATCCAATTATGCATCAAATTCAAACATCTCTTTAGTCACAGGTTATGTAACATAATTTTCAAATTATGTTACATAACCATTATACTATGAATATTTGTACCAAAACTACACTTATACCAAAGGTAGTTTTCCTCGAGAGGAATCAGCAAAGTAACATAAGGTAGCTTTATCCAAGTTTAATTGTATAAAATTACAATCAAAAACAAAAGTATTATTGAAAGTGTCAACCTGATAAGAAGTCAAGCTGATTATGTCAGTGAATATGTTCTCAAAATAATCCTTAACTTTATTATACTCTTTTTTTACACAATGATTGTTGTATAACAACAATCTCAAGTTTATTTAAGGGTAAGTTTTAAATATCCGCAGACATCACGCATATTTGGAACTTCCAGAAATGTTGAAGTTTTCAAAATATTTTAGAATATGAAGTGATGATTGAGGTTGTGATACGAAAATATCAATGGGAATTTTAGAATGTTGCAGGATGTTGTAGAAGTTTTTTTATAGTTCTGAAATTTTCAAGAAAAATGCGATTTTCATATTGGAGTCATACATTTTTAAAGTCAACCACTTTCAACCCCTATATCTTTCACACCCTTATAACTTTACGAAACCCATCCACCACAATGCACAAAGGAAAATTTGACACTACTATCACATATAAACACAATTTGTTTGCTATGTATAACTTTGGCTGCATGGTGAAATATAAGGATATATAAATCCAATTTTACATAGAGACTTCACATTGCTACATTAAAAGAAATCTATTGACTCCTTTATAATATTTCATCCCGATTATATCATCAGATCCCAGTTTAGTCATGAAAACTTATTAGATACAAATGAGTCATTTTCAGATTTATAATATGGGTAAATTTTTAACTTAATTTTTGATGATAGTAGCAATATGCATTTATAATAAACAGAACAATATTTGGTATGCTGAAAATGCAATAAATGGTATTCAATAATTTCATAGAAAAAGTAACATACAACTTCATTTATAATTATAAATTTTCCATAGATTTAATTATAAATTCAACTTTGATTAAATTAAAACTCATTTTTATTTAATAGAAATCTATTTATCATAGTCTTTATCAAATCAAATTATTGCTACGTAATTAATAGACTTAAGATAAGATTTGATTATGTTGAAATGAAATACTTAAATGAATATCATAATAGACAATCTCTTGTTATACATTTTTATATGCCCGAATACCAGGTTGTTTCAAAATGAAAAAAAAAAACAGATTAGCAATCTGGCCTGATAACTTCCTAAGCCCTAATACAACATTAAATGTTACGTTTGTTTTTAATTTTATTGAGAATTATTAAGTATTCTTATGAGTAAAGGTGTGGTTTTTAGGTAATTGAATAGATAAGTATTAGATATTGTATAAAAATGCATATAGTAAAAAAAATTTTTTTTGCACAAGTATTAAGAAGTCTATATGGTAAATAATAATAACACATTATTTAAACCAGTTAATAAAATATTGCTGAAATAAAATAAAAGTATACTCTCCAAACTGTACAGTTTAAAGTCATCAAATTCATATATACACTTATAGAAAATCTTTTAATCATTTTGAATCTGGTGCATTAAAAAACCCTCTGTAGATACATAAAATACATTACAGTCATATTTTGAGTAGTTTCCAAGTTTATAGTAATGTATAACTTTCTATGGGTAATTAAATATCCCATAGAATGGACTGAAACACGGTATTGAACTTAATGAAAATGAAGTACCTATAAAGAATTAAGTTTGAATGTAAAAAGAAATGGTGAAATTATTATTGTAGAGAAAGAAGTACAAAATTAAAAACAATTTCCAGACCCTCAGTTTTAATTATGTACATGGTAATAATTTCAATAATTATACAAGCTAACTCAAATTGGAATAATATTTCCCATACATTTTTCGTATCATATCATTCATTCTTCACAAATCTTGAAACATGGGAGAATAAAGTCCACAAATTTTCTTTATCATAATTTATTTGCTATGAAGTAAGATAATTTCCTAACATTAAAAAAATGAGATGGCTAAATTATGGTATTTAAATTTTAAATATTAATAAAGAGACCAAAAATCTCATTTCTTAAGCATAATGATTGATCTTTGGCTTTATTGAGAAAATTTGCTCAACAATAGCAATGATGGTGACGAACATACAGGAAACAAAGAAATTTAAAAATCAATATATTTTAAATGCGTTGCTCATTTTATACTCACGGGTTTGGTAAACCTGAGACAAGTGCCCCTTGAGTTGGGCCACCGTCCATGAAGATTGGCATTCTATGTTTTGGTCTTCGATCTGTTGATTTGGAGCTTTAACAACCAACGTAACGCTCTCCGGTATCATTTTTTTATCATCCAATTTAACCGACTGACCCTAGTCTAGATAACGCGGATGTCCTTGCAGCAAATAGACTAATTGAACACGCAAATAATAAATTTTCGAATGACGCAATCGTTAAAAAACAAGAAGATGCACTCGACTTACACACCCGTTTAGTGATTAACGTTAAATAACTATCGATGTAAATAAATACTTCATTTAGTTGGATCAGCACTTGTCAATTTTCATCCAAGTTTATCTGTCGATTTGTCATTGGTCCAACATTTGCGCGTGATGTAATCGAGTGGGTACGTTCTGTAGTGACGTATACGGATAAAAATTCACAACAAATTAATTTTTTGATTGGTTTAAATGTACTCAAGATAAACGAAACCTACAAATATTTCGAATATACATATGGTAGGTATGTATACCTAGTAATATTCATCGTAAGGAGTAATTTGTGACTATCTTTGTTAATCACATTAACACTAAAATTATATAAACTCATTGAGAGTGCTTGGCTGGGACGTGTCGATGCAATTTTTTATAGCTTGAAATTAAATCCTCTGTTGTAATAACTCCAGAGCTCTTTATGTAGTATAAGGTTAACATACAAAGAACTTTATTAATAACTTCTATATTTCCGGCCTTAACAAATTTGTTTGTATGAAAATAATTATAAGAATGTCTAAGGGTTGAACTTATTCTACTGTTCCAGAATTTCCGTAAATTATTTTCATATAAACAAATTTGTCTTCATTATTTTCATATATTTTTGAAAATATACAAATTATTTTCATAAAAACAAATTTGCAATAAGTCTTCCATTAAAACAGAACGTATTAATTTAAGTAATACCTGAAATAAAAAAGTATATACGCATATTTCGTAATCAAAAAGCATTTTTCTCAATTTATTTAGTAGCCAACATTACTTTTTACCACAATTTTCACGTGGGTATAATAAGTTGTAAACTTATTTTTCGTGGGGACAATTTTTGAAGTTATACTTCTTTAGGCGCGTTATGAAAAAATAATGAGAGTGAAATTTTAAGATTGTGTGACGCAAAATTAACAGATTGAAGCTGCCCTCTTAGAATTCGAATTTCGAATAATGAGAGAATTTATGTACATTTAATATAAGAATATAAAAATTTATTGATTTAATTTTAAAATTTAAATGAAATTTTGCATGCATGTATAAATCGCATGACAATGCAATATTATTATGACAGAGCTGATCTGATGATGGAGCTGGAAGGTGGCCATAGAACTCCGTAATTAAACGACGCAACCCCATCGAGTTTGGGCTCGTTTGATTCGTCTTGCCGAGTACTTTGGTGCTATATGGTAACCAGAGTCTGATGATGGAGCTGGAAGGTGGCCATAGGAACTCCGTAATTAAACGACGCAACCCCATCGAGTTTGGGCTCGTTTGATTCGTCTTGCCGAGTACTTTGGTGCTATATGGTAACCAGAGTCTGATGATGGAGCTGGAAGGTGGCCATAGGAACTCCGTAATTAAACGACGCAACCCCATCGAGTTTGGGCTCGTTTGATCTGTCTTGCGAGTACTTTGGTGCTATATGGTAACCAGAGTCTAATGATGGAGCTGGAAGGTGGCCATAGGAACCTGTAATTAAACGACGCAACCCCATCAAGTTTGGACTCGTTTGATTCGTCTTGCCGAGTACTTTGGTACTATGTGGTAACCAGAGTCTGATGATGGAGCTGGAAGGTGGCCATAGGAACTCCGTAATTAAACGACGCAACCCCATCGAGTTTGGGCTCGTTTGATTCGTCTTGACGAGTACTTTGGTACTATATGGTAACCAGAGTCTGATGATGGAGCTGGAAGGTGGCCATAGGAACACCGTAATTAAACAACGCAACCCCATCGAGTTTGGGCTTGTTTGTATATCTTCCCGAACAAGTATAACTTCTCACGCGCGTACATAAGTACACGCACCCAATTTTTTTAATATGTACGGTCCTAAAAGATATTTTATTCAAAAAAAAAAGTAAAGGAAAATTATTTTGTTCACCTACTCTGATATTACATGTTCTTCTCATCGTCAAAAATAATAAAAAAAAAACACGTGTTGGCCCTTTAAGTTTTATATAAATAGTAAGTAATATCTTGATATGTACGCCATCGTGTTGGGGACGGCTAAATTGATAAATAAAATAAGCGAATATAACTGAAAATGTTAAATGATTTTATATACAATTAAGATATTTAGATATCGTAAGTACACGTCAAAACATCAGTCTTTGATTTTTTAGTCTAAGTTAGAGCTTGATTAAGTCTTAGCGGTCCCCTGAGACGACGACGCCGACGAATATCAAAATATTATCTACTACTTATATTGAGCTTAAGAGCCAATTCGTATTATTATTTTACTTTTTAGATATATTGTTTAGGTCAGGGGTTTTTAAAATTTTAATTTACTTAAATCGATAGAGTTCATGAAAAGGAAGAAATCACATTATAAACATTGTGGCTTTGAAGAAGACCACGATATGACATCTAGGATTTTCTATGGGTGATAAAAGACAACGAAAAAATGAGGGACATCTTTCATATCTTATTAAAACGTTGTTATATTTCATTAACAACAACGCGAACGAAGTCGCTGGCAACAGCTAGTATATGTATAAGAAATGAGGGAAACGAACAAGAACAAGAGTTTGTGTATTTGGATATTCTGTTTATAAGCATGATAAAAATATTTAAAGAAGAGTGAAAACGAGAAATAAAGACAATGAGGTTTTGCTTGTGGTTATGAATAGTAGGTAAAAATCTTTCACAATTAAGGCGTTGGCTGTCCATAGTATTACAATTGTGGTCTCTGATATACGATAAGAGTCTTGGGTATTATAGAAGAAATATGAAAGTACAGTCAATGCAGTAATATAGGAGGTCTTGTATACTGTATGCAAAATGTAGATATTGCCAATATCTATTATAATAATAATATGAGAGAAAGTCTTGATTTGAAAGATATAGTGGCTAAAGTAGAAATAGGTATATTGCGGTGGTTTGACTATTTAGAGAGCATGAATAAAGAAGTCCACAAATAAGATTTATAAATAAATATATTTGATGGAAGGATTGGCTAGTGTCACCCTTAATGATCTTATGACAACTAAATTGTCGACCAGTTTGCATTACCTGAAAGCAACGAATTTGTTTAAATCTATTGTAAGATATAAGCGGAGAGAAAGAGACATGCAAAGATCGTATGCATTACTGTTGGAAATCCGTCTTCTCTTGCCTACTCTTCTAGGAAATGAACGTAAGTTTATAAAAAAGGGTCATCACATATATTCACAACATATGGTCTCAAGTGGTTAACTCATATGAATAATTTTATCATTGTATCATGTACATATCTCAGTTACTAATGGAGTTGTTTATGCAAAGCTTGACACAGATGTCGCTGTGTACGTGTGACCCCATAATAAAAAAATTGCATAAAAAGTTGTCAATAAACTTTTAGCATTGTTAGAGTTTTACTCATCGTTTTACATTTATTTTATAGTCTAGTAGTAAACAAATACGACTAAAGGATTTTTGAAGGTTTTATACGACAGGACGATATGTTGTGATCATTTATTGTGACTGTGAAATGTTAGTTTTGAATAACAATTGAACTTTAAGTGTGACGTGATTAAATAAGTGAATCAAGTAGTTAAATAAGTATTTAGGTTTTATAATGTATAGCACATGGAATGTAGAGGCCCTAAAAGCTAAATTAAGAGAACGGGTGCATCTTTGAAAGGCAGAAAAGCAGACCTAATTGAAAGGTAAACATAACCTCAATTTCATGTTATAAAGTTTATTCATCATATTATATTAGCCTAGGTGACATCAAAATGTAATGTACTTCGGCTTTATTAAGTGAACATTTATTTTACAGACTTGAGGCATATGACAGGAATCAGAATTTTGATGCTGTTCAAGCAGAAGAAAATGATGATCCAAAATGGTTTTACCAGATAATGATGCTTATCTGGACATCAACAGCAGTATGAAGCTACCACCAATTACAAAGGAACATATTACCCTTTATTTCTTACAGTAAGTTCATTTTTACTACAGTTCTTACTACTTCTGATACAATAACCTAAATCATTTAACAATGATGTGTACCTAAATAAATTTAAAAAATTTCACTTTCAGATTTCATAAGAACCCAAATGATGGTAAATCATTATATGAAGCACGCTTCCTACATATTTTGAGAGCAGCATTTATTGGTGACTCATGCTACTTTAAAGGATATGTCAAAGCTTCAATGAAAAGAATTATGTATGAAGCTAATGTTAAATTAAGTATAAAAGGTGAGATTTTGGAGTGCAACTGTGAATGTGTTGCTGGTAGTGGAGTGAGTGCTCACTGCAAACATGTGGCTGTAGTTCTTTGTGGACTTGAAAATTTTATAAATGACAAAATTCTTCTGAAAACAGAAGCACCCACAGAAAAACTACAAACTTTCCATATGCCCAAAAAGTTTTACAGGCAGTCCATTAAAAGCGCAAGTTGCCATCCAAAAGAAAATCTATTGAGAATATTGTATTGAACCATATAAAAAGAATTAATGTTCAAGAATATACCCAAAAAGTGAGGAATATTATTCTTAACTGCAAATCCCAAATGCCCTTTAAACAACTATATGGGCCTGCAAATCCATATGCGATTGAAAATGACCATGATTACTGTAGACTTGTGACCAACCAAATTTTTGAGCAACTAGAATTAAATACATTATCTTTAAATAGAATTCAAGAAATAGAACGTGAAACTTGCGGGCAGCGAGAAAATCCTAAATGGTTTACTTACAGAAAGTGTCGCCTGACCGCTAGTATATTTCATACTATATGCCATATGAAGGAAACCACTAAAAATGGTTATGCCATGCAAATACTAGAAAAAGAAAATATTTTATCAAGAGCTATCATGCATGGTATAATTAATGAAAAAGTTGCTTTAAAGCAGTATATTGATTTATATGAGTTAGATGTGACAGAAAGTGGAGTGCATATTTCAGAAGAAAGGCCCTATTTGGCTGCTTCACCTGATGGTATTTTGAATGAAGAGACATTAATTGAAATAAAGTGTCCTTATGCTAGTAGACATCAAGTAATAAGTCCAACCACAGTACCATACTTAATCTACATTGACAATATGTTATGTTTAAAAGCAGAAACACCATATTATTACCAAGTTCAAGGGCAACTTTACTGCAGTAACAGAAAATATTGTAATTTTATAGTTTATACCTATAAAAGTTTAGAGGTGGTTTTGTAATTAGGAATGATGAATTTATAAAGCAAATGCTATACAAATTGGACTCTTTTATCATTCTTATTTCAAGAAAGCTATAATTAACAAATATTATTATAAGAATTATTTAGAAATTATAAAACATGATTTTTCTGAATAACCATAAATAAAATGTGTTACTTTTGATGATTATTGTGCCAAGGTATTGTGAAAACAAAAATAAAAGATATTTTATAATAAGGCTTTTATTTATAACTCTTGCTTGTATAACAAACTTGCTCATTAAAATTTCACCTTTGAATTAACAAAATATTATAAAGTGAAACACTTCACCAAAAGGTTTCTGGACATTGAGATAAGATGCTAAAATTATTAATTTACAATTTTTCCCTAAAGTTACATAACATAAAGCACACAAAAATATTTTTGACATTAACGGAACATAGTATGCATTGACATCAGTTTTAAAAATTTTATATGTTTTTATCAGACCTATTAAACGTTCAATATGTATTCGATTAGCAGCTAATTTCTGGTCATGTTTTAATTTGATCCCAGGTAATTGAGATAAACCTTTCAAAAATTTGGCACAAGTAATGTAACATCTCTAGGTGCTAACAAATCTTGAATGTTAAATCCCGATCTGCCATGATTCCATCACCTGGATTACATTTATGCATAAGATTACAGCTCTATGATTTGCCTGTCACTAGTTGATCCTCCATATCCTTCTGAACAATATGACAGTAGTCCACCAGGTGTAGATCCAACCAGAAACTTAATTGTGTTGTGATGTTTGTAAGTACTAAAAGTCGCCTGTTGTGATTTTGGGTTTTTAGGTCTTGTGATAGGCACTTCAGTTCCATCTATAATTACTCTGGTAATTTTATGGCTTTTTTTAAACTGTGATGGCATGAAATAATCAACGAGTTCTCTGCTTGGCCATATATTTAGTTTTGACCACAATTGGTGTACAAAATTGATCCATGTTACAAATACATTACCTACTTCTGATTTACTGATATCAAAGTGTTTTGATAGAATGAAATCATCTAAGTTCCTTCTGAGTTTCATTAGCATAAGTAAAACTGATCTTCAATAGACATATTCATAATATGATTCCTACGATAACAAATACTGTGTGCCATCGGCAAAGAGTTGATAAAACAGTCTTAAACTTCTCATAGCTTTCTAGTCCAGTATAGTATAGTATAGTTTCATTATCTGTCATAAGCTGATAGTTTGAAAAAGCAAATTCAAAATTGGAGTCTGGGTAAATGAATTCACAAGCCTGATTGATCTTTCCGTTCATCGCTAACTGTGTTTTCTTTCTCATGTGTTTTAATTTCAATTTCCATTTGTACTTCGGGTAGATTTTCTTCTTTATCAGAGACTTCATTTCTATCTTCCATGGAGTAATTACCAGTAAGTGTTTCTATAGGGTTCTGTGGAGGAAATAATTCTTTCTTTGCTGACCTTTCCATGTATCGATTTTGTCGTTCTATAGCAGATGTTGAAGGTTTAGGTGTCCATGGGAAAATGGAAGGAACAACACCTTTTTTTAAATGTCTACAAAGTGGTGGCAGTCCTGGAAATAAATTTCACTTATTAATTTCAATGACAACAAACACACGCATAATAAACTGTTTACTAGAAAACTGACAAACAAATATATGATAGAACGATTTCTAATAAGATAATCTTACCTGTCGTAGCACAAATTTCTTGATAATCGGATTCTTTAAAATGTTTAGAGCATAACCTCGAATTCTTTGAAGCTTTGAATTTTTTTATTTTTGTAGCTTTTTCCCATAACTTTTTTAATTTCGGATCGTTTGGAAATGTATGTCTTCCATTCTCATTGCACCCTACTATCACACATCGAGGCATTTTTTATTAAAACCAAAAAATAAAACTTTGTAATTCCTCCAAAATGTTTGTTATGGGTCAGAAATACAAAGCGCAGCCTAGCGGATGAAAAATGTACTATCCAGTAAACAACTCAATTGTTAAAATACTAGGCTAAGTTGGCAACACTGTAAGTGTACAAATGATATTGTGATTCTAAAAACGGAGTACTATGAAATAATTTCTCAAAAATAGCAAGGCAAAAATATTGTTTGATGTTTTGATGAACTAGATAGTCTCTGTTGGCGATGAAATAGATAGTCTAATAAACAACAAAAAATCGATAATTTTTTGTTCTGTGTTTGTTATTAGTACATTATTGTTCTGTTTTTGGTTACTTAGCCTGTGGTTTATAGTTTGTGTTTGGCATATGATTAGTGGATTGGTAGTGATAGAAATAGTTTTAACTATATTTATTTACAAAGTATATACTCGTAAATATTACATATACTACCTTTAAATATTTCTTAATGTTATATATTTGTGGTTTTTAATTACTGTTTAAGGCAAAATATATTTGTATTTATGGCGAAAAGTGGAAATCTGTGTACCTAATAAAGAGAGTTTTGCTTATCAACATGTTTACTTAAATCTAATGAAAAAGTAAATCTTATTATAATTTCAGCTATTTGATACGACCTACCTATTACCGACCGACAAATCTATAATCATAATGGGGGTAACTGTGTAAGTAAAAGGTTAGTTCTATTTGTACTATGTATTGGTACAATGCTTTTATGATTAAATAACTTTGCAGACTACAGCAATATCCAGTACCAGAAAACAAGACAGGCACATATGTCATTGAATCGTTAACAAAACGAATACTAGCATTAGGTGCAACTCAACAAGGTCAATTTTTAGTGGACTGTGAAAGTTATTTATCGTTACCACAATTAGGTCTGTATCGTTTATCTACTAATTTTTATAGTCATGAATAAAAATTAAATTCTTTTGAATATTCTTTAGTGTGTTTCAGGCTTGACCTTTTTTTTTCATTATTATTTCTTAGATTCTTTTAATATAGTGCTTAGTGATAAGTAGAAGAGGTCAATTGAAAGTGCTTCTATACAAAGGTCTTGTTTTTACACCTGTTAAAAATCCATTAATGTTGTCTCATTAGAATTAACTTTTATAAATTCAATTTGCTATTATATTTTCATAACTTTAGTTCATATTGTGTTATCTATATATTTCATATTATATTAATTAATTTATCTTCTTAAAATTACATAATAGAGCATTTTGAAATATTTTAATTGGGTGTATTTAATTTTTTTATTTATCATTATTTATTGCAATGAGTTGAAGTCGTTTATAGAAATTTGATTATTAAAATAAAATAATATTTTTGAATTCTTACAGGTACTAAAACTGTTCATGTATTACATAACTCTGAACAGCCAGCATCAGTGTTTTCAATATTAGAAAGTGGCAATAAGAACATTCATGTTATTGCCGATGGCTTATTTGATTTACTAATGATGAAATTATCACAACACTATCCATCAAAGAAACAAACTAAAATAGAAAGTAAAGGTCCAAGATTTGAACTCGGAGACTTCTGTGTTAAATTAGGTTCAGTGACAATGAATCAAAACTTTAAAGGAGTCTTAATCGAGGTTATAATTACTTCATATTCATCACCATTTTTGTTTTTTATATAACTCTTAGTGCTATCTCTCTGTACGTCATAGGGTTTATCTTTCTTGTTGAAATGTTCAATTCCAATGTCATGTTTTTATTTCGTCTCATAAATTTTATTCAAATTTATTTGATATAAAATTGTATGTTTAAAAATAGTTATAATAAATGTATGGATTATGTTTGGCACTTTGGTGACGTCTTATGAGCTGCAGTTTTAATGAAAATACCATGTTTAATTTTATAAATATGGTTAAAATGTGAAAAATCAGAAGTATTTTGTTAATAATAATTGGCTTCACCAGTAGTGTTGATTATAAGAAATATGGTCCCCCATTCCTATTTGCTGATTTAATGAGACATATTAGTTACTCTGGTACAGTACAATTCACAAAACTTTGGGCGCTATGAAGTTCATTATGAAAGTGTAGTAATGGCATAAAATAGGAACACAGCGGAGAAGATGGAAGGGTCAGGGAGCGTAATACCTGCACAGTATATCATTTGCAGCCAATTCAGTGCGGCAAAGTTTTGTGTGTTGTACTGTAATTCCCTAATACTGAATGTTATCTCATAGAGAGCTTAACGCTTTTCATCATCAGTGATTTGTTGACTCTACTAAGATAGCTTCTCCTAAATATATGTATAAATTATTTCGAATGTGAAGACTCAACAATAACCATGGTGGATGTAGTATCCATAAATTGTATTGTTCTTAAAAGGAAATATATAATGAAATAAGCAAATAGGCATAAGCATAAAAAAAGAAAGCTTTCCAGCTGCTATTAAATAATTACACTAGGCGAGCCAGCACTAATTATCATATAAAATATGTGTATTGTTTTTTATAATTTCCCAATCATTATTACTTTTTCCTCTTGTTTATATTACATTTACAAACTCAAAGATGGATCTAGAAAAGTGTTTTTTTTTAGAGAGATCATAAAGTGGTGCAGGTATTACAGTGGAATCTCAATAACTCGAACCTCGTTAAGTCGAAATCCTCAGTAAGTCGAAAAAAATTGGCATTCCCTTCCGATGAACCTTTAAATATGCGGTATATTGAATTATTTAGACTCTGTAACTCGAACAAAATATGTTCTTTCCCTACGAAGTATTGATAATACATATTTATACTGTATAACTTGAATTTCAAAAAGGAGACTCCGTAAGTCGTAGTTGGTAAAATATAATGACGTCTTACTTGGAATTCCCCGAAATAATAGCATAAATTCCAAAATGAAGGTTTGGTTTTGGGCTTCTAATCTATTGTTTTTGTCTTGTACACATGCAATGAATGAATACATTCATGAAACTTTCTAAGTAACACAGCTGTGAACATTATGTTTGTACCTTGTCGATACAGTCATATGTATCTCAAGTCGAGAACTCGATACTCGAATTTTTTTGCATTTCCCTTGACATTCGAGTTATTGAGATTCCACTGTATAAAAGTATATAAAACAAAATAAAGTATTTTATTTTATATTTTATTACCATAATGTTTTTAATTAATTATTGTGCTAAAATATTAGTATTAAGTAATTTGTTAATTGGCTGTAAACATACTGAGCTTGTCAGTATGAAAGACTAAACTGACTGACTGATATATGGGTGATTCCACTCTAAATGTGATTTTTTAATGTCCTGTATTGTATGTTCTCACTGGTCATTAATTATTAATTTATTAATGAAATTTTTGTGTTAATTGGATAATTATAAACATATTTCAACATTATTTTTATATAATATAACTTGACACTCGGAGAAAACTTTTATTATATCACTTAAATGTCAGTACCATGAACATGAGACGGTACTGACATTTAAGTGATATAATAAAAGTTTTCTCTGGCTTTTCTTAGGCTTCATCTTCTTGGCCATTAAATATTATAAAAATTCTTTTACTCACAGAAACCTACACCCAGAGTAATATAGCCTAAATTTTATATTGATACTATTTATTTGATTGCATTTACTACTACTTCATTCAAATTGGAACCGTGTGAGCGGTATGGAGCAGAATAGAAATTGCATATGGATAAGAAATATAACTAGTTGGATCGAAATTGAAAGTGACACCAAGATCAAAATCGATTGTGGGATTAAAATTACAATCAAAAGCATGACCAGAACCAGCATGAAAAGCACTAATTGAATCAACAGAGCGGAATTGGGATCGGAACAGAATCGGAATCTCATTAAATCAAGACTGGAATCGGAATTAAATGCAGGACCGTGATCAGAATTGAGAATGAAAGAAATCATCATCGAACAAAGCGACATTTTTATTAAACTTTTGCCTTAGCTTTATTCATTCACTTTGTGCTACTTAGGTTTATCAGGTATTAGGGTCCTTCAACATTCTCGGGAAATTGTCGTTGTATTAGCTATGTGCTACATTTGTGTAGCATAATTATTATGTTTCGTTTTCGTTATTGACAAAATATGGAAGAAAATTGGCCTTATTGTATGTATTTAAAAATTATAAAACTTTATGATTTTTCACATATTTAATTTAAATTTATATTCTTCCATTTTCAGGTAGAGTACCGTCCATGCGTAATGGCGAATGCTGTATGGAACCTCTTAAGAGAATTTCTTCAAGGCTTATTAGGTCCAAGTGTACCTGTTCAGCCACCACAGCATCTTCTAAATAGAATGACCGAAATATACACACCTATAGATACCATATATCAGTACTTAGAACATTTTAGTGCATACAGAAAGATTGCTGGTTTACGTAGTTCTTAGACTTAATTAGTTTTATAAAATAATGTAATGTTTGTAAAAAAAAAAATTATTGTGAATGAAATAGTTTCATGTGGTGGGCAATAATTTCCTATCCTGTCACCTAATTTTTGTTTTATGTGAACCTATAACACTTAAGAGTTCTTGCAATTTCTCATGGATACCAACATCAGAGCTTAACCAGTACTACATTATTAGTTTCACTACACAATGTGTATTTTGATGAATGTAGTTGTTTAACAACCATAATAAAATCTCATATAATACTTGTAATTATCATTGAAGAGTTCCAGTGGTCATCTGTGCTCTTCATTATAAGTTTTGTTTTTTATAATAAGCTTTTTGAGAGGAAGCCTATGCGTTATTATACAAAATACCCAAACTACTATACATATGCCTATAATAATAATATAAACTCACGCCTATGTCCCAGAAAGGTAGGCAGAGACAGATTTCCACATGGTACGATCGTTGCACAAGTCTATTGCTTTACTGACATCCATCAATCATTTCATGCAAACTTGTTGGTTTCGGGTGCTTTAAATTTGGCCTTTTTTTAATATGTCACCAATATGGTCTGCATAGGAGTTCCTAGGGTGATCTTAGCCGACCTTTCCATCACACATATTCGTTTTATAGATTTGTTTTGTCAGTACTTTCATGCATCCTTTCCAGATGCCAAACCACCGCATCGTACCTCTTTCTACTCTAGTCACTAAATCTTCCTTCAAATCAAATCACATTGCTCTTTAATATCATAATTTCTACATCTATCTTTCCGAAATACTCTACACGTACTACGCAGCGATCTCATCTCCTCTGCATTGATCCTACATTTCATTTCTACTGCCATACGTAGCTTTCACTATCGTATATAAGTGTAAGGATTAGGACCCCATTATGGATAGCCAAGCGCGCTTGTGAGCTCTTAACAATATTGCCTATAATATTGGAGGATTTATGTCAATTCCTTATGGATGCTATAACATTAAGATGTTATAGCTTATCGCTATATATCTATATGTAGCTATATATCAGACCTAAGGGTCTGATAAAAATGAGACCTAGGAGTACAGTCTGCAATAAAATAAAAAAAATAACAGGTGAATTGAGTCTTTCGTTTTGAAGGCTTTTAAAAAAGAAGACATTGGCACTCCGGGAGTGTCGACAGAAATGAAAACTTGGAACAGCTACTTGTGTATTTTTTGGATAATATTTGTAGTTAGCTAAATCAAAGAAAAAAATATTTTAATGAATTTCAAGAATTCTCACAATTATGATATCTATGTTAAATCAACAGAAACGTGCGTTAAATTGTGTATCAGCACCAATAAAAGCACTCCCTTTTTCTAATTCTCGTTAACCCACGATTACCACACCCCCACTACTAGTAAAATGAGTAAGTTCTTAGCAGCTCCGCTATACTGAACTGTTATACGATTCTCGCAATCAAAGCGTGTTAAATTGTCATCGGTGAGGTAGAAATACATTGCACGTATGCATTAGATAATTTATGAAAAGGCGCGGAATTTAAACATTTTTGATTACAACATGAATTTTTTTTTTTCGATTCGGAAAGTTCCGACATGAATATAGTATATATCTATGTTGTAGATATATACACAATATATGTTTATATTATATACAGTTATATTATCAATGTCTTTCAACCCAAAGTCAACTCTCGTGTAAACGGTGCCAATATATGTAAATGCTTGTATACAGAGGTGTCGGTTGTGGTAACGGTAAGTGTCGCGAGTACAATGGTTTTTTAAAAACGCCCAACGCGCCTAAAAAATTAATTTATTGTTTCTCAAAATGTTCTCTGTTAGCATTTATTCAAATCCTCCCTGGCGACCTCGGAAACATGGTTTTCATACTCTTCGACGGCCTCTTCTGTGATGAAAATCGTTGACCGCCTAATTCTTAATATTTGCGAACGAAAAAAAGTCATAAGATGGCCAGGTCGGGACTGTGGGTATGCAGGATTGCTCGTAAATTCTACGTTATTTGTCTGTTTGGCTGTGTGAGAACTGGTTGATACATGGTCATGATGCAAGATGATACGTCGTTTACGGTTATTTTTACGGAGTTCGTCAATAATTTCCGGCAAACAAATTGTGTACCAATCCCTAATCACGGTACGATAATTATTCAAAGCGGCAGCCACGTGTCCAGTTGTACTAAAATAAATTAAATGTGTGGCACTCGGGGACTGCCGCGGTAAAGCTATTGCATAGCATTTTTTATCAACTTATGGCAATTATAATTATTTATTAATGCAGTATTTTTTTATTTGATATTCAAGTTTTTCATCACTTTCTTCATTAATAAATGCACTTTGTTCATTCATATTTATTTAACACTTTATACACAAATTTTACGCTTTTAGCTTATTCACCAGCAACTGGTATTCACTGTTGTACATAGGTACACCTATATATATACATATATACCTACATGTATACTTACGGGGCACATGCGGTGAGTGGCATTATAAAGATATGATAGATACCTATACACCTATATACTTTCTCACAAACAGCTGCTTACGTATTCGTCCGATTTCGGAGCAGCTCGTGTCGATCCGTGCGAGCTTCGTACAGTCGTACCATATACACACACGTTAAGCAAACGCTCGGCCGAACTACATGGTAGGCGGAGTGGGGGGTGTTAGATTTTATTTTCGTTACGGAATTTCTTGATTCGGTCGCCGCGCTCAAAGCCCGCGATAAAAGCTATGCAATAGCTTAAAAGAAGTAATCACCCCCTTAGAGGCACTTCGCTCGCACGTCACTTTGGTTGGTTTCGGCTCATCTCGATAGACCCATACGGTCGATTGCTGTTTTGTTTTGAGGTCGTAGCAATAAATCCAAGTTTGGTCACTTTTTACTATGTCCCATACCAAATTTGACGCTCTTCCTTGAATCTGGTAAGTATGGCATTGCACCAAGTGACGCGGTCCGTTTTTCGAGCCTCGGTCGAATTGTATGAGATCCACCGCGAGCACAGCTTTTACATACCTAAATGTATGTGTAAGATTAAATGTATTTGATTTATGCCTATATCTAAGGATGCCCAAATCTCATGGTAGGTAGGCCTATTTGTTTCGATCATACGGCGCGTACCTATCATCGATGTTTCTATTGTTCGCAGCGGTGGACGGGCGACCATCACGAAATTCGTCACCGAGTTTGACACGACCGTTTGAATTCTGGAAACCAGTTATAAATAATCATCTTGCATAGTGCTTCATCAGCAAAAAACAGTTCGAAGCTTAGCGAGACTTTACTGAGCTGTCAAATTACACTTAAAATCGTAGATCATACCACGAAAATTTTCACGACTTAAATCTATAGTAATAGACATGCAATATTTAAAATGACAATTTAAAGACAATGGAATGTTAGATGAAACAAAGTACTATACGGCCAAAGAGTTACATTTCCAAATGTAGTATCTAATTACTTTTTTAAATATTGTTTATGTTAGTGGCCAGTTCCAGAAAAGTGTAAGACTGAACCATGTAAAATTATGGAAATGCATAATCATTCATTATTAACACCCTCCCTACGTCGGTCCGTTTTTATATAGCCGTTACGCCGTGTATTCAATATGCTTGTAGTATCGAAGAAAAACCCTTCAAGTCCGCATATTGTGACTGACACAACTATGGAACCCTACATTGCGCGTTGCCCGACACGCATTTGGTCGATTTTAAAAACTATACCATACGAATAATTTTGTATATGTTACTTTAGAGTTATGAAAATATTGAAGAATTAAAAAAACCAAGGTTTCTATCAAAATTTTTCATAGAAATTTGTATAAATTATCGAATATCGAGTTAGAAAAGTTGTACATTTTTTAATATATTTGTAAATTAAAAAAATTAAAATTTTATCGAAGATAAAAAAGAAGACTTAAAAGATTTTGTATAAGTCAAATAATTGAACTTGAATTTATAGTTTATTAAATAATTACTATCAATATGTGGATAAACGCAGCAATGACAGAGGCGGCCCTATCCGGGAGCGCGATAGGAGCAGGCGCCAAGCCCGGGGCTGCCGCGATAAAAAATTGCTTAAAGTTAGCGGTGTTCACATCCACACCACTAATGAGAAAACAATTGATTTTTACATCATCTTGTGTAAAAATAAAATAACAAAATGAAATAAAAGAAATTGGTACAACATTATAATTAAATCGTGAAATTTGGAATTACTACATACTATTAAAGTTAAATAGCGACACCGAAATGAATGACATACTTGAGCCTGAATTTGGGAAACTAATCCATTGATGTTTGGATTAATTCCACTGATACAAAGACGTGAAGAAGTTTCCAAAGTATCATCAGTCAGCCTTGTATGATGTTTTATTTATTAACTTTCATCCTTGAAAAGAACTGTTCGCATTTGTAAGTACTGCCAAACGCACAAATTTATCTTGCGAATTTTCTAAGCTGCGGAAAATGGTCTTCGAGGTATGTTTTGTAAAAATTGCACAACTCCACGTCTTCAAATTTAGATTTTAGGAGTGAGTTTTCTCGAATCTCGATCAACTCCATTTGCAAGTGTATTGGAGCATTTTGCACATTACTTTTTGTTGTAGTAGCAAATAAATTGAAACAATCTTCCGTGTTTTTGAAATCGCAAAATCTGTTCGAAAATTGCTTTGACAGTAGCTTGAGTTCTTCAGCGTATTGAGCATAAGCAATATTTTCATACGCAAAACGCATGGTGAAATGGTAACTGTACAAATCGTTTACTAACTGTCCTTGCTTTTGAATTTTCAATTTTTTTTCATTCAAATAGCCTATAAGGTTGACCAGAAATGCTAAGTTAGGTACATATCCATTTTAAGTCATTCAATTCAGATTGTGGTTTATTCTTTATTTGCATAAAATCTGCGATCTCATTTCTAAGCTCGTAAAACCGTTTCAGCATTTTTCCATTGTTTAGCCATCTGACTTCACAATAATGTTACGTCGTCATATCCGGCTGATATTTCATCCAAAAACGGCTTGAAATGACGGTGGTTAAGTCCTCGGGATCGATTCTGGAGTCGAATGATCTTAGAACACAAGTTCTGTTAGTGGATAATGGGATCAAGGACTATTAAATCAATCTTTTTGCACGTTTAATCAGTTGCTTCTTCATTCAAAATTCCGATGAAACCTTTACATAAGCCGACCATAGAAGGTACACTATCTGTGCATACTCCAACTAATTTTGACAATGGCAAGCCAAAACTTGTGAATATCTTTCGAACTGCATTAAAAATGTCCTCTCCTAGTGGTTCCTTTTAGCGGTTGTAAAGCAAGCAATTCTTCAGTAACAGTGAACTCTATTAACACCTCGAATAAATATAACCAGTTGAGCTGTGTCAGATAAATCGGTGCTCTCGTCTAATGCTATGGAAAATGATTCAAAACCAGCCATTTAAGCGCAAAAAATGTTAATAAGTCCGAAAAAGTCAAATATTCTCTGAAATTTTGAACTATAATAAGTATTTCCACCAGGGTAGCCATCATTTCTATACGTCGGACGACAGTTCGTCTTGACAAAAAAATTTTTTCAAATTCATTTTTCTTTTTAGGACACAAAACACTGCAAACTTTTGACATACACTCCGTGATAAATTTAGCAAATGGTTTTAATGACTTTGCCAATTTAGAACTAACTATAAAACTAGCTTTCACAACATTGTCAAGTTGTGTTCTTTATTTATGAAACATTTGCAGTTTTTCCAAATTTGCGATAAGTTCTGGATTTTGTCTTTTCTTATTTGTCCTGTCAGTGAGTGCAGCATAAGATGCTTAGTTGAGTGATGCTTCTTTATACTGAATTCTTTCATCACTGAAATGTATCTATTCATTATGCAGCAAACAAATAGGCTTACCATTGTGCAAGGTAATAAAGAATTCTTCAGTCCAGTTTTATTGAAACTGGCGATCCTCTGCATCTACTTTTCGTTTCTTTCCACCATCATCATTTTCATTTAATTTTCGTTCGATAAACTTAATAACAAAATATAAATAATAAATAAACATTCAAAATGCACACAAAATTCAAAGCAAATTGACGGCACTAGCAGTTCGCTAGGATACCGCTTGTCGAAGTTATCACCTCGGTACCTTAACACGTTAGCTGCCACAGAAGAAATATATTTAAAAAAAAAAAACTTTTTGATGAAATTTGACGCGGAATGTTAAGGTATGAAAATATATCTAACTTGAAGTGAAATCGGTTCGATAGTTTTCAAAATATTTTCAAAAAATCTGACGAGGTCACCGGTGCCCTGCATGGCGCTGTGAAGCGAAAATATGAAAAACCGTCACGAAGGCGCCGGAATGACCGCAACCCGCTCCCCGTAGTCGTTCGCCAACACTGGAGGAGTGCGCACATCGTTTTAGATTAAGGTTATATTGTCAGTTTTATTTCGTTTTTCAGTAACGCTATCCTTATGAATCATGGATATTGAAACTTCAGATTTGGAGAATTTTAATATTACCCAAGAAGATTTACGTGACAACGATTTACTTGAGCTAGTATTTTTGAAAAGATAAGACGGGATTGTGATTTGAGTGAAAGACAAGATGCATAAAAAAATAAAACAAAGAAAGTTGCAACATACTGCAAAGAATATCCAAATGAACCATATTTTTGTTTGACTCGTTTTAATAAGTCCCATCGTTATGTTTAAGTTTTTTAATTCGACATTTTAATGTTATTTTTGATTGCTACTTTTGAATATAATAATTAATGCGCTGTGATTTTCATACTAAAGTTGTTTTATTTTTCCTTCAACTAAATTTTCAACCCTTATGATTCTCATATGTGTGTGTAGAACATTTGAGATTGAAGTAGTATTTTTATATTATGTTATTCTACCATACAAGCTATCCCTATAAGCTAACTCATTCCGTGTTTTTCCAAAGCTACACATACAGTAAGTTTAACATCTTGATAAGCAGCTGCATAGTTTGATAAGTCGCTCTGACTTCTCTGAGTCTTCCTCACGCGTTTTCTAGGCATCTGAAAGTATAAAAATAAGCTGTAACTTATGTCATAACCGTACCCACAAAAGCTGTTGTAACTGTCCCCACGTTTACGTAACCGTCCCCATCTTTAGAAATATAACCTATTATGAAGACAATATAAACTAATTGCTTGAAAGAATATGGACTATAATTTTATCGACTAAAGTCTAATTGATAAAAACTTACTTTTGGTCACCAAAGTACAGTATGGGTCTTCATAACGATGTTTCCACGGAACGACTGATGCCAAATTTACACTCTCGCCTCGTAGTTCGCCTCGCGTCTCGCCTCCCACCTCGCGCCTACGCATACCTTAAATATATAGTATAGTTTGTGCGCCTACGAGTGGCTGTTTAGACTAGTAGTGCGTTCAGTTGCGTGCATAGATAATACACTATATGGTAGTTGCGTGTATACCATAGATAATACTGGTATGGTGTATACCAGTGATAATGGAGGACGTCGAAGTTTTAGCGGCAACAAGTCTAACTTTGTTGAGTTTTTACATATACGCATCAGGGTTTAAACAACAAAAAAATGTTGGGAAAAGACGTCGCCCTAGGAGATGGTGGATGTTATCCATTCATCGCAATAGAACTCTGTAAGTATATTAGGTAGGTAATAGACGTACACCAAATATGCATGATACAGTTTTTATGCGTATACATTTCTTATTTCAGACAAAGTATGGAAAATATGTTTCAAGAAATGTTCAAAGAAGATTATGGAGAATTCAATATTTTTTGTAGAATGTCGCCAAATGATTTTGAGTTTTTGCTAAGCAAAGTTGACCCTTTGATAAAGAAGCAAAAAACAAGACTGAGAATACATATTCCAGCAAAAGTACGCCTAGCTATAACTTTACGATTTTTAGCTACCGGCGACAGCTACAGAAGCCTTCACTATCTATTTATGATTTCTAGTGCAGCCATCTCAATAATAGTGCATGAAGTCTGTACTGCGATTAATAGAGTATTAAGAGATCAGATAAAGGTAAGAATAAAACGAAGTTTAAGAAAAATAATGTTTATTTGAATTGACATTAATATGGCCCTATTATCGCAGCCGATTTATTAATCCTTTCATTCACTAAAGTTGACTTAATTGCATCTATTCAATTACTTATATCTAGCTAATTACTTAAGACCTGGTAAAAATTACTTATTTATTTTACTACCAAATTATATAGTCATTACACAATTTATATGATATTACTTAGTTTTTCTAATTTGGAAAATTACATAGCAAGTTAAATAAAAGCTTGTTATAAAAAAAAAAGAAAAGGAAAAAATGTCCTTAATAGTAATGTGCTCTTATAAGTATTTGTCTTCTAGAGCAGATGTATATGCTTTATCTATAATGTTTTGTGAATTAGATGGAGTAATGATTTCTTGAGATAGAATAGAGACACGCTTTTGTGTCGGTGGACAGGGTTAAAAGTTGCAGTAGTGGCTGGATGGGAGGGTGTTGCTGCAGGTGATGAACTAATGACATACGAGTATGTTGGATTATGGGCAGGGGCAGTAAGATCAGCAATAGACAACAGTATTGGAGATTGTTGTGGTTGAGGCAGGTAGCTTTTGTGCGAAGGTGGCCGCTCTGGGATACATATTTGAGGAGATCGTAGTGGTTGCGAAGTATAGCTATTGCTACTACTATTGGATGGTAGGTCTCTGGTAACAGAATTGTTGGATGATAAAGAATATATGAGAGATGGTGTATATCTAGGATCTCTGTTAACTTGCAACTGCTGTGGTGGATTTGATAAAAGATAGCCATCTATAATATGCATTATTTGACGCCGTTCTTGTTTTGTATATTCCCGTAATTTGGTTGCTAGTAATTGGGCATGTAAGTCGCATTCATTGTTTTCTTTTCGGTTCAACAATATACTATTTAAATTGGTTACTGTATCTTTTATACTTTTATGAATGCCTGTTTCGGGATTTCCACGTTTGCGTTTTTTTGTTGGCGTACTGGTGATCTAAATGCTTTTTTATCGTTGAATGGTTTGTTTTGGGCAGGATCCTCTGTAAAGTTTTGATTGGTACTCGGCTGGTTATTTGAATCATTATTTTCATCTTTATTTTCTTGAATAATTTCTTCATTGAGTGATAGTGATGTTACCTGAAACAATAAATTCATAATTATATAGTATAGAAATTTATTTCTAATTTGTGTTGTTTCGGATGCCTCAGACTCCAGAACAATGGTTAAATATAGGAAAGGGATTTCAAAGAAAATTTCCACATTGTGTGGGGCAGTGGCGGCGCTACACCACTCGTGGACGTCGGCGACATCAGGTTTGCGAGGCCTCTTTTTAATAACTTGTAGGCAAAACTTTTTGCGAGGCCTCTTTTTAATAACTTGTAGGCAAAACTTTTTTGTTTGCGAGGCTCCTTCAGGCGCGAGGCCGTCGGCGGTCGCCGACGTCGCCGAC
Source organism: Eumeta japonica (assembly GCA_005406025.1). Taxonomy (NCBI): domain Eukaryota; kingdom Metazoa; phylum Arthropoda; class Insecta; order Lepidoptera; family Psychidae; genus Eumeta; species Eumeta japonica. Next base: position 148,338 of record BGZK01000654.1, on the reverse strand, counting down.
GCCAAGCGCCGCCACTGGTGTGGGGTGTATTGATGGCAAACATGTTGTGATACAATGTCCAATCAACAGCGGCTTCGAATACTATAATTATAAAGGGACCTTTAGTTTTGTACTTTTAGCGTTAGTTGACAGTAATTATTGTTTTATATTTGCTGAAATCGGAGCTCAGGGCAGAATTAGTGACGGAGGAGTATTGCAAAACTGTGTACTTTGGGAAAAAATTTGCTCTAATATCATAAATTTACCGATTTATAGCCCGTTGCCTGGTAGACAGTTGAATGTAACATACGTTTTTATCGGAGACGGAGCATTTGCATTAAGTAAACATATCATGAGACCTTTTCAAGGAAACCATATTATTGGTTCGCTACAAAGGGTTTACAATGAAAAATTGTCTAGTACACGTGGTGTTGTCGAAAATGTATTTGGAGTTCTCACATCATTCGTTAGAATATTTAAAAAACCTATGGAAATTAAGAAAGACAAAGCTATATTGATTACAATGACTTGTATTCTCTTGCATAATTTTCTTAGGAAAAGTAGAACATCTAGAAGAATTTACACACCTCCTGGCACTTTTGACACTATTGTCAATGATGAAATAGTCCAGGAAGGGTCTTGGAGACAAAATCAGTCATCTGATTCTGCTATCAGACCGTTACAAAATGTGGGTAGACGATCCGCACCGAGTGCCATGGAAATAAGGAACGAATTTGCTTCGTTTATTTATTCTAGACAAAGTAATTAAAAATAAGTAAAAAAAAATGCATAGTCAAAAGACTAATGTTTGTATACGTACAGTTAATACCTACACTTTTAATGTATAGTAGGTAACGAATTAATTATTTGGAATTGACGATTTCACAATAAATATATATTATAAAAAGAAAAACATATGTAGTATTATTTTACTTACATTTTCTTCTTCGGTATTTATAGTATTATTGCACTTATAAATTGGCATCAGAAACGATTCCATGAAGTCATAATACACCCATATTGGTTGGTATATATCGTCTTCTCCTGTCCCAGATTTCATTGATTCTTTCTTCCGTCGAAGATGATAGCGGAAGGTAGCCATAAGTGAATTTTTTTTCGATTTTAAATCGGTTATAGGGCGACCCATTTATTGCGATATTTTGGTCCACGAATCGTTTACTTTTTGATTATTTTTATGGTTAATATGCTTCGGGTTCCATATAACTGATTCTTTTTGTAAGAGTTCTAAGAACCGCATTATTTCATCTTGCGACCAATCCATTCTAATGCGAATATAGGTAATAAATTAACTTTCACCAGAAGTTTGTTAAGAATAATTTGCGCAGAAGGAGAAACAACCGTCGCGCAATAGGATTAGTAACAGACTGAAGCGAGAGCGAGAATGTGAACACACGTTCGTACTCGTCGCGGGGCCCTTTGACTCGTGCCCAAAAAACCGCTCCGGGACGCGAGCGCCGCGAATGGCGAGGCGAGGTGCGAGCGCCCATTCACACACTCGCCTCGCGCCTCGCCTCGCCACTCGCACGAGAGTGTAAATTACACATGACAATACTGTGAGACGCATTCGGACGTGCAAGCCGCGCCCTCTCCCCTTGTACCCTCTTGTCTCCCCTTTCGCCTCCCGTTGATAGCCTTGCTAATACGAGCTCTGTCACAACCGTACCCAGTCTTCCTTAGGCGACATACCAACTTGTTTTTCTTGCTTATAAATATTCTTTGTGGGAAATGTGGAAAAAGTGTAACAACGTACTTTTTTCATTTGTACTTAGTGCATTTCTTTGTAATAATGTCTTCGGAACCCTATAACGAGCACGGTCCGAAATGATCTTGGCCAGTTTTTTATTACCTCTCACTAGGTCATTACTCCCATGATATTTTGCGGTTTTTACATTGCCATTCTAAAAATTCCCTGCAAAAATGGTAATTTTCGTAATATGTAATTACTGTTTTATGACTTAACGGAGTAACCGTTTAAAATATAGCTTGTAATTACAAAACAAAATAAAAAATAATGATATTCCTTGGACAAATATCTTGAGATTATCTAATATCGTAATGATTCATATAAACATGCACAGAATTATAGTTGTGAATATTATTTTAGAATAAAGTAAGTGTTAGTTAAGAAGTTTATCTAGCATATTAATGAAATGCCATAATCTTGTAGTGCTTACACAGGCAAATAATTACATGTAATAATAGATTGTAGTCGATGTTTATTTATCTATTTATCTTTGAAATTATCTGTTGTAGTACAACTACATTATTGATATCAAAACATTCACAGTATATTTATTATCTTTGTAATGTACTTAATATACATGATGCAATACACTTATGGTGTACATAGTATTTGCGATCACCAAGAGAGGTATTTATATTTAAAATTAGTATTCTTATTTACTCCACTGCTTCAGCTTTAAAAATCAAGATTCAGTTGTGTTGTATGCCACCAATTTGACCTGCATAGAATTTTCTATGACGACCTTGGCTGATATTCCATTACACCGCTCTATACATTTATTTTATCAGTCTACTTTTCGGAAGGTCAAACCACCCAAAACATGACTTTTTCTATTGTATTCACCACATGTTTCAAACCACACCGCTCTGTGTACTGTGTAGCTCACACTACACACTTAGTACGCAAAGATTGCACTTCCACTGCATTGATTCTACTTTCGTTTTCCTTCTTCTAATCCCAATTTTCACTATCGCACATAAACATAGGGATTATAATCTTATTATGGATAGTCAAACGCGCTTCTCTTAAACACTTTTAGTATACATAATAACCCCCACAAGGCCTCATTCACATTACTTTCCGTTCTCACTTTACTTGCTAAAAGGGCTAAATTTTAATCACTCGAAACCGACGAGCTTGCATGAAAAGCTTGATGGATATCAATGAAGCAAGAGAAATATGTAAAGATCGTACCATGTGAAACTTTAATCTCTGCCTGTTCTTTTGAAAAATAGGCGTGAGTTAAAAATGTATATAATTATTTTATGTATACTGTAAGTCTATTTTTTAATCTATTTTAGTAATCTATCTTTTGATCTGTAAAACATGAAACCCCTTCAGTTCATTAGAAAAAGTCAGTAAACATTATTATCATACATAAAATATGATTTGTGGATATTCTTTGTATTCCATCTTGGAATGAAATGCTGTAGTTTTAGATAAGATGAATCAACTTCAACATTACATTACGAAAGTAGACGGTCATGATTTCAGCACATTTTTTCTAAATGAATTTAGACAGGTATTAAAAGCATTAACCTTTAGACGGAGATATTTTAACATTTGCAAAGTTGTAAAAAAATTAAATTCAACACTTTTACTGTCCATTTTTAAAGTTCTCTTACAGTTTGATAAACTTAAGTACAGTGTACGGGTACTTTTTCAAATGAATTAAATGATCATTGTGTGGAAGTTGATCACATCACACGTTAACTTTTATTACCGCATGATGTTCGATGATCATTTGAACAGCTTATTACTTAATTGGTTATATTTTAGTTAAAAAGTTATGAGATTTGTCAGGTATAAATGACATATACCATATACTTTCGCATAAATACTTCATATTGTATTTTTTTTAATTCCACTCAATCTTCTTATCCTCTAAATAGAGTTTCAGATACAATGGAAAAAATATTCAAATTATTAGATATATATGAGTGAAAAGACGGTTAAAGTGTGAGAAGTGGTTCAACTTATACGAATATGAGTTCTAAAAAACTTACTAGATGGTTTAATATAAAAGAGCGTGTCGAGCGTTCAGTTTCTACTGAAAGATATTTATTTGAAAAATATTTATTTCTTTACTTTATCCAACTATTTTATTTTGAAATAAGTATTTTTTTTGTAAATTTTTGCTGAAGAAATTGAATGTAGGTTTGGATAAATCTACGGTGGTTACATGCACTTTAGGATTTTTTCAAGGTGGGTAAATACTTGAACTATATAAATAAGCCTATGCAAGTAGAATATATTTTAAATTTACTTGTAATGCACCTTACATTTGTTTTTACATTTTACTATCAAGTGTTGTATTTGTTCAAACAACTCAGATAAATAAAGTACATATTTTAAGCAAGATGTTCTAAAAACAATTATTAGTTTTATTATGTACTCGATTATTCATTTTAATAACAATAAAAAAAAGATAACCATTATGATGTAGTTTTTGCAAGGAGTTATTGCAACTCTATCAACAAACTACCAACTTAACCAATTTAAGATTGTCATTCCCAGTAACGTCATTGGTAATGACGTTAACTTCCGTTTCTGGCTACGAAAATAATATAAATGGGTATTCCAGATACAGATGTAATGAATTTTAATGGTATGTATTACCTAACATGACTTCATATTTTTCAAAACTTTTACAGATTTGACTATTATACACAATGTTTAAGTCATATAAGTACTAATAGAATTTAGTTTATGATACCACAACTACGGTAATTAATGTATGCGGTTATGCTACAAGGTTCAGTAAGCTTAATCGATTTACAAAGAATCGATTTCATAAAATTTTTATAATTAGTTACAGATAAAAAAGTTCTATTCTAGTCTATATATTTGGTACATTTGGAAAATCATATTTATATTTTTTATGTCAAGATAAAATTGATTGAACTATCGGGTAGCTATATCTAATATTTTCTGAACTACTAGCTACATGATAAGGTGGAAAAATTTATAGAAAATTAAAGTATTCATTTTAGTTGCTTATAAGATCAGAGATTAAAGTATAGTAATTGAGAAGAAATACATTATGTTAGTAAAGGACTACTTACCTAAAATATCACTATATTAATACGTGACGCATTTTGACTTTGTCTCGTACGCCATCGTCTCAACTTCATGAATTTATACCATAGAGTTCATCGCAAAAGAAAGCTATCTCGGTATATTGCATATTATTTGATAATGTCTGTATTTTGTAAGCAAATCAATGTTTTACTTAACATCAAAATTTACGGTAATTTTTAATCATATTATAAATATATATGTTATTTTCATTTTTGCATATAAAATATTCCTATAAAAACTTTGTTTATAATTGTCATGTATATTAAATTTATAGCAAGTCATGACCTGCTTAGAAGAAGATTGATTGAGGACTATAAAAACATAACGATATATTTGTATTTCATTGTACATTAATTATTCTAATTAAAAAAATCAGTATATATCCCTGGCAAATGTTGAGTTTTGTAGTTTCTTTGTTTGTATAATTTATTTCTTCTCCCTGTATAAAATATCTCATTTCCATTATTATGTATTACAAAAATTTGTAATTCAACTAAAATACTAGAAAACTGAATATTACACTAATACATTGTAATGTCGATAATCGATTGTTCAGTATGATTACATCCTTAGCATATTGTGTCATTGTCAAGATCATGTCAAGATAATGGTCCAAGAGGAAATTTTGGTGGGTCTTCACCGGAATTGCTTGTTGGGGCATGATGATTGGTTCGGTCGATGAAGAAGGACGTATAAAAAGGTGCGCGAAGTATCAAATTTATTCTAAAATAACGAGAGCTTTGAAGAAGGCGCTCGATTCAAGTTTATTTGGTGAGATTATTTATTATTATCATCAATTCTTTTTTATTTTTATTACTTTAATGGAGAATTTAGTAGTAATATATTTTTAAACTTGTAGAATTAGTACGTCTTGGATGTATGTAATTAAATGTTTCTTTGCATATTTTAAATTATGATTCAATGTATTACTTCTACTCTCATTCTTCTTTCACCATACGCAATTTTTACTTCCGTCTATGAATGTGAAAGAATTATATATCCTTAAAAATGATTTATTATGCCGCCAATCAAAATAACAGTTTTTGTTTTTGGGATAATACTCTTGATACGATCTATGCTAAGTGCCACCAATGTTAGCAATTCCTCTGGGCTAGTTAAAGTCAAAATAATGAAAAAAAAAAATAGAAGTTGTATTCATTTGTAGGTCGTACTATCTTTAAAAACTCATGTTTCATATTATGTATATTATTTCATATAGGTACTATTTTGTGTGATATGTATTGTTTTGTATTAAAATATTGTATTATGGAGGAAAATAACATGACTTTTCTGTGATAACTTTCAGACAATAAATTGGAGAATGGCTGAAGAAAACTTTCTCACATTGACTCATATATCACCTGAACTTTCCAATGCAAACCTAACAAGGGCGCTATCTGATTGGTTTAAAAAAGAAATGGAATTTACTCACTGGGAGGTATCTAATTATTTGTTAATTTCTTGTACCTTAATGAGTATGGTCCGTTAGTTTACTTTTGTTATCTAATTATTGATTTTGTTTTAGTAAATATTGTAGTAATTTCCTTTTTTTATTACTAAGGTATTGTATCAATATAAAAAATCAGTTTAAAAATAAAACCAAAACGCGAATGCTGTTCCATAAATAGTATACCTATTTTTGATGCTGATTTCAATTAGTTACAGTCAATGAATTAGAACTTGTATGGAAGCCAGCTTCCATCCTTTTTACTTTTGAACATTTGAATGCCACATCCCGCACTAAATGTTATGTTCTGTCATTATTGGGGTTAAAGGATTTTGAACAATACTAATACAAATATTTATTTTCAACTATACTGTGACTTGAAAATGCATTAACTATGGAATGACTGCCAATTGCATTTCACTTATTCATGCAGTAGTCACTAAGACAAAACTGATTCCAATGCTTAAATTTCTATCAGAATCAGTCATTATTAATTATAAGCAAAGTCATGGCAATGTTATTTTCCGTGTAAACACAGCTATAATAGCTTTTTCGAGAATAGTATGCCCAATAGAAGTCCAAAAATTATATAAACAGAGTACATTCATAATTCTCATGTTTCTGGTAGACATAATGGAAAATCTATTCAGTTATTTATTTGCCAAGAGATCAATTTTTTTTCTTACCATGCCAACTACAATGCTTTAGTGTTTTGTACGATGTGAATTTATTTCACAAGTATGCCAGTAATACATATAAATATTTATTATATTAGCCTCAAATTGGAATGAGCGGTATTGAGTACCAAGCTAATATTTATAAGCATCATGTTTAAATACTTAGCTTAAGAAATATGTGAAGATTTTCTTACTTACATATTTATATAGTTATACTTATGTACTTAATAAATTCAAAGAGTATATTGAACATTGATATTCATCGGTTAAACCATCTGCCACAGTCATAGTAAACTGTTACTGGCTGTATGCTGTGTGAAACATGTAAGATTTTAAATTAATAATGAATTTAATAAAATATAACAATATGCTGATAGTGATATGTTTTTTTTCATATGATTATATCATATATAGCAATTTAATAATTTTATTACATTGATCTATTTGATTGTTGTTTAATACTTCATAACACGATTATGGGAGATGTTGTGTCTCCTGTTTTAAGATTTACTTGTCGCATTTCATAGACATTTCTGCTATTTATGTAAATAAAGTATTTTCTTTCCTGCTTACTGTACTAAAACCTCAACATATATCTGATTAACATTGGATTGGTTTTTTTAATACATCTGTTTTTCACTTTATTATCAAAAACAGAACATTACCTCTATAATGTTGAGGGTATGATCATTATGAAAGACTATCATTTTTTTCTGCTTCATATGTTTGCATAATAGGTTATTTTTCTTATTAATTATTGTTTTATGCTATTTAATTCCAGTATGTCGGAGACACTGCCAAAGGTGATTCGTATTTGAGCGAGTTGATTCGCATCAAGATACATGGAAAAGATAAAAATGGTGAAACCTGCTTTGTTCAGGTGGTATTGAAAAGCATACCTAAGTCTGTGTCTCGAAGGCTAACTTTTCGAAGTGACGAATTTTTCAGGAACGAGATCAACTTCTACAATTATGTTCTTCCAGCTCTATTAGAATTTCAAGCTACAAAAAAAATGACAGAACCATTTGATAATTATGCTAAAGTTTTTATGTCGCACACCGATGGAGAGAATGATTTCATATGCCTTGAAGATGCAAGTGTATACAGCTTTGGCTGTGCTGTAAGGCAAGTGGGCATAGATGTTGTTCATTGTAAACATATTTTGAAAACTTTTGCCAAATTTCATGCAATGTCTTTTGCTATGAGGGATCAATGTCCAGAAAAATTTTGGGAAATAAAATGGAAGATTTTCGAAACTTACTATCATGAGAGATTATGGGGCTGGTATAGAAAATTCTGGAATTGTATTTCATCAGTCGCCATTGATGCTGTAGAAAAAGAGTATCCTAATACAAAATATGTTGAAAAAATTAAAGAATTTTCTGTTCCAGAAACTTTATTTAAGATTGTATATGCAGTAAACAAAACTTTTGACACTGGTGTGATTTCACATGGAGACTCGTGGACAAACAACTTCATATTTAAATATGAAAATGGTACACCACTCGATGCAAAGATGATAGATTTCCAATTAACTAGGTGTGCATCACCTGTACTTGATTTGAGTTTCTTCGTTTATGCTTGCACTGACCAGGAATTGAGGTTAAAGCATTATGATGAACTGCTAGATTATTATTATACTGTGCTTTCAAAACAAATATCAGAAATGGATTCAGACCCCGAGAAAGTTTATCCACGAAGTATGTTCTGGGATGAAATCAAAAAATATTCATATTTTGGATTGGCATTCAGTTTCGAGTCGACACCCTTCATAGTTCTGGATCCAGAAGATGCTTTTGACATGGAAATGAAAGTAAGTGACATGTATTAATTCCCTTGTTTTGTCTATGGTTACAATACAAATGTAAAAGGCATTATTTGACATTCATATGGACATTATACATATATTTAAAAATGAATGTTTGTATATGCATATATATTATCACTAAACTCTAGCACTGTTTATTGATAATCCGCTAGTTGACAAAATTTTAAAAACTAGTTATTTATACACCTAGACACTTATTTTATCCAAAAAAAAATATATTTTAAGGAAAAACTAGTATTTACAATTAGTATTTTGCATTTAAAAAAATCAATTTAATTTTCCGTCAAAAACGCCTAAGACTGTCATGGCGTCTTGAATGACGTCACGGCTCGCCAAACAAAACTGTTTGTTTACTAAGATTGGAAGTGTTTTAAAATAAAAATGGATTTGCCGTCGTATAACTATTACAAGTGCTGTGTAGTGCCTCAGTGTGAAAGTACAAGCATAAAAACGCCCAAAAAATTATTTATATATGTTCCAAGAAATCAACAAATACGGAAAAAGTGGCTAACACTTGCAAGGAGGAATGATAGTCATTGTTTTTCAACAAACTCAACAATGTACTTTTGTGAAGATCATTTCGATGTAAGTATTCCGCTCAACATAGTGTAGGTAATGTAAATGTGATGTAAATATACATTAAAACAATAATATACTATTTAAGGTTATCTATTTTATAATCGTCAAAGTCAAAGTGTTTATTGTCTTATTTAGAATATGTCCGTTGTATTCATTGGACTAAAGACACATGTTTTATTTTTCTAGTTGCCAAACGATATGCTCAATTATACAGAGTATCATATTATGGGAAAAGTATCGCAAGCGCATGAGACCAGGTTGTACCCAAGCAAATTTGGATGTCAAGAAGATAGACGAAAACGGGCATGCAGCAGCACAGAGCGACCATACATAGTTAAAAACAAAGAATGGAGATAATAGCAGAATGTCTGAATGAACCAGAACAAAGTTGTGCACAAAATTCATCTATTGAAGATACTCCTCATACAAGTTCAGGTATGCACTAGTAATAACCAACACACTATTTTAAACAACAAAGAAATACCTAGTTAATAAACTATAATTCTAATCACTTGCATTTATTTTTCAGATTTTCAAACAGTTGGACAAAATGAGCCAGAAATCATATTCAAGCAGAAAGTAGATAAAGCAGTTCAAGCATTTGTGACACATAGTTTCAGAAGTAACGCTGTCCAGACCAGAATAAAAACAGTAGACCAGGCATTATCACCCTTGAAACCATCAACAATATCTAGTTCCACATCCCCATTTAAAGCTACGACCATTAAAAAATCAAGTCCTTCGATATCCAACTTAATCAAAATTACAAGAAATATATTGATTGAAGAAGAGCATTCTGACAGTGATATTTCTTTGTATACACCATCTGTGGCCATATGTAGTCGCTCGCCATCAGTACATTCATTACAAGTGAAATCGTCTTCCGACTGTAGTGAATTAATTGCTGAAGATATAAAACTAGAAGTGAATGAGACGCAGTTAAACACAATTAAAAAAAAATTTGGTTGCCTGTAAAGTCGGTATACGGCCGAAAGTTTTACGTGACAACGACTTTGAATGGTAAAATCATTTTAATGTGAATATTCATTCGTATAGTAGGAAGAAGGATGAAATAATAGTAACAATTTAAAACATTTATTTATACAAAGAATTATATTTAAAACATTAATTTATACAAAGAATCTCGCACTGAATTTCATATTAACAAAATTTTATTTTACCTTTACACAACATACGTATTTATATACAAATATACATACAATAACTTGCAATACATTTGCAAGCTATGCACTAATCTCTAGTGCAGCGCGCGGCAGACCGATCATAGTTGAGTGGGAGAGAGACGCATCGGCGCCTCTCTCTCGTTCGGTGACTCATCGTTACGTTACCGAGCGTTACACCTTTTTCATAAGTGACTCCCAGCCGCAACCTAATTTAAGACGTTGTCACGTCAAAATTGAAAAAAAGCCTCGTTTGTATATTGGTGTCCCGAGCAGTTGTTACTATTTGATTGACTTACTAAAAGATGAAATGAATATTCCTAAACATCATATATTACTATGTTTACATAAGATAAGATTGGATATTAAATTTAATCAATTGGCAGATGATTATGGATTGAGTCCATCATATCTATGTAAGATATTTTTTAAAAATATACCGGTAATAGCCAGCTACATGCGTTCTTTCATTGTAGATATTAACAGGAAATGATAAAGAGGACCTTACCAATGGCATTCAGACACAAATACCATAACGTGTCTTGTATTATAGATTGCCTTGAAATTGAAGTGCAAAAACCATCTAAGGCAATTAATCAAGCCATGACATGGTCTGAATATAAAAAAGCAAACACCATAAAATATTTAATATCCTGTACACCAAATGGATTGGTTAACTACATTTCTCCCGGATTTGGAGGCAGAACCACTGACACATGTGTGGTTGAATCATGTGACTTTGTAAATACTTTAAAAAGTGGTATGGTTGTAATGGCAGACAGGGGATTCAAGCATGTAGAGCAATATCTTAATAAATCAAATATTAAATTAGTAAGGCCTCCAAGTGTTCAAACAGGAGTGAAAATGAGCAAAATGAAGCTAAACAGACCAAGCAGATAGCCAGCTTGAGAATTCACGTAGAAAGAGTTATTCGCCGCCTACGTGAATTTTATATGCTTAAACCACATGCATGTACTAATTTTAAATTTGTAAAATTCTTGATGATATATTAATCATAACATGTGCTTTAATTAATGTGCAAGATTCTCTAATAAAACAAAACTAAAATTCAAAATTGTTTTTTATTACCCACACATTTAAAATTACATACATTTACTTAATAGTCTGATATAATAAAGATATACTTGAGTCCACCATATCTATGTATTACTATATTTATTTTTAAAATCTACACACACTAAAAACACACTCTTATTCTACACTCTTATATAGTAAGGGATATATATTTATTTTCCAAAAGTTTACTAACTTATTTATGATAAAATCCTCAATGTATTGCTGATTGTATGGTATATTTATTAACTCTACTTTTTATTTTTAGTATAGTCTGGGTCAGCTACACAGAAAATGCAGTTTTCCTTTTGTGATAAGTACATTTGAAGTTGCATTTGAACATTGTATTTTCAGTAGCCTCTCCATTTTTATATAATTTTTATATGTTTTTACTAATAGGACATTTAATTTCAATTATACCATCCTCAAAAATTCCATCTGGGGAACCAGCAATCATAGGATATTTGGAGTTTAATATTAGGCCACACTTATTAATTTTTTTTTTAATTCTACATTCCACTGTTTTTCTCACTTCATCTTCTAGGATGCGTCCACGTTTCATAGATGGAGTATCTGGTATTTTACCTCCTAGTATTAGGGATACAAGTGTGCCGTCATTTGTTTTGCATCGGCTTACTTCATGTGCTCTGGAAGCTGTTATTCGGCCATACCGCAGTTGAAACCACAGATCACTCTCGGACTGTTCCCTAGTTTCTTCTTCAACTTGCTTAATTAAAGGAGGTGAAATCTGAACTTTCTTCAAAAATCTTCAACACTTTTGTTTTGAACTCATATACTAGTTGGTGCATCGAGACAGCCTGTGTTACAGTTTGACTATACGAGGGTTGGTATTTTATTAGTTCGCAGTCTTCTAATTTCCTCTTTCTAGCCTCTTCCAAAACTCTCTAAAACCAATGAATTGGCTGGCAGTATGGGATTGCCCTTGGACAATTCCTTTGCCGTCATATATTTCATGCTACTTCCGACTCTGAGAGTTTGGATTTCTTCCAGTAGCACTCCACTGATGTGCATGATGGTTCCTCACTGCGGCGATGAAGCCACATGAGAAAGGCTATCGCGTGCTTACAGCCGCCTTGTGACGCTACACAGTCTTCACATTGGACAGAGAGGACAACTTCGTTTTCCTCATCAACAACCAGTGTGCATCCATATAATTTAGCATGAACTTTGTGTTCCGGACATATTTTGCACTTTACAGTGCAGCATTTACTGTCACGCTTAAGCTGCACATAGCTAACAGCGTCGTCCCCATATGAAGCTCGTGAGGACCTGAAATTAAATTTATAAATTTATCATTTCTTTGTATTTATAAACTGTAGTAATTCTAACCTCAAAATCTGTAATTAAAAGGTCTACAAACAATACATACAAAATCAATAATCGGTAATAAAACATAAATATTTATATCTAAACTTATAATAAATATATTATACTTACATTGAAGTTTTAACATTGCGGAATTCCGATGAACAAAAGTCTCTATTTGATGCGAAAATGTACCAAGCATAACGGCGTCAACTCTGGGCAAGTTATTGCTATTTGCTTTGCTAAATCCTGATTCCATGATGATATCTGTTTGTCTTTCACTATATGACTAAGAATAACTGTATTTACGAGTTAAAAAGGGATAAAACGAGAAATTATAATGAAAATGGCAGGAGGCTATCTTTGTTGTTTGAATGAAAACGTCAACGACAGCAGATGTTTGTAGAGCCGTGACGTCACACTTTCTGATTGGTGTTTACTGTCACGTGACTTAATGCCTATTTTTTTAAGATTTATTTTCTAAAAATATAAATAATGTTTAATTTTTATGATAATTAGATTTTTTTTTCCTAATCTAAATGTCTTGATCTATAATTAGAAACTATAATCCATCCGATTTGTTCTTAGTGGAAACAAGCCGATTATGTAAATTTCCATTGGGTAGATTTTTGTACTATCCCCTTTGTTGTAACTCCCCACCAGATAGTGCTGTAGCACACAATGTCCATAGTGTTCAACCAATCACCATGAAATTGGCGTATGTATTTTTTCATGGAGAATTTGTTTGTGTTATCCTCTATGTTGCAACTCCTTAAAATATGGCGCTGAAGGATATCCACTTTTATACCGTTTAAATAATCACCACAGAAACTGACATGTGCATGCATTTTTTCGTGGAGAAGGTTTTTCCGCTATCCTCTTTGTTTTATTTGTGCTATCCGCTATGTTCTGGAGTATTAGAGTATTGGAAATGAGAGTGATGGTGAAGATTGATAATGTATGAGAACTTAAAATAATTTTGAAAATGTGTTAAAATTTACTTTATTATAAATATCATTTATATCTTAATATGTTATATAAAATAAAAATTTAATGTATTATTTAAAATACAAATTGAAAACAATTCATTTATATAGACACGATATAAACTGGCAGGACCATGTCTCTTGGGTTCAGTTAGTTCATAACAGGGGCCTGCAGTAAGATTCCAGACAGGGTAATCATAACTAAAAGAACTTACCAGTTTTACCGTTGTTTCGGTTGGTGGCACACCAATGGTGGCTATCTAACCTATTTGACTGTCACTGTATGACAAATTCTTCTGGACAATTCTTACAATAGGAAGAAAAGTTTTCACAAGCAAGTAGGTTAACATACTTCAAGTCTTTTAAATTTTTGTAGCGACTAAAACATTTGTTCAAAACATTTCCTATAATATTGCAAAACAAACAAACTCTTGTAATACTATTGAACAATATCAACTCCTGTCTACCCGATTAGAGCAGTGGTAGTGACCCTAATTTTTGCGCTGGGGGCGTGGGTTCCATTCCCACATAAGAAAAATATTGATTTATTTGATTAATATTGTTTTTATTGAGTCTGGATATTTTTATGTATTATGTGTGTACATATTAACAAAAAGTACATACATATTGTATCAATTATCTAATACCCACAATACAAATCTTTTTGCTTAGTTTGGGATCAGATAGTGCTGTGTATCGAAAGGTATTATTATTATTATTGCTTTTTTTTAAAATTAAAACAATATTATATTTATTTCTGTATAGTTCTATGAAACCTTCAAACCCGCTAATATTCAGGACATAATAAACAATATCAGTAGTGTTTTTCTGTGATATTTCATACGAATTATGTCATAAATATTGCTGAAAACATATTTAGAAAAAAAAACAAATTTCCTTCCCTTCGCAATCAATTTAATCATCTCCTCAAAAGATAAAGTCAAAAAAGCGGCAGATTTCAATTTACTTATTTAAAAACATTTTGGCAGCATAGGTATATTTTAAAGTTTTTTGACGTAAATTTAGTAAATAATTACTTAAAGACAGTCAATAATTCACCCTAAGAAAAACAACCATAACAAAACGGTGAGAACACTATTTATAATTACCATACAATGGAACGAAACGGAACGCAAAGAAATAAGTACTGTTTCCAAAATTTTAATTACGCGTACAAATCTCCACGCACACAGACACACTTTGATATGTCTACGCGCTGACAATTCCATGGATTTTAAATGGCAGCAAGCATTGACTAGTTGTACTTTTGGCCGTTAGCGGCGCTAGTACAGCCTGCGTGCTAGCGCCGCATGCGATGAATTGTGTAACTTGTTCCGTTTGTAAAACCACTAATAGATGGCGTGATAGAATAAAAAAATAATTTTATAGCATGATTTATTACGTGGTATATGTATTTATCATTTAAGGGTCAAAATATATATTTGTCATAAGCTTTATTCCTAAAAAGTATAAAAACTGTAAGGGAGTACAAGGTATTCCAGATTATTTACTTGTATGGAAGACACGCCTATTGTTTATAGTATCATTATTAAATTTGTGCAATATATTGTATTGTGATTGTATATTGAGCTTATTCCTTTTTGATTACACTAAAACACGTTTAGGTTTTCACAAGAATATTTATAAAGGAAAGACTTAAAAGTCTTAATACAAGATGTTTCTCTATCAATATGGTAAAGTATCTCTCGTTGATTTACAAAAGTGTGTTAGTATATTTCTTTCAGTTACATTGAGGTTTCCAGTCACTTTTCATAACTGTTGAACTGTGAGAGGTTTGTACATCTCTCTTGCTTGACCAATACCCATCAATCTTTTCATTCAAATTCTTAAAATTTGGCCCTTTTTGCGCTTAGTTCTTTACCTCAAAAAAAAAAAGTATAAAAAAGTTCAAAGTTCCCTTTAGAGTTGGATTCACTCTTATAGTTATTTGGATAAAGTATATTACACAATTATTTAATATCTGATAAGATATTAAAATCCACTAGAGCAAAAACCGAAAATTGAACTCAACATTTCATTGTGCAATGAAAAAAAGGATTATATTTTGATCATTAGAGACATAGACAATCTAGTTTCAATGTCAATTTACCATATTTATTTATAAGATTATGACATTCTATTGAAACTGGACATAGCTATGAATCTGATAATTTGGCAACAACCTTATCATTACGACTTTAGTTTTGTCACTTTGTCTTGTTTTAGTTTAGAGATAGGCATCTGTACTAACACAAAATAAAAAGTATGAAATGAGTATTGAAAGACAAAATTAGAAAAATGTTGTAAACTAATATCTGTCTTTTGCTGTTTTTAGGGTAGCGAGAAACGAAACATCATTGACGTGTGGCCAGTGAAACCGTTCAAGACAAAAGAGGGCAGGCTAAGGGAGGCAAACAACGTAGTGCACTGTGTGGACCGTGGTTATATATAAATATGCATTTATATATTAAATCATATTTACAGTATGTATAGTCAAATTTGTAGAAGTAGCTTGTGCTTTTAAAAGGAATCATAATTTATATTTAAATGCACAACATAGATTAAGGTGAAATGTATTATAGATCGTTGTATATTCAAAGGATTAATAAAATAGATATTTTTTATTGATATAACACGTGCGATTCAGACGGAGATCAGACGAATATTACTATAAATTGTGAAGTTAATTTTAACTATTTAAAATAATCATTTTAATAAGTCTATGGAATTAAAATTTCCATTATATTAGTTGTGACAATTTCACATTTATTTTTTAGATCTTGAAATGTGCTCTTTTGCTTTTTTAAAATAAACTATATTTAATTATTTTCAGATCATCAATTTTTTTTAATATAAAGTTTGAAATAAAACTATTGGAATTTCACTAATCTCTCAGCTTAAAGTTTACTATAGTTTAATTAGTACAATTATAAGTAATATTAAGAAACAAATTTTATTTGTAAAAGAATTTTTTTGACCATTCTTTACGAATTTATATATTTTTGAAAATTCTTATAAGGTAACAGCTTTAAATATAAAAAAAAATAGTCACTCATAGAAAACATCAATGTTAGCTATTAAATGCCCTTCACAAACTTATCTAAATTCTGCTGAACTGCATTTAATCCCTTTTTTTCAAATATGTTTTAATCTTGCTTTGTTATTGACTGCCATATGCAATATCCATTGTTTATTTTGATCAGACTTCTTGAATATTCTTGTATAAACTTGATCCACATACTGAGATCAAATGGACTAAATATACACCTTTATCATGAGTTGTATAACGGAACAGAAACTTGTCATTATAAAGTGAAGTCAATTAAGTAAGCAGCGAATTCGCAACCGTTGAGCAAACAAGGGTCAAGAAACATATAGAAATGAAAAATGAATAATAAATGAATTTCGGAGAACTAATTAGGTCAGAAGAGGATATTTGACACTTGATTTTTGTACATCCTGTAGTTAATTTGTTTTTTTGATGTTCAAGGGCTATGAGTTGATGAACTTGATTTGGTTGGTTGCGCTCGTTACATATTTAGAAAAGGTATTATATTTTTAGTTAAAAGGATTGTGCATTTTGTTACTAATTAAATATCTGCCCTTGATAAGGTAATTATGTGATTATAGTATTTTAATTATTTGGAAAATGTACCCAAATCACTTCAACATATTAAGTCAACAAAATATATTATTTTAATAAAATATACTATTACATATAGACAAAATAAGTAGGCAAAATCTAGTGTTATATTAATTTTGTTAAATACAAATAAATATTAATATAATAGTAATTATGTTTATTTTTATTAGTATTAACAATGTTATAACAGTTTTTATACTTTTTATGAATAAAGCTTATGACAAATATATATTTTAATGTTAATGAGTAATCCTTATAACTAGGAATGTTACAAACATTCCTAGGTCTGTATATACAACTAGCTTTCCGTCCGCGGATTCGCCCGCGTGGACTTGAGATGTGTTCCAATTCCGGTCCCGGTATTGTTCTTGATTCCGATCCCGGTTACGCTCTTTGTTCTAATCCCAGCCCCACACTCAATTTCAACCCCGGCTTTTTTTCAACTCGGGTGCCGGTCCCAGCTCTCAATTCTATTCCCCGTCCTGTTTTCAATTTTTATAACACTACTGATCACGGTTCTGATTTGTATGGAGTCATGGTAAATACTAGTATCAAAATAAAATATAGGCTGTATTACTCGGGGATAGTTTATCTTTCTATTAGTGAAAGAATTCTTAAAAACTGACTAGTATTTCGTTTCATTAGTACAAAACGCAGACGAACAAACGGGGACAAATGCTAAAATAGATTGCATATAAACCTCCATAAAAACACGTGTATGTGCCAACTTTCATGGTGTCGTGTTCGATCAATGACGTGTTACCTTTGAACAGGCCAACATTCATTTATGCCTATGGATATGTAGCCCTACAACATAATCTACTTATCGAGTTCAAAAAAGTCATGCGCGCTTTGGACTAACGCACCGAGGCTACTTTACAAGATCCTGTGGTGGGCCGTTAGTAGTTTATAAATTTTTAGCATGTTAAAAAATGTTTTTTCTTATGAAATGTAATTTATGTATTAAAATGTTTTTTTTTTTATATATTTACAATATTCGCAATATATTTTCACGTTAACTTATTTATAAAAAGATTAACTTCTGTCCGCGGCCTCGCCCGCGTGAATATAAAACGAATTCCTTTATTTCTTGTATCGCTCCATCACGAAATTGAGATCTGATTCTGGTCCCGGTCATGCTGTCGGTGACAATTCCTTGCATTCTTGGTTCCAATGGAGTTTCGCTTCTGATTCTGACTGGCCTTGATGTAAGATTCCTTACTCGATCTCGGTTTCGCTTTAAATTTTGATCTCGGCGCTACTTCTCATTCCATTTCGGTTACGCTTTTGATTCCAAACTCGATTTCGATCTTTATGTCGTCCTCGATTTCGATTCCAGTCTTTACTTTCAATTTTATTCCTCGAGCTGTGTGCAATTTCGATTCGGTGATCGGCCACTTAGCTCGCTATTGTCCCTCAATCCGATTCTGATTACGCTCTTGGTTTTAATTTTGGTTCTACACTTAATTTCAATTTTTGACCCATTTCCAATTTCTATCCCTTCCGGTATCGACTCTCGATAATGTTCCCTGTCTCTCTCGCAATTTCACTTTTACTATCGCTTAGGGTTCTAATTTGGAAGAAACGTATAATATATTATTACAGAATAAAACGTATGATATGTTACTCGGAGATAGTGTAGTTTTCTATATGTGGAAATTTTTACAGTCGTAGTTGTACGCATATGGGACGAAGCCAGGGGAAATATTAATAGCCCTTTTTTACTCGGGAGCAATGTAGATTTTTATTAGTGAAATAATTTTTAGAATCGGTTCAGTATTTTAAAGTGCCCTCTGCGTCCCTTCGCTCTTTGTGGAAAACGTGTCTCACCATTTGTAATAAACAGTGTTGATGTCTAATTTCGTAGTCGTATCTCGCCCCATAAAAAATATCATACGAAACTCAATCTCCCTCTTATCCCACATAAAACGTGAATTTCAATAAAGCCTTTCGTTGTGGGTCTTCGTCTTATACAAACTATCATCAGACCAATTCTGTCTCAATCGGACTATAGTTCGTAGATCTCGTGATGAGTGAGTGAGTGAGTGGTATTCCCCTTAAAGATATGAATAATAATTTATAATTTTTAGCGATTATTATTATTATATGATACTCTTATGAGATTGTTAGTTGTGAGAACCCGAACCCAAAAGCCATTAAACATTATAAAATATGGGACTAATTTCAGTTAGAGTGATCGGACACTGCGGCCATTATAATTGCTTTCTGGATCGTTTGCTCTGAAATTTGGCTGACATTTAAATAATCCGTCATTTTTTATAATCGATTGCAGTTGCTCATTTAGAAGCTTTTAAAATTAGTTAATTATGTAAATAGAGTGCGAGTTAGGGGTATAGAATCGATAATAGATTATTACCTGAATTACGTTTGGTCTTGTTTTAATCCAGTTCTCCGGAGCTGTTCAAATTTGACTGCAACTGGTGTTGTCTTGTGTTTGTAGTATGCAGTGTTTTTTTTCCGTTAAATTAGCAGTGAAAAATTTGCAAAACTCGCTTCAAAGAGGCGGGAATTTGCTGCTGATCTCTTGTCAAAAATTTTCTTGCCTAAACCGATTTTTGTAAATTGTGAATATTGGCCACTTTTATATAGTTTATAAGGGCGTCGGAGCGAGTGTCCGAATAAGTGGAGTATCCAGAAATAATAAAACAGCAACACTGATCGTATCGTATTTGAGAAAGTCACTATAGAGTTTAAGTAAGTAAGCGTACATTCTAAAAATTCATAGGCCGTGATTTATTATGCTCAAGCGCCATTTGTCAGCTGTGACGCCTTTTATGCGTATATCTATAATAATATAAACGCGAAAGTTTGTAAGGATGGATGTTTGTTGCTCTTTCACGCAAAAACTACTGAATGGATTTCGAGGACACTGTACAATAATATATAGCTTACACATCAGAATAACACTTAGGCTATAATTTATAAAGATATAGTGTCAATTATTCAAAATATAATGATAAAAATCAAGTAAGCAGGAAAAAAATGTGTCATCTGCGAGCTATGCTGGCGTGCGCCGCAAAAACCGTTGGAATTACACGTGTATAATGTATAATGAAAATGTTTATCTTAAATAGTCCTACAAAAAAGTCTGCGACAGCGTATATCTAACTTTTGTGTGTAAGCCATTATCGCCAAAATAGTGAACCATAAATGCAATAATAGTTGATAATTTATTTCTAACGCACATTTGGTAGTAACAAATTGATCCTTATATCAAAATAAATACTTTTATCGCATCTGGTGTTTAAAGTAGATAAACTTTGTCTTGTACACTCCATCATTTGGAGAAATATTTGAATAGTTATGACGAATGACAAGCGAGTGCGCGATATTACGGTGCGGTCCGCGGCAGGGTCAGACCATAAAGGTAGCAGGCATACATTTGAGCACGCCATGTTTTTCCCACGGCCAGCTCTATGTGGCTTGCTCATGCGTTTCTAAATCGCAAAATCTTCATGTTTATACAGACCGAAATAAATCGTTTAACATAATTTATAGGAGTATATTGCAGTAGCCACCTGTAACTTTTGCACTACCATCAATCATCAATACCCCCGTACCTATTTATTCTTACAAACTATAGCGTTTATAATACCTAGAATACATATTAGCGAGTTCATCTTAAAAAATACTTAGTTCCAATTTACATACATTACACAATATAATTGTTCGAACACTTATAACTGGAGAATAGCTGGACCGATTTACATTTTAATTAATAGTGATGTTATGGGTAAACTGAAATGTATAAAAAATCAGTAGGTATGGATTATGTTTATTTTCCAACAATTTTTAAGCTGTCGCTTTATATTGCTTTAAAAAACATCAGCCATGTAAATGAAATAGCTACGATATATAGGGACTGTGGTTATATCATCAATGTGTATAAATTGGCTCTATAAAAAAAATTCCATATGAACAACATGAAAGAATACATTTTATGCCTACGCGGGCGGAGCCGTGAGCAAAAGCTAGTGCTATATAAGAGGCGCATGCATCTCGTGACTACCAACCCCGAGGAGATCTGCGGGAGATCCACTCGGGTATCGGTATGTCTATCGGTTGGCCCAATGAAGGTGACCACAGCACTGGACTGACAGCGAAAGCCACATCTGGCTACGGTTCGTGGTTTTTTAGTCCGTGTAAGTCGGACACTGCCCGCCCACACGGGTGCGTGGGTAGCTCATCAGGTTTATTATCCGCCCCTCCCAAGGGAGAAAACTTAAAAAAAGACGCACAAATAAGAGACAAGAAATAAACGATTTTGTTCAACTGCAGGTAAAAACGGGACAGTTTTTCGTATGATAATAGAAGTAATTTCTCGGTTATAAAGTTTCATCTTGCTCATTGGATTTGTTAAGGTAAGTATTTGTATTATTTTACTAATTGTTAACATACATTGTTTTGTTGTTGAAGAAATTAATATAAATGTAACTGTTGTCTTATATTACCATAGAATTTGTTTCAGCATGCCGGAATGCATTATTCAGTATTTTCTATTCAATACCTACATAAGCAAATAATAAAATATACTACGATATGAATATAGCTTGAATGTTATATAATATTATGGCCGAATATGAACCAATAATCAAAATTTGTTTAATGGTGGTCCGTAAATGAAAGTCTATTTTAATTTTAACAACAAATTTGTTTTGTAATATTTTTTTCTCCATGCGTACAATATCTTTGACATCAAGTTATATTTATGTTACATAGTAGATTTTAATTTACTTGAATAGGTATCAAATAAAAAAGATGGACTGCATGGTCCGTTTTACACTTTTCAAACAAAATTCCATACTTTATAGAGCTAGTTTTTTATTCAATTTTTGTAGTGACATTTTTTAAAAAACAATTTGATTTATATTAAACTTGTAGTTTTATTAGCGTCAGAGTTATTGTATTTAGTCGAGTATTGGTAAGTGAAAAATGAATTCTACGACAATATAAGGTCAGAAAAGATAGGGGTTTTAGAAAATAAGGAATTAAGTTATTTCAACGCATCAGTTTGTAGAGTTAAGAAATCATGTTATGTCAAGGTACTTTTTGCCTAATAAAGTTATCGTACCTAGTAATCATATTAAACACAAAAACTAGATCAGGGCCTAGCAACTCTAAATAAAATGAAAAAGCGACCTCCGTGATTTTAGCTCATAAACTAGACTTTGACCATTATAAATACTGCCCTCTGGCATATTAATTGTCAACTAGTAACAACATTTTGACAATGTTGCTATATTACGATATTTAGTTAAAATATTGTTTAACTTAGAACATTATTTACATATAACATATATTCATATTCATCTATGAACTAGATGCAATGACAGAGTAAATAACGATATGTTGAGACGCTTGGCCATCTGGAAAGGATGATTGAAAGTAGATTGACAAAGCAAATCTATAGAGCGGATGTGTGTGATGAAAGGGTCGGCAAGGTCGCTCTAGAAAAACCTGCAGACCAAATTGTTGGGATATTAAAAAAAACTGGCCAAGAGCATGTCGGACCATGCTCATTATAGGGTTCCGTTGTTACAAAGAAACGCACTACAGATGAAAAAAGTGCGTTCTCACATTTGTTCTATGTTTTCCGCACTGTATAGTTATAAGCATTTTAGTTTCTTTAATCTAATAGCAATTATTTTATCGTTTTATTTTCAACTTGCGAGTGCAGTTTAAAATAATGTTTTTTATTTTGTGATAGTTCTGCCAAGTGCTTTGTTGATCCAATGACTACGCCGCGGCGGCGTGATGGCGAATGGTGGCCATACCTATTGTGTACGCCTCTAAACATATTTTTGCAGACATAATTTCTATTCATGATGTTTCCTTTTTGTGTTCTGGGTTCTATTAAATTAAGTAGACATTTTAAATATATCAAAATGAATAAACTTTGCAAGGGTCTTTGAACGAAATCGTTTAGTCAGTGATATTCATTATTAGTAACAAATAACGCAAGGCAAAATAATAACACTTTTTGTTAAAGAGTACCACTTTCACTTTTTTTAAATATATATATATATATATATATATATATATATATATATATATATATATATATATATATATATATATATATATATATAATTTTAAAGCGCATATTGTACTGTCTTACAAAAAAGGTTCGAAAAATGTTTTGTTAAAATGTCCTTCGAGGGCGACACTAAGAATTGATACAAAGTAATATGATTAAATGAAATTCTCGAGTGATCTGTATTTATTAATAAACACAAACATAATGCTGACACTTATTGCTTTCAAAATTTATGGAATAGTGTCATCTTTTAGTGTCGGCTCTGTCTAACGCCTACTGAACTTACCTCCACAAGAAACACGCAAACTTGATTCCAATGTTTGTGCTAACATTGGCCCGTATGTGAGGCCCCGGCCTTAGGTCAACACAATTTGTCGCTGGGACGCAGTGATTGGTCCAGTGGTTGTGACGATCACATAATGATGTATAAAAGAGGACACCAATCATCAAACTTCCGTAAAATTAACCCGAGTTTAAATCAAGCTATTATTCAATTTGTTTCTAGGTGTTTGTAAGTTTACTTTTTCTTTCACAGTTGAGCTTTTCTAATTTGTATTGCGATAAGAAAATGATTACTAGGTACGTATATTTAATAAGAATTAATGCAATTGTTTATTTGAGTGACAATTGATTGTTTTCGGTGTTCCTACAAAAATAAATTATTACTTGACGTTCAAAGGATATTTTAAATAAACAGTTTTTGTATAAAATTTCTTTTCCTACAGGAAAACTTTAAAAAAATGGCCGAAGAAAACTTCAAGAGCCTAGAGCATATATCACCAGAGCTCACTAATGACAATTTGAGCAAAGCGCTTTCTGATTGGTTTAAAGACGATTTGGAATTTACTCACTGGGAGGTATTTTTTTATGTACATTATATCCCAAATACAATATTTGTATAATATAATAGTTTTGTAACTTAGATGATTTTTGATGACTTACTTATGATATTAAAATTATAAAGACTATTTGTATCGGTAAAGGTATGCATTATTGATAAAAGGTACAACTTTTTTATGTAAGTATATGATTGTTATTTACTTGTTCATTGCTTGTGTTCAAGTAGGGCACGATTAGTTTAGGATACTAAAGGGGAGGCAGGTGTCGTCATGACTGGTCGTCCTTGTATATCTTGACTTGGTGTATTGTTAGCAGCTGTAGTCGGATTGCATTATAAATGATTGATTAAAAGGAGATTGTTCTTTGTAAAAGTGTCAATACTCGATTAGAATAAAAATCAGGCATTAGTTAGTCGTGATTATTTTGACAACTTTTCAACATTTTATGGTTTAATTAATTTTAATTTTATTCTACAGTAAGTTAAAATTCCTTTATATTTTAATGTATTTACCTAAATATATAATTAAGTGTTAAATTTCAAGTGTGTCAAAATACAATTAAAAAAAATCACTACAGTGTAAAAATGCAAAAATACGATGTGAAAAGTGCACCAGCAAAAGAGCATTTAGTCCTTTGGTTGAGAAGCGCAGTTTTTTGGCAATAACTCAAAAACGGTATATCGAATCATTATGAAAATAAATTTTGTTGAAAGTATTTATTAAGTGTTATCTTCGTTATTTTTTTTATATTTTTAGATTTATTGTTT
This sequence comes from Eumeta japonica, assembly GCA_005406025.1. NCBI lineage: Eukaryota > Metazoa > Arthropoda > Insecta > Lepidoptera > Psychidae > Eumeta > Eumeta japonica. Next base: position 123,108 of record BGZK01000654.1, on the reverse strand, counting down.
AAAAGGAAAACACACAATTTATGTTATTTTCGGAGCGATCATTTCCAAAACTATTCAATTCATCAAAAAAATTACTTGGAAACCTTCTAATGTTTTTAAAAGAACTATCAAAACAAGTGCCACACCTAATAAATTTTTTCAGCTTCTGTTACATGTATGGAGTGCCCCCTAGAAATATTTATTTTTTTATACAACTACTAAATTAAGTAGCGGGTTATATAATATACCTATATTCCAAATTTAATCAACATATATCTCGTATTATAGTTATTGATTAAAATGCCTGTGATATACGGACCGTCGGACGGACGGACATGACGCAACAATAATGGTTCCGTTTCTGCCATTTTGGCTCCGGAACCCTAAAAAAGAAACTTTATGAAGAAGCTTAAAGACATTAACTAGTGTAGTAAGTTTGTGACCGATTTAAGAAAAAATATTTCACCAACAATTGAAAAGATATTTTAGAGAAGATATCTACGTACTTTAGAAATTGTAGAGCAATAGAGTGAAGTGGAAGCAAAGAAATATTGTTCAGGGCGCGGGTATTGTTAAAAACTCTTCTACTAAAAGTCTGAAATGTGATTAAACTCGATCTTCTATACGTGGCATTCTGTTATAAAATAACAATAAAACAATATAACCAAAACAATAATAATAATTGTCTCATATGAATTAAGACAACGATAAAGTGTGCATTTTTAAATGCATAGTTAGTTAAATTCTTTATTAAACAAATATTATAAAAATGTTTGGTGTATCTAATCTATAATTTCATTATATTTATTACTCTATATGTTATCTCTTATTTATAAGAGTTTTGATTTTTTTATATATCGTTTGCATCAAAAGACCTTGAACTAATACGGAGTGTATAACAGTGTTATCAGGTGTTATCTTAATGCAAACAGTTATATTATTTTCCTATTTCATTATATGTATGATTATACGAACAGATGTTTTGTCATGCGTAATTAAAAATAAATTAATTTTACTATTGAAATGTTTTATGTTGTACTTTATTAGGTTGATCTTTCTCAAATAAATTTGTATTGGAGTTCTAGATAGATAGTTATAGGTAAAATTTGATTTTTTTAAAGACTTGGGTATTCTTAGAAAATAAAAAAGATGTGCAAAATCCGAAAGTGCACGCTTCATAATGTTCATTCTAAAACTGACAAATGTAAAAACAAATTGTGCTTTAATTTTAGTTTTAAATTTCGCAATATTTCTGATTCGAATGAGAGGAAGACGACGCGCGCAGTAAATATTACTCGGGGATAGAGTAGTTTTCTACGAGTTAAAGAATTATTAAAATTATCTTAGGAACATAAATTCACGGATGAAACCGGGGATAAATCTTAGCAGCCTAATTTCATAATCAAGAACAATGCAAATATCTATTAGTGAAAAAAAAATTCAGAATAAAAGGATGAAACTAAAAACAAGTGCATATTTTTTTTTAAGAAACCTATTCAGGCATATGTGCAACAAATCACTAAAGTTTCACCGTAATATGATTAATGGATTAGACACGCATAGAGGACAAACATACTTTTATTTTTTTTTAGATAATTTAATGATAATTACAATATCAATTCTGACATTCTCCTTTTGTTTCCCATCTCCCCTCATTATCTTAGTCAAAATCTCCCTCTCGCTCCTGTCTATTTCCCTCTTATTTCTGATGTTCCTTCTCCACGTTTTATCCTCATCCTCCCATTAAACATCTCCCTTCTTTCGTTTACACTCTACCTCTCAATCTCCTTTCTCCAGCCTTTTCTGTCTGCAAGGAAAGTAAGTAAATAAACGAGACAGACAAAATGAAACAAAACGAAAACGGTGATTTTTAATCCCTCTAGTTATAGGAAGCTATGGAAACGGTCTCATATGGTTCTACATGTATTTGTCGGAAGTTTGTAGGAATGCTTTAAGCACATGTGATCGCCTAGTTAATAAAATTAAAACAAGTGCGTGGCACGAAACGGTCTGGTTTTGAATGGGCAACAGGAGTTTGCTTTATCAGAGTACACGATTTGAACTTATGAGCTATAAGTTTATCGCGGGGGACTCTCCGAGGCGAATATTTCCTACCGCGTGCTCTTACAAGTTCCACGAAAATAGAGCTGTGAGCTTGACAGTCGGTTCCCCATTAGTTCTGTATTGTTGAGCATAAATACTTTTATGAAAGCGGCAATTTCCTACAATAACTTTACGAAAAAAAAATTTCATTAGAAAGCAAAAAATGTAGTACAAACAACTTAGTCGAATGAACATGCGAAAAATATTTACGATTGTTCTTTTCTACGTTACTCATATATAGATATATATATTATAAATAAAACAATATAATTATATTCACGTAAATAAATGTTGCTTATATTTTTTATATTTATATGTAACCGCGATCTACACAGTGCACCACATTATGGGCTACGCCGAGCCTACACTCTTTGGTCTTGAGCGGTTTCAGCGGCCATATTTGTATGGTGTTTAATTTTTCCCATCCTCAAAAATTTTTAAACGTATAATTTATTTATGGTTGAAATTGTATTATTTTTGTTATACACAGACCGCCACGGCCCGTATGAAGATTAAGCCATGGTTTTTTTTTTAAAAGCTCGTTCTCGTTCATAGTAATCGAATAAACCAGGGTTTCCCAAACTTATTTTTACTGTGACGCCCTTGGGACTGCTATTTTTTTTTACGACGCCTCTCAACTCAGCCCTCAAAAATATTTACTAATTTTAGTACAAGCCTAGGGATGTTTGTCAGAATGCGCACGGCGCTCACTAAAGTACCCTGTAGCTCACTCGACTCGGTCGCATCAAAATGCGACGCCCCTGGGACAATGTCGTAACGCCCCAGGGCGTCGCTAAGCACAGTTTGGGAAGCCCTGGAATAAACGGTTTAAGCACGGAAAAAAAACATTCAAAATTCACATAGCGGTTTCGATTTTTCATAAAACATTTTATCCCTTACTTAACCCCCATAGAGCTACTTTTTCAACATGTACATGTCGTTATTTTGGCTAATTTAGTTTTGTTGTCAATAGCTTCAGTGGATTTTTATATATAAATATTTCAACTCCCATTTCACTCCTTTTACGGCTGCTTTTAAGGACCATGATTGTCATTATTTTAATGTGATAATGTTTTATAAATCGATGAACGCCGACTGCGTGCACGAAAAAGCATGACTCATTGTCGCGTTCCGCCTGAGCCAAGCGTGCAAATGAGAGCGCGGAACGAGCGATCCCTCTTCCACTCCATCGGCCGATGCGTCCGAGTAGAAGAGAGACAGCGGCCGCACACAACCTACAAGTGAACTGTTTTGTCAACTATAAAGTGAAGTGAAAAGTTAATGTGTTTTCAATTGTTTATTAGATCAACAATTGCGGCAAATGATAATAATTCAATTCAATTCATAAAATTATGCAATTTTTCATCAATGTTTTCTTATGATATTATCATGTAAAATTATCGCTCGTAAACCGACTTTACCGCTCATAAACCAATTTTTTTATTAGTAATCATTAACTAAAATTTAAATTTTGACATGTATGGCTTTAATCATTTCGATTTTCCATATATACAACATTTCTTTTCCTATTTTAACTTCTTCAGGGTTAATTAACTAAACAGGGTTAGTTAATTAATTAACCCTGAAGAAGTTAAAATAGGAGGAGTTAAAAACAGAACAATGTAGGTATGTATTGATTTCCTTTGTCTAGAAGTAATTAAATGTTAAGTTTCATATGTATAGCTCCAACATATTCGATTTTTCATACAACCGTTTACACCTATTTCACCCCATTAGAGGTTGAATTTTAAAAATACTTTCTTAATGTTCCCCTAAGATATAATAATAATCTCTCTGTAGAAGTTTTCAAGTCTTTAGAGTCCGTAATTAGAGCTGGCCCGGCAGACATTTTTCTGTCCTTTCTTGTGGGTGACTGGCTGTCTGTAGGTGATTTTCTTCATCTTTTTTATATTAATCTCAATGTCAGTCCCGATTTTGCTTTCGATTCCGATCCTAGCCACATTTTTAGATCTGGTCCCGATTCCACACTCGCTTTTGATCCCATTCCCGTTCTCAATTTCGGTCCCTGTCCCGCTTTCGATTATATTCCCCGTTTCGCTTTCAATTTTAAATCCATAGTTCCAATTTGGACGCAGCCGAAGGCAAATAATCCCTTCATCTTTTATATTCGATCCCGATCAGGCTCCTGATCCTGCACTCAATTTTGACGCCGGTCTCGTTTTCAATTACCGATTTAAGTCTACATAATATTGATGTTTCAAAGTATGGTAATGAATTTAAATTTAATGTGGCGCGATTTGTCGAACAATATTTTTGTCAATCGGTCTTACGTCAGTAGAGGAGCAGAGGTGTAGGGAAATTAATTATTGTATTTATATGTATATTTAAATGAGAAATCCAAAAAAATAACGTCGTTGAAAAAATTGCATCTTTCAAGTTGGATCAAATTACGTGCAGTGTACAAAATTTTATTAAGAACGGTGACGTAGTTTCGAAGTTCGTCACGGATCAATATCGTGACACGGGAATTTTATATATATATTAAGATAATGCTGTTGTGTGTGGTCTGCTGCAGAAGTGTGTCATCCCAATTTTATATTTTCAATTTGAAATTGAGGGGGCTCGAACTTGCTCTCTACTCTGGCATAGTGCAGTTCGGATTGGTAATATCAATACTAAAATATATTGTTATATCATTGCCATATTCTAATGTTAATACAACAGTTAAGATTCGTATTACATTGAAAAATTGCAATTTCATTAACATTTTTACGTGTTATGTCTTTAATTTTAAACAAAATAAAAGATGTATATTTAAATGTAAAAGTTTGTTTAAAAACTATTCAAAAGATTTAATTTTGTTATTTTAGTAATAAAGATGAGATGAGATGATCTCTTCATGAGACGAACTTGATAACCATTTGGCTTCCACTTCCAAAACAAACCATCTGTTCACTTTCATAATAGCCTTAAATTATATTTATAGGCCGATCCCAAAGACTTCGCGGGGAAAGGTGGTGTTCCAAATCCATTACTGAAGGTATAAGAATCATAGATATCGCTGTACCTTTAGCAGCCTTCAGATCGTTTAAAACCTCTTTCAGGTCAGCAATCTGATTTTTAGTTTCAAAGATACGACTCTCGCACTGGTTACCTTCTTCTTTCCTCTTTACCGCTTCGAAGTCCTTGCTGTATGTCGTTTGTAAATTACATACGAAGTGTATTCGTTCTTCATACGAGTGTACTTATTCATTATTTACTCTCATTGAAATTGCCCTCTAAAACGACAAGATTACTCGTCTCGACGATAGATTGGCTTCTCTTTATCTTACTGCATTTGCTCTTTTAGTTGCTGTGGTTCTCTTTTTGATGACGAGCTTTCTCCAATAGGAAAGTCCTTAAATTAAAATTATATGAGACTGCTGCAGCTGAAGAAACTTTAGGTGAACAGAGATGATGATGATGAGGTGAGATGAGTGGCTAGCATAGCCACCGGATTAACAGACGTTTTCAAGCCGTCTCTGGTTCACCACTCGTCACACACATCACACAGCTGAGCCTTTACGTGGTTACTTTCTAATTTATTTCAACTGTGACATTAAAATTGTGGGTTCTGAATGAATATTCTTGGTGTAAATCGAATATCTACTCCAATTCATATCAAACAATTATTACGGCTATAGCTACTGCAAGTATTATAATTCTTTTATAATTTGCAGGTCACTGCAATTTCCCTCTTGGTTCGCTTCGTTATCTTCTTAGAAATTACACTAACTTCCTGGCCATCGCAGTAGTTTTACGAAAGTCTCAGAATAATCTAGAAAACTTCCTGCAGTCGACTATTTTATAGCTTGTTCAATTGGCTTTACATATATTTGCTACTAGATATTAGATAGCGCTATTGTTCGGTGGTTATATATATGTCCTGCCACTAAGTAGTATTGGGTTTAACACACAGTTAATGTTTATTTTGAAATAAATTTTTATTGTATGTGATTTTAGTATGTCGGAGACAGGGGCACAGGCGATTCTCATATGAGTGAAGTCATCCGCATCAAGATATACGGAAAAGATAAGGAAGGTGGGACGTGCCACGTGCAAGTGATCATGAAAAGCATTCCTAAGTCCATGTCCTGTCGGCTGACTTGTCGCAATGACGAGTTTTTTAGAAATGAAATCAATTTTTATAAACACGTCCTGCCAGCCTTGTTGGAGTTTCAAGCTACGAAACAAGTCACCGATCCATTCGATAATTATCCTAAAGTATTCATGTCGCATTCAGATGGGGAAAGCGACTTTATATGCCTTGAAGATGTGAGCATATATGATTTTGGAAGTGCCACGAGACAAGTGGGGATAGATTTAATGCATTGTAAATACATTCTGAAAACTTTCGCGAAGTTCCACGCTCTCTCTTTCGCTATGCGGGATCAGGATTCGGAGAAATTTTGGGAGATAAAAATGAAGATATTTGAAACTTACTACCATGAGAGATTATGGGGTTGGTACAGGAAGTTCTGGAAAGTGCTGTGCGATATTTGTATTGACGTTGTAGAAAAAGAATATCCGAATACGAAGTATGTGGATAAAGTTAAAGAATTTGCGACTCCAGAAACTTATTTCAAAGCCGTCGACGCTGTGAACAGAACGTTTGACTCCGGTGTGATTTCGCACGGTGATTCGTGGACAAATAACTTTCTGTTCAAGTACCAGAACGGTGGTCCAGTCGATGCTAAAATGATTGACTTCCAATTTGCTAGATGTGGATCGCCCGTGCTCGATTTAAGTTTCTTCGTTTATGTTTGTACTGACCAAAAGTTAAGATCGGAACATTATGACGAAATGCTTGATTATTACTATAGCGTATTAGCCAAACAAATATCTGAAATGGGTTCGGATCCAAGCAAAGTATATTCGAAACATACTTTTTTGTTTGAAGTTAAGAAGTATTCATTTTTCGGTCTGGTATTCAGCTTCGAATCGACTCCTATCCTAGTAATAGCTTCCGAAGATAATTTTGATAGGAATATGCCAGTGAGTATTTGTGATTTCTAATTTGGCTATAAAAATCTTGGTTCGATGACTTTTAAATTAATAGATTTTACTCGACTACAGTGAAACCAAAGAAGGATTATGATTTTAACAGTATTTGTATGTATGTGGGTATCTTACTTGTTCCCTCGTACTTCCTAACATACTTGACCTAATCTTACAAATAAGGTGTCATTCGACGCTTCCTAAAACTTGTACAACATTCTGCTTGTCATAAAGTATGAAAAGTTGTAAATCCTATTTGGGCGAGCTTATGTTATTTTGCAACCTCGGAAAAAAAAGAAATCGAAGGTGCACATATCATGTTTGTTAACAAAAGAAATCTCTTGAAAAGTACCTTCCGAACTTTTATAACTTTCATGTGCAAATACCAATATATTAGTAATAAAATAGTTTCGCATTTAAAAGTTAGTGCCCGAATGCCGTGTTTGCCCTCCTTTCCCCACGCGACGCAAATAAAAAAATACATACAATAAATAAAGTAGATGCTTAAAAAAACAAAACTCAACGAATAAAATATACATAAATAACCTGACTATAAAAAAAAACGATCCCTTAACTCCCTTGAGTTCCTTATACAAGTATAAGTTGGAAATCAGTCAATAGGTGCAAATAAAGCTTTTTCCATGACGTAGTTCGTATGTACAAACATTAATAATTAATTGTAGAGCATTAGTGTACGTAGTCAGGTGCCGATTTACCTTTTTTATATGTAAAATAAACGAAATTTCACATAAATAAAAACCGACTTCAAAAAGCCCTTAAAGTAAAGAATGAAAAATAATAACTTCTAAAGCCTACATAAGGAACTTGAACACGTAAAATGATTATTAATTAAATATTCACAATACCTACCTACTCAATTATTTTAATCTTTATACGTATGTATGTAAGCCTCTTATAAATTTTGAACGGATTAAACTTTTAGACTATTCGAACGATCGATACCAATATTTAATCAACACTTTCTCCCAAGTAGTACCATCGACTGCCATAAATTGCATAAAAATCAGTTGATCCGTTCAAGAGATAGCGTTGGAGAAAAGTTTTAAAAAGTGTTTTTTTACAAAGTTTTGTTTTGTGAACTGCTCTACCCATAAACTCCAAAACCTATCCAGTTGTTCTCTTTAAAAGTCAAAGTCGATATTTGCGAAATACGCCAAAATTGGTTGATTTGTTGAAGAGTTGGAGAAATGTTTATCAAAAGGTGTTTTTTGGAAATTTTTTAAACTCTATTGATAGGTTACAAAATCCTTTCTATTTTCCATAAAAAAAATATCAATTGTTGAAAACTGCATTAAAATCGGTGAGTTAGTTCGAGAAATACCGTTAACGCAAAATTAGAAGAAAAAATGTTTTTTCAAAGTTACTTGAAATTCTTTTTAAAATGATGTTTGGTACTCGGAGACATCTTTATCTCTTTAAAAAACTATGTTAAATACCATAAAACAGATCAAAATCGAATAACGTGTTCTAAGGATATCGTAATTGAAAAATAAAAAAAAAAACGCTTTTTTTGTACACAGGATGGAATCGATCATGCATCTTTCTGCAAATATTCATAATCTCCTCCTTTTTTTAGTACAACTTTGCCAAAGTAACAATAAAAAAATATATAATTGAAAATATGCTCATAAATATATTAATATAAAAATAATACAAAGAAACCCCTACAAAATTCTCGACCAGACGGCGCCCCGTGAATGCTAATGACGAACGAGTTATGCGATGTATTTGTTACTTTTAAAGAATTTATCTAGTCATTTATTTACAAATTGCACTTGATATTGTTAGTGACGCAAAGGTCGCAGACAATTTTATTATAGCCTCTGATTTTCCACAAGTAGACAAATTATCGCGTAAACGATAAACAGCACGCAATATTACTCATGGACTCGCAGGTCATTGACTTTCAGGGTAAGTTTCACTGTAAAGTTTTAGAGCCGAGCGATGTCACCACTGTAAACTCCACTACAATAAATCATGTTTGTATGTTCGATAGCAGTGAAAGGCATTGTAATGGCACTTAAATATTAATCACACACAATATTAGTTTCATAAACATTAATATCGTAAACATAACATTTATACCATAACTGTAACCTAACACTAATGCTCTACAATATTACAAAAAACATCTTTATCGTATAATAGTAAAGAAAAAATAGCGCATTAGTAAAATACCTACAACTTTAGTGTGACCGATCGTGGCTGAGCTAAGTGCGTAACTGGCCACGCGTCCCCGTTTACAATGTAGGGGACACGGTATCGAGACGATCGTCGGCGGTTGCTAAGGTTGACAAGAGCTAATTTTTTATTGTATGTTCTAAGCTATCATATCGTTAACATAACACTTTATAATAAAAAACCTAAACCTCTAAAGCCGCGCATCGGGTCGTTAACTGCGCGCGGATAGGCGCACCTGCTCGTCCTACACGTGCGTCGACTTGCTGCACACTGTTGCTGGCACCCGTCGCATGTAAACGTCGCATGACTGGGTGGGCGGGTTTGGGAGCGCGCATCTTGTTACTAACTGTTAGGGCTGTGCTTCGTAAATGTACACGTTTATGTTCTGAGCTATTGCTCAGAAACGGTTACTTCATTGAGTATGGTTTCTTTGGCAAAGTTATTGTAAAAAAGAAGGAAATTATGAATATTTGCAGAAAGATGCATGATGGATTCCATACAGTATGTAGATTTTTAAACTCGATGAGATCAAAACGAATTAAAAACTCTATTGTTGAACTTGATTAGCTCAATGATTTATTGCACCTTTGTTTTTGAACATTTTGAGGTCGAGAGTTGTAAGATAGGCTGCAGATTCAACCATTTTTCAAAGTTTTGAGATCGAAAACTAATAGACAATATTTATAACTCAAGGGGCCCAAAGACACGTCGACATATATCATAGTCGAAAGTTTTAAATATGACCTGCTGGGTCGACCGTTTACAACCTCTTTTGAAGGCGGTGCCAGCCAACACAAGTTTGCTTGTCCCACCTCACGCATTTATATGGTTTTGCAGTATTCGTGTTCGACATTTAAATAGGTAAATATAATTAATGTATTTTTTAATTAGATTCAGTAAGTTATAAAGTAAATATTTTATATTATGTTAATCTTACTTTGGCTGACACCGACACCAAAAAAAAAAACCGGCGCTGTGTCTGTCGGACCACACGCCGTGTAAGGTCCCACAATCGCCCGTCACAGTATACGGATTTAGAAGGGAGTTTTTTGTTCGATATTATAAACCTATTGTCAGAGTTCACAGTTTAACGGCTAATAACGTTTAAAAACAGCCCTACATAGGACGGGCAATAAGCCCGTATTGATGATGAATGGTGACCCCTTGACAGATGATAAGATAAAATATTGATTTTTAATTTCTTAATTTTATTTGGGGGATAGCACTCTAAATTAAATTTAATTAATTTAATTTTAGAATTAATTAAATTAAAAAAAATAGTATTTTTAGTATCAATATTTTCAAAATTTTATTCTACTTTTTTATCGGTGTGATTAATATGCGTAGCCATATCAAATTACAGTTTTCTAATACTAAGAACCTTTAAGCTTAGCTGCAGACACATAGATAGGTAGACGGACAGAAATATAGATAGACAGACAGACGGACAAATATATATATATAATGAAACTATAAGGGTTTTTTGTTGAGTACGGGACTCTAAAAATTGATTAAGCAGATCTTGTGAATATTTGATTAATAATGATTGTATGTGGTTAAAGGAGACGTTTTACGAATATATGGAGCCGTGACCAGTACCTTGTACACAGCTAATTTAAGAAGGCCACTAATAAACTAGTGCTTTGACTATTAATTTGGCGTATTTTAGCTCAGTAGATATGTACAAAGCTATTGAGCATAATTATAAGCAATATTAAAGACGCCACGTTTACAAAATAAACATGCCTAGTAAGCTCTTCTGTGTCTCAGTGAAAGTCGCATCGTGATCTGTTCAGCCATTCCGAAGATACTCCGGACAAATAGACAGACAGACAGATACAAAGTATCGTCTCGATTTAATCCTGATTCCGATTTTGTTCCTGATATCGATTGTGGTTCCACTTTTGCTTCAGTTCTAACAGATTATTCCCATTTCTAAGGGTTTTTTTTCTTCAAAAAGGAATCTTAATAAATATCGCGATAAACCGTACCTAAATGTACTGCAGTAATCTCTTCTATCTCCTACTAAAAGTCGTAACGTGATCATTTGAGCCATTCCGAAGACACCCCGGACAAACAGATAGAAAGACAGATAGATAGGGCTATTTTCTTTCATACAGAACCTGTCCTTATAATAACGAACACGACAAAAAAAGTATTATCCAATTTGGTGCATTCGTTCAGAAGTAATGCGCGTACATACATTTTGGCGATCCATTTATATATATGTTATATATTCAATTTTTAATATTATATGAATAAAATTTATATAGATATAGAGTTATTCGAACTATATATCTATACGTTGATTGTTTGATTGAGTAACCGGGGCGTTTAATTATTCATCTGTCGCTGATATAAACTGTCCTCATAGAATGGTACTTAAGAGTATAGTAAAAATGTTACTATCTGAATGTATTTTATTCTGATGTTATTTAATCTTACTCTATGGCCAATGTGACTCGTGAATTTTATATTCTTGCTGGAAACGCAAAGTGTTTGATGACGTTGTATAAGGACGTGTGTAAACTATGCTATTTACCTTCCGAACTAGATACGGGGTTGTGGTGGTCCGTGTGTGGACAAAATAATACAATTCCAACCATAAATAAATTCCATGCATATACGTTTTTATTTTCAGGATGAGAAAAAAATAAACATCGTGGAAATGTGGCCGCTGAAACCGCTCAAGACGAAACAGGGTAGGCTCAGGGTAGCCCATAATGTGGTGCACTGTGCAGATCGCGGTTACATATAAATACAAACAATATACGCAACATTTATTTATGAATATAATTACATTGTTTTATTTACAATATATATATATATTAGTAATGTAGAAAAGAACAATCGTAAATATCTTTCATATATTCTTTCAATAAAGTTGTTTGTGCTATGTTTTTTGTTCTGTTATGAAATTTTTTTCTCGGAAAGTTGATGTGGGAACCGCCTATAATCGGCCAAGTCTAAGTAGGACTTGTAACGCGAATTTAAATTAAGTTGAATGACCTCTATAACCTAAATAATTAAAATTAGGGTTAAAGAAAGGTAGTAGAGTTTACTTTCATATCCTTTTAAGTTTGAATTAGATCCTGAAAAAGATACTGCCCCGAAAAAGAAAAATAACACACAGAGATTTATGTATTTTGTTTCGTAGTAGTGTTCAATTTAATTAAAAGAAGTGACAAGAGTTCTAAAAATCGCTTCCACTGCAACTATGAAGTTATTTTTATTCTTCGACGTAAACTGAGGGATGTTGTAAGTTTTCATTATCCCTGAAATGTATAATGAACATATTCGGTTCATCACATGTCCTGCAGGCTACCAGTGTGTCTTATGAGATACTGGCCAGATATATCCATGCCGCTGGTAGCAGCCGGAATCATATGGCTGTATGACCCGATATTTAGGTGAATTAGGCATTTAGGGCATACAGCCAGATCGCTACCACACACACGGAGGATATAAAGGACAAAGGTCGAAATAGAAATAAAGGGAAGACGAGATGAGAACAGTATACGGTGTCCGCACGCAACCTGTTTAGGCGCTCTATATCACGAATACAGTGTAGATTTATAGTAATTCTTTTATTTATTGTTTTATGTATTGTAAATAATTGTGTGTATAAATATTATAATCGTGAAAATAATTGATAATGGGCAGATCTCTTGCGGGGGGCACCCGTCGGCCGCACAGTGGAGCGGGTAATACATCTCCCCCTTATATAAAAACTAGCTTCCGCCCGCGGCTCCGCTCGTAGACTTGGAATAAATTCTTTCACCTTGTGTATCGACTCCTTAGTCATAATCCCGATCGCTATGCCGTTTATAATGTGGGTCCCGAACTCGCTGTCGGTGCCAATTTGTCTCATTCTCTATTCCCGTCGTGTTTCACTTTTGATTCCGGTGTCAGATCGAAAAATAAATTTATTTCTCTTATTTTAGAGAAGAAATCTCCCCTTGAATACGTCTCGCTGGAATCCGAATTCATTAACGGTCCTTGTTTGACTAATGCGGTAAAGCAGCGTGAGCATTTCATCGTAATGCTTCTGTCTGTACTTCTACTCAATGCAAGTGTTAATATAAAAACTTAAATGAAGCACGGCCGGTTCATATTTTTTGCGTTCGTTTTATTTGGAATTGGATTGTTTTTTGGCTGGATTGGCGAATCGGAAATCGATCATTTTAGCGTCGACTGGACTACCATTCTGGTACTCAATAAAAAAACATTTATCCACGAATCATCACGTGATATCACACCTGTGTCAAATTTTCTATATTCATATCAGAGAAATATATTTATTCTTCGGTCTGACGTTTAGTTTTAATTGACTATTTTTATAGTAGTTCTAGCCGTCAAAATTTTTTAATATTGAAGCGCCACTAAGCGTTGTTTTTTTTTAAATTTTCCATAAAAGTCCTGATTACTCCTTATTATATATATTTTTATTAAAATTGTAAGTACAAATGAGACTTTATATGCTATACTCAAACTCAAAAAGATCTCAAAAATATTTTGTTAGTATTATTAGTTATCTATAATAATGATAATAACAAAGATTTAGTTGGAGGGAAAATAATGAACATTTATTTCTGGAATTTCTATTTTTTTCTAGAATTGTATAAAATTGTCTTTGACGCTTGCCTGCAACATGCAGCTAGTAACCTACCGCTGACCTTCGAATCTGTTCTTCAACTACGAATTCTCATCCAACGAATTGAATAGGGATTCGTAGTGGAAGAACAGATCCGAGGGTCAGCGGTGGATTGCATGCTGCATGTTAATGCATGTTTGCAGGCAAGCGTTTAATTATGAATTTCCGCGAATTAACACCTCACACAATAGAACTGTCTTTGAGTGTATTATGTAATGTGGAACGAGAAATTTACATAAATGCGTGTCAGTCGCGGTTACACATTTGATTATTCTTTAAAAAATGAAAGCGACGAGAGAGCACGTACGTCGCTGTGTTTTATATGAGTATCGTTCTGGGTCATGTGGTCGTCCTACCCGCTCGAAACATACGCATTGCAGAAGGGGAGGACGTGGTCTTTGACGCTATAACAAGAAGTTGGTTTGGAACATTCAGGAATAACAACTATGATGTAAAAGATTCTCCTCAAAGTGGACAACCGGTTGAAATTAACGCAAATCGTTTAAAAGAAGTAATCTAAAGAGATCTCTGTTAACTTTACGGTGTTTGGCGGGAGATTTTAGTTGCAGTCGTGTTAAGTCTGACTGCGACTACTACGACTGATCAAACTAAGGTTGTGGATACCACACCAACATATTGCCACACAGTTAAATCAAGGTGTCAACATATGTATTAATGTGTATGATTTGCTCAACGAACCGGTTATTGGAGACTAGAAGTGCAAATATATAAACCATTCGGGCAAAATTGGGAACTGCTACCAGAAAATATTACAATGAACTTTGTAATATACTATAATCAGCTTGGCCGTCTTCACACAGTAATAAGGAAAAAACGCAGTTAACATTCAAAAGTACACTTTCTTCACGACATTGCTCGTCCGCACATAGTTAAAGAGGTGCGTCAAAAATTACTGGATTTAAAATGAAAGTTACTATCTACATCCACCTTATTCTCCAGATTTAGCTCCAATGGATTTTAATTTTTTTGTTCTCTAAGTAAATCATATTCAAGACAAAATCTTTGATAATAAGTTTGTCATAGTTGATAAAAAGGTTTTTCTAATCAAAGCTCCGAAGTTTTTGTGCTAAAGGTGTTCACGATTTACGTAAACGTTGGAAATAGGTTATAGATAACAATATTATAAATAAAAATAAATTTAAATAACAAATAGTTTTGTTGTTATTTTTACTTACAACGCTCATTAGGTCCCTTCCTTCCAACCTATATTTATTAGGAGAGATATTTCGTATAGATTTGTCGAAGGGTAAACAAGTATGCGAGCCACGAGAGGGTAGGTGATCAACGCCGTCCGTGAGTACTCGCATTTCTGAGAAGTCACCGGTCTTTTGTTAACGGCTTCTTGGGTCAGAATAGGATATGTGGTGGATGAGGGAGAGGGTTGAAGGTGAGAGAATACGGCTGATGGAGAAGGGAGTGAACCACCGGAACTCTCGCTCACTGCATGAAATCCAACCGAGGAGATTTTTTACCTTCACGTTTACATTTTGTGAGAATGAGGTATGTGCAGGGCTAACCGGCTCATTTTCATGCTGCAGCAAATTTGACGACAGCACGGCTCTATATGTCGTTCCACTAATAACGCGGCGGGGGCAATAATAGCTATACCTGTTGTGTTGGTACTGCTAATCTTATTTTTGCACGCTTAACTTTTTTTCATTGCGTATTCTTTTGGGATTGTAGGTTCATTTAAATGATTTTCCTATCTTAATTCGGACTTTTGCGTCTGGAGTTTTAGAGTCCCGTACTAAGAGATTGAAAACCGTAGAAGAAACTACTGAAAACCGTACTGAAAACCCTGTTTGTCTATCTGTACGTCATAGCAACCTCCAAAGAATCGATTGATTCCGCGCGCGTTGAAGTGATCTTTCGAATTCTCTGTGCATAATTCGTTTTTCTAAAAACCAAAAAAAAAACACATTCCAAACATACTCCTTACAGTTTCATACATTTGAGGTTATTTTTAAAACCCTATAGTTCGCGCCTCGGGATCGATCAAAGTTTCATCTAAATAATGTCGATAGATAGATACTTTAAATCCATTGCCATTATTAAGTTTCCAAAGAGTTTTTGATCGAAATAGTTTAAGTAACACACATAATTAGTAGTAAGCAAAGCAAGTCATAATAATCATGTTTTCAAGAGATGAAAGTAGGAAAGAGTACCATTTTTTCCTATTTTCATCTATGTAATTTTCTGTATAGTCTCACATATAGTTGAGCCGAAGTAGGAAGATAAAAAAGGTCTGTTTGTACTAAGGTAGCTTCATATTGAAATCGCTAACGTGAAATGTAATGCGGAAACAATATGTGACGTGGTCGTCTGGCGCTTCAAGCGGTACAAGGCGGCGCTGATACCCACTAACATTTTTTGTTTTGAAGTATACCCAAACAAAAAAATCCGAAGGTGTGAAGTCTGGTGATCTGGCTGCCCAAGATGATGTACCACGCTACCCAATCCAGTTAGAATTTTGGTATAAATGTGCCTATATTAGAACAGAAAAATGAGCGGGTCAACCATCAAATTGAAGCCATATTCGATACTTTTACTGAATGGAAATTTCGTGGGCAAACTCCGAAAAATCTAGTTTGTAAAAAATTTAAAAATTTTGGTCCGTTCAACGTTCCACTTAATATTATAAGTCCAATCAAAAAGTTGTCAATAAATTCGGTCCCAAACGTTGACAAAAAACTTTCTTCAAAACGCCGAAGTCCGAATACTATGCTCGTATATAGAGACGGCGATGACTTGTGCTATAAATTGTGCCTCGTCAATCCACAAAATTCTCCTTAAAAAGTTCGGTTCCTCTCTCACTTTATCCATGAAGTATCCACGAAGGAAATACAACACGTGGTGTAGTATTTTCTTCGTATAATTTTTGCACGTGGTGAAAGTGAAAAAGATGCATATCTTTTTTTTTTTTTTAATTTTTCATACCGTCGACTTCTTTAATCCTAGACTATGAGCTATTCGCTTGGTAGTTGTCGGAGGAGCTCGATAAATCTCTGCAAGAACAAGTTCTTCAGCGCGAAGTGTTAGAGGACGAGGTCGCGGCTCGACGGATGGCGTGCGAATACCGCACTCACAGGTTCTACGACGTACACTCATGACCAGACTATGATTCGGTGTTCTTCTGTTCGCATACCTGCTATGATAATCGAGAGTAGCGTAACATGCGTTTGCTTGAGCATAAAGTCACAATTTATTGAGTTGAAAGTAGGCTTTCTAATTAAAATATAATAATATGATCTTGATGACTTAGTTTTCCCGATATACGAGTAAAGTTAAGAAAAATGTATTTTTGGTATTTTTTTTTAGTATCAAGATACCAATGAATAATTTCTTATAATTCTATTAAAACAATGGAAAATCAAGCTATCAAAATGTATTTTTTCTTTAAGCATTGGTTAATTAAAAAAAATCTTTTTTAATGACTAGCTCAAAGTGAGAAATATCTTAAAAAAATGCAATGGTTGTAAAAAAAATCTATGACTCTGATTCCTTAATTATGGCATATTTGTCGATAAAATATATTTTATTTTCTATCTCTAAAGTTTGATGTTTGCTCCCACCCGAAGTGGGAATATTATATATATTTAACTTGAATCCAACGTTTGTTCCAACATTGGCCCAAATGTGAGGCCCCGGCTTTAGGTCAATACGATTTCTTGCTGAGACGCAATGATTGCTAGGTTGTTATAATGATAACATAATGATGTATAAAAGAGGATACCAACCATCACGCTTCTTTATAATTTATTCGGGGTTGAAAGATTAAAGCTATAATTTAATTCAATTTCTTTGACAGAAATAGAATTATTAGGTATGTACATTTTACAAGAATTTGTTCAGTTATGTAATTTACTAACAATTTATTTTACATTGTTTTTCTATAACCATTAATAACTATTAAATAAAAAAATCAAATGATATTTGAATTAAACAATTTTTAATATGATATGTAGTAAATTATTTTTCAGGTGGGAAAGATTTAAAAAAATGATTGAAGAAAATTTCAAAGCACTAACACATATATCACCAGAACTCACTAATGATAATTTGAGCAAAGCGCTTTCTGATTGGTTCAAAAATGATTTGGAATTTACACATTGGGAGGTATTTTTTACTTTACATGACATACATTTGAAATATAAAATCGAATTGTGCATACATGATTTTCGATTTATCACGTATGCAAATATGAACATTATGTGCTATGATTATTTTAGTAGGTAGATAATTAGGTGAACATTATATTAGAGATATAGTAATTTTTATAAACTAGGTAATGATAATTAACGAATTCAATTCTCACGTTCGATTTAGAGTAGAACAATCGTTTAGGGAACAAAGTTGAAGGAGCTCTGTACCCTAAGCCATCGTGTCTGACTGCCCTTGTACATATTGACTTGATATTCTTATCAGTCGCAGTTGGGTTGCTGCATTACAAATCACTGATTTAAAGGAGAACGACCTTTGTAAAAGTGTCAATATTTGATTTCAACATAAATCAGCCATTGGTCAGTCTTTAATATCGTTACAATCATTACAAGTTTTCAACATTTTATGGTTTAATTGATTAACATTTTATTGTACAACTTATAATACGAAATATTTGAGACTACTTTCCCTACGATCGAAAATTTTTTTTTCGTCTTATTTTCATTTGTGTCGGTATGCGAAAATGGAAAAAATTGTATACCATTTTAGAGATAATTTAATGTCATTGAAAGGAAAAATAGACATCTACACAGTTTAGACAATCGTTCCCGTCAATCAACCTTGCGAAACTTGGAAACACGATCATTTGTGAAAAAAATATATTAATTTTGCCTTTCTTTATTAGTTTTAGAGTTATCGCAGTTTTCTATTGGAAATTGGCTGTCTAATTTGTTATCGTTAAACTGTAAAATTACTACATAATTTTATTAACTAAAAGGAGACTTATACAAATATTGGCAATCTCTAGTTGTAAGTAAATATATCTTTTTCTTAACATCTCTTTCGCAGATATTGGGTTGGACTATTTGCAATAATTTAGTCTGGATGGCATTTTTCAAATTTTTTGCATGACTTGCAATTCGAATCATTTATTGAAAGTTTTATATGTTCGATTTTTTTTGCTTCTCATCAAAATTATATGCAACATTGTGAAGCGTGTATTTTGAATTTTCCAATTTTGCACTATAATATAAACACAAAAGTATACTAAAAGCACTAAAAAGTGGACTTCTGGCGAATGAAATGAAAATAATACAAAAATCATATTACTTGGAATAAATTATAGAAATCATTAATAAGGTTTTATCGATGTTCCAAATTATTTATGATTTTCGAAATGGACACTATAATAATTGACTGGTTTTGTGTTCGATGTGAAATTGGGCCTTCTTTTTAATTAGTAGATCATACAGTACACGTGTATATCACGCCCAAATCATTGAATGCGCATCACTTCAAAAAACTCTACACACTTTGATGTTCGCCAAATGAACGTATGTTCGAACGTACGAACGGTTCATCTATGAAGGCATTAACTTGTCCGTAATGTTTAGTATTTTTTGTGATCGATTAAAAAAACATTTGATAAATATCTGAAGACATATTTTAAAAAAGGCGTTTGCTTCTTTTCTCTTCTTTATAAAAAACTGCTGACAATAAAAAAGTTGAGATAGAAAAGATATGCCCTTCGGGTCGCGGGTACTGTTAAAAACTACTTTCCCAATCATATTGAAATGTGATTAAACTTGATCTGGTATGTACGTATGTAACACTGGTTGAAAACTACAGTATATAATATATAAACAAAACAATAATAATTCTATCATATGCCACGTAGCAGAGTATTTTTTAAACGTAGTTTGTTATATTACTAAGTAAACGTTACAAAAATATTGGGCGCATCTAATCTAATCTACAATTTCATAGTATAAATACATTAATTACATCATGTGTTATCTCTTATTTATAAAAGCTCTCATCATATATTGTCCGTATCAAAAGACCTCGAGTTTATACCCAATGTAACACAGTGTTATTAGACGTTATCTTAATGCAAACAGTTACAATTTTCTCCATAAGTATCTAATGATATTTGTGACTTTACGAACAGAAGTTTTATTGTTGGGAACTAAGTATTAATTAATTTTGCAATAGTTTGGATTTTATTTTTTATTGTGATTCGTTTGCTTTTATTGAAATGTTTTACGTCGAACGATAGTACAAGTTGATCTTTATTAGATCAACTTGTACTATCGTTGATCTTTATTAGATCAACTTGTAGAAGATCAACTTGCACTAAAATTCCAGAGCTTTATAGATAAAATATAGCATTATTTTTTAAATACGTAGTAGTTACAATTGAACAGATATTTATTTTCTTTCAACGATCAATAAATTCTATATACTGCTACCCAGTTAGTAAACATCCACTTTATCTAGTTATGTTCAAAAAATTGTTTTTTTTAACCGACTTCAAAAAAAGAGGAGGTACTGATTTCGTCTGTATTTAATGTGTGTCAATAGTGAACCGATATTGAAAATTGATTTTTTGTTCGAAAGGGTGTATACTTGCGAGGTGGTCTCATTGTCACAAAGTCAGGATCTGGTGATGGGATCCTAGAGAAATTGAGGGGTACCCTCAAATATTATTGGCACGTAGGTATATGTGTTTGAGCTGTTTTTTTTTAGTTACTCGGATGTTTGGGTCATAGAGTCATCATTTCATGTTGCTGAGTTGATGATGAAAGTCACATCACTCCTTAACGGTTAGAAGTTAGGGAGTAATACTGCGATGTATGGACAGAAACTGTTCTTTAATGTTTTATACATCAATGTTTGATGGTTACTAGTAAGCCGTTGAATTTGGGACCGTTGTATTCGTTTTGGTAAACCTGATGTATATTACATCGGTATCAAAGGTTTGATGATGAAACCAAGGGGTGGACAGTGAAACTCTTCAGTACTTACTACTAATTTCATCGAGTTTGGCTTCAACTATTTTGTAATGAGGGACGGACAGAGCCAAGAAGTGAATAATTGAATTATAAGTAGTCATACAAATAAAGATAAACTATGTTAACAAAAAGAAATAAAAATCGCCTTCAATTAGAGTTAATGATAATTATTTCTAAAGCCTGTAAAAGAAATTTCAACACGCAAAATTATTATTAAAAAACACTGTGTGTAGGTACTTTTTATGCGCGTGAGAAGTTATACTTCTTTGACGTAATTAAAAAAGTATTTTTAATTTCATGCAAATTTCTAATTTTATATTTATAAAAATATTTTAATAAGTCCAAGGGCTCCCACAAGAAAGGAAAGGTCAAAATTGCATTATTAAAGAAGATAAATTATAAAACGATCTATTTATTTTATGATTAATTTTATTGGTGACATTTATCATAAAAGTCAAAAAGATTTACTTCAACCACGCGTAAACTTTAAACGCACACGTTTTTTTTTAAATTTAGTTTATTCATATTTATTTATATGCGTTGTTTCCTTGGCTTTTTGCTTGACAACGTTTACTGGTTTCTTGACCAATTACCTTGATAAAGCATCTGCGTTCCCGAGTGAGTTACCACAGCCGTGTCTGATCTATGACATCAAATTTGTCTTACTAGGTCAGGTCAGATACTGACAGAGCTGACCAGGTATCAGCTCTGTTAGTTAGATTATTGGTTTTGCCACTATTATTACACCATTACAATAGCTAGCTGTCGGACCGCCACGTGACGTAGAATGAAGTTCATAATTTTTTACGTCGACCGCTCTAGCTATCATCGATGCTTATTCTGCTTATCCCGGTCCTGTTCTTGGCTCCGTCTCCGGTTCATCTATACTGTTTCAACCGCGATGTCAGTCTCGATTTTAATCCCGGTGTCGTTTTCGGTTGCAATCTCCGCCTCGCTCTCGATTCTGAGGCACGTCCCGTGCTTTCTGATAGAAACACATGGCCAGAATAAAAGGTATTTCTATTAATCCAGAAAGTTTCTGTGTGTTAAATACACACAAATATGTATAGCCGTCTATTACTTCATGAAGTTAGAAACATTCCTAGAATTTTCAGCCAATAATATCTATAATATTATATTCAAAAAGTATTGTATAACCAGAAGATGTAAAGAAACCTATCTTTCGTGGCATCGTCGGTTTACTGTAAAAATTAGTGATAATAATAACATTACAATATTATTATTGATATTCTTACTTTTACTTATCTCTCCCTGTCCTTCCACTCAACATGTCCCTTTTGTCTCTTCTCTTTCCCTCTTAATTATAATCTTTCTTCTCCGCCCGTCTTCCTTCACAAGCAAAATAAATAAACAAAGCAGAAATAAATAAATAAAACAATGACTTTTAAATTGTTTAACTACAAGGCGAAATACACACAGACGGTAATTTGTATTTTATGCTTTAATGAGTTCTATCAGCACATTAAATTCTATCAAAATCGGTTTTAATATTGTCGAATTCTAAGAAGACACAGATAAACAGAGCGTGAGAGAGATAAACAGTCATTTATGTTTTATACAACAGTATGTTTTTTAGGATGTCAAATTTAATTTAAATCGGTTTAACCATAATTGAGTTATAAGAGGATACAGAAACAAACGGAAGGATAAATACAAAAAAATGTAGCCTTAATTTTTCCCCATGGTTTGAGATATCATTATATGAACGTCATCAAAGTCGGTCCAGCGGTTTGGCCACGAAAACGTAACAGTCACTTTCGTAGTTAAGATATAATCATTTCATCACGGACAAACCCCGCTGGCTTCTTTCAAATCGGTGACCCCAGGTATGCATACCATCTTTTTCTTTGTATGTCCTAATTTATTCCACTTCTGACATTAAACTGTTGCAAGTTGAGGTCTAGGAGAACAATGTAAGAAATGAGATAAACTGAAAATAATGAATTTTTTGATGCTACATTATAAATAGTTATTATAGCCACAATAGGGTATTTGACACTTTTTTGAAAAGTATGTCAAAATATTTAAAACAGCCATTTTTCACTAGATTTTTTATTTTATCAAAATACGTTCGTTAAGTAGTCCTAAAACACCTTTCAAATTTTAATCACTTTAAATTCCCGCGAAAACGCTGGTCGCCTTATTTCGGTATGACGTCACTATCGAGTAAACAAACAAAACGTCAAATCTAAGGTTAGATTAATTAACTTAAATTCGCGTTTTTTGCCATATCTTGCGCTATTAAACGACATGAATCGTTATCATTACTGTTTAGTGACGAATTGTAAAAGTTCTAGTGTTAAAACCCCTGGAAAATTGTTTATCAAAGTGCCAAATGACATCGAAATGAGAACTGTTTGGTTAGAACTCGCAAGACGAGATCCGAAATCATTTTCTACGAAAAGCGATCTGTACTTATGTGAGGATCACTTTAATGTAAGTGTAAATACTTCTATCTATATATTTACAAATATAAATCTAACACCATCTCTATCATAATCATAACCTAACAATAATAATTTGTTGCTGTATCACACGTTAGTCGTACTTTGTTTTGTTTAGTCGATAGTGACGTCACACTTGACATAATCATGGCGGATAGCGTTTTTGGTCACGTGATATACAGATTAAAAAAAGTACGAATTTAAACTTAAAATAATAAATGGAAATCGTGATTTCTTGATCGGAAATCAATATATTCCTGTTTCCCATTCAATAAGTTATCATAATTACATACTTTCACATTTTTTTGTTTATGATGGCAACAACCCTATTGTTACAATTATCTTAACTATTTTATCATTTGTAGTTTTGAATTTTCTGCAATTTTTCTTCTACTCAGCTTCGTTGTCTTCTTAGAAATTACAATTTGCCAACGCAGTCCTTTTATGTACGTCGACTGAAACTGACTAAATATAATACAATTTAGAAAACTTTCTACAGTAGAGATTTTTTTATAGCCGGTTCGAGTGGCCTTATATATTTTCACTACTAGATACAAGATGGCAATATTATAGTCTGGTTTATTCTTTCAGCTACTAAATAATATTTAGATTAATATACGGTTAATTAATTTTTATCCCATTTGATTTCAGTATGTCGGAGACACTGGCAAAGGCGACTCTTATATGAGTGATGTCATCCGCATCAAGATATACGGAAAAGACAAGGAAGGTGGCACGCGCCACGTGCGAGTGATCATGAAAAGCATTCCGAAGTCCATGTCCTGTCGGCTGACTTGTCGCAATGACGAGTTTTTTAGAAACGAAATTAATTTTTATAAACACGTCCTGCCAGCCTTGTTGGAGTTTCAAGCTACTAAACAAGTCACCGATCCATTCGATAATTATCCTAAAGTATTCATGTCGCATTCAGATGGGGAAAGCGACTTTATATGCCTTGAAGACGTGAGCATATATGATTTTGGAAGTGCCACGAGACAAGTGGGAATAGACTTAATGCATTGTAAATACATTCTGAAAACTTTCGCGAAATTCCACGCCCTCTCTTTTGCGATGCGGGACCAGGAGCCGGAGAAATTTTGGGAGATAAAAATGAAGATATTTGAAATTTACTATCACGAGAGATTATGGGGTTGGTACAGGAAGTTCTGGAAAGTGCTGTGCGATATTGGCGTTGACGCTGTAGAAAAAGAATATCCGAATACGAAGTATGTGGATAAAGTTAAAGAATTTGCGACTCCAGAAACTTATTTCAAAGCCGTCGACGCTGTGAACAGAACGTTCGATTCCGGTGTGATTTCACACGGCGATTCGTGGACAAATAACTTTCTGTTCAAGTACCAGAACGGTGGTCCAGTCGATGCTAAAATGATCGACTTCCAGCTAGCTAGATGTGGATCGCCCGTGCTCGATTTAAGTTTCTTCTTCTATGCTTGTACTGACCAAAAGTTAAGATTGGAACATTATGACGAAATGCTTGATTATTACTATAGCGTATTGGCCAAACAAATATCTGAAATGGGTTCGGATCCAAGCAAAGTATATTCGAAAGATACTTTTTTGTTTGAAGTTAAGAAGTATTCATTTTTCGGTCTGGTATTCAGCTTCGAATCGACTCCTGTTATAGTTTTGGCCCCCGAAGATGCTTTTGATATGAAAATGCCAGTGAGTATTGAGGTTTTGCCATATTAATCATAAAAATCTTGGTTCGACAACTCTTTAAGTTATTCGTTTTTATGGAACAATAATTGTTTTTAAAGTTTATTTTATTGTATTTACTATAATCTATATACAAAAGAGAAAACTAAGTGGCTGATTTATCGACGTACATCCCAAACTACTGGGTCTAGAGGCTTGAAATTTTATAAAGAAATTCCTATTATAATGTAGACAAACACTATTAAAGGGTTTTAGAAATATACCCCTGAGGTGATGAAAATTGTGAAATATTGTTCAGTACTTATGAAAATCGAAACCCTTGGAGACGCAGGTGAAGCAGACTTCACTTTAGGGGATGAAGTGTTGTATAGAACATCGATACTATTGAAATTATTTATATTAAAATTTGTATTTTAGCTTATCATTACTAACAAAAAATAATGCATCGTTCTTAAAAGTAACTCTAAAAGAGGTGAAATAAGATTTGAAACGTATATATAAAAAAACGAAACCACTGAAGCTATTGCCAAAAAAAATTATATCATATCTCCTTTAATTATTACCATGCTACCACGCTATTTTTACTATAAATTGGTTTATTTTGTTTATAACTTAAGTTTTACTTTTATTTTATTCCAAATTAATTTGTTGGACTACTCGTCACGTTCGAGTGCGCGTGGCCCTCGATTCGGCAATCAATTAACTCAGTAATCCGACGTCTCCATATTCTCATCTATCGCTTGAACGAACCGGAGCTCTGCATGTGAATATATCAATAATAAATATAGTTTAAAAAACTAAAAAACACGCTTTTAAAGCACATTAAACTAAAAAGCGAAAAATAATCCTTAATATAAACTCAAAACAATAATGAACCATGACGAAAAATACTAGTATTATTGTGGAAAAAGCGTGGGTTGCTCTACACACGAAAAATGTAGCACAAAGCGCCCCACGCTTTTTCCACAATAATACTAGTATTTTTCATTATTTTTTTGACTTCATATTATGGATTATTTTTCGCTTTTTAGTTTAATGAGCTTTAAAAGCGTGTTTTTTAGTTTTTTTAAACTATATTTATTTTTCATTTTTTAGTTCGATTGATTGGTAAAAATTTGTAATTGTTAACAATACTACAATAGTTGAATTATTAATAATGTTTATGACTGTTGCTAAATTCTATTACAAAACAGTAATAGAATTTAGTAACAGTAATAAGCCACTGGCTCTCACGCAGACGATACGTGACGAAATTATTCGATCCTGGCGATCCTGATCAGGATAAGAGGATAAACTTATTGAATTATTGTATTGTCACCGGTTCTTGATATGTGTACAAAGTTCAAATTAAATCTGTTCTTGTAAACTGGGACAAAATCAAGTGTAAAGGAATCGGTTACATACGTACATACATACAGGTGAAGCTAATAAAAGAGTGTTAAAAATATTATTTTATCATACTCGGTAACAAACGTTAGTCGTCACTTCTATTCTTGCTGACGGCGCAAAGAATGTCAGGTGTTCATTGATTATGATATGTATAGGTTCTGTGGTCTTTCCACCGGACCAGCTATGGAGACGCGGCGGTCCGTGTGCGTGTGAACTAAATAGTAGGATTTCAACGACAGACGAATTTCATGTATACGCTTTGCAATTGTACTTTTCAGGGTGAGAGAAAATTGAACATCGTCGAAATATGGCCACTGAAACCGTTCAAGACGAAAGAGGGCAGGCTGAGAGAAGCTAACAATGTGGTACATTGTGTAGACCGCGGCTACATATGAATATGACCAATACTAATTTTAATGTATGTAATTACACTGTTTTACTTGGAAAACATATTAGTAATGAAGAAAAGGACAATCATGAATTTTCTTCATATATGTTGAATTATTTTTTAGTACCTGTTACTTCTTTTATGGAAAATGTTTCTTACGCTTTTACATCACGCACACATGTATACAATTATTCCATTTATTGCATGTATTTCACATAAATTAGTTAAGCATTTTATTTTTTTAATGTTATAACAAAATATCATTGTTACTTTATGTTAACCAAAATTATTAGTATCAATGGTTTTGACGTAATATCAATGAAGATTTAATATTGAATAATATAATTCAATAAATCTTTAATAATTGTAATCTTATTAAAATTAGCTTTTGTACTATTATGCATTTTATTATTAAATATTAATAAATGTAAGAATAAGGTGTAAATAATGTTCTTATCCAATATCATAAATCTCTTCCATCTCGAGATGGGTTTTTATTTTGTAACTTTTCAAGCATGAAAAAGAATGATGTATATATATGATCTTTTATATTCTTTGAATAATTACGAAATATAAAAAATATGCATGTGCTGTATTCTATTTCATATTTCCTATATGCGAATGTAAAGTTTGTTTAAACAGTGTACCTACATTGTTGAAACTTTTCATTTTTCAGAGCTAAGAATACCTACCTATTATTACATATTTCTATTGATACTAACGTTCGATCTAGGTCAAAGAAAACAAATACACAGCTTTGGAGAATGTAGTAAATCTTAAGTTCAGAACTTCAAAACTCCTCAGTCATGTAATAAACTTTGGATCAAGGTTTTCATGATAAGTTCTTTAATCCTGATAAATTCTTCTTCCAAAATAATCTAAACAGTCATATTTATTAGATGAACAAATGAATCTTCTTTCGAAATGTTAATTATTTTTGATGACAATTAGCCTATTTTTATTGAAAAATTGTACGTAATTAAAACATTATAATAACTTAGTTTAAAATTAAATATATAATTTTCAAAAAATTAGGTTTCTTGATTAAACATTGAAGAAAATATCTTCAAGAAATATTCGTTTTTATTCAAGATATCTAAGCTTTTCTCAAATTAAGAATCCACCATATTGTATTTCCAAGAAAGATATTAGCATACCTTCGCTCAAAACTCATTAAAAAAGTTCAAAATATTAGTTTTCTTGACTGAAAATTGGAAAAAAAAAGTTCGAGAAAGATTCGTCTTAATTTAAAATAACTAAACACTCCTTAAATTACGAACATAAGACGTTTACGATTAAAAATATACAATTGGTTACGAATTGGAAAATCAAAATTTTCTTTGATTTAAGAATGTATTTCAATGTATACTTATTATATACTGATTTAAGAATATATTAAAGAAAAATTTTGCGAGATATTAAGTTATGGAAGTGTAGTAGGCCTTCTCAAAGTTTAATTTGCTGCCTTAGCTGGTTATTACCCGCCCTAGACACGCTTAATGTGAAGAACCATATTTGTGTATAATATAATAGTTATATGCTACCCATTCGCGTTTTTTAACCAGTAAATTTGAAAACACTGTTTTTAGGGTTATGTATATATCTAATAAGAAATCTTTATAGTTTCGTAAAGTCCTTTTCGTTCTTCTGTCTGTCTGTCCACGGCTCAGCTCAGAAACTTTTTCTACCAGAAAGCTATAATTTGGCATGAATATAATATTAATCACGCCGACAAAATAGTAGAATACAATATTAAAATGTTTTTTTCGTAATTGTTTTGTTCAAAATCATCCACGTAAAGTGTGGATGGTTTTTTTTCTCTCGCATATTCCATAGATTGCAGGTTGTCATTGGATAGCTCAGTTAAAAAGATTTTGCGAGTAAGTGAAAACCATTTTTCAGTTTAGAAATCTGTTTGCGATATATTTGGCTTTAAAGTCCTAATTTTTGATAGAATCAAGTGTGCCTCCTCCATACCCGATGAGTGGTTATTTTTGGATATGTCAGAAAATTCACGGTATTAGCATATGTATAATAAAGTTAAAAGGAAAACAATTACAAAGAGAAGGGTTAAAGGGAAAACAAACACAGAAGCAAGGGTTAAAGGAAAAAAATAGGTACAATCGCGTAATAGTCGACCAACTTATAAAATGTACTTGGTGAAGTAAAAAGCAAACTTTCCTACAAATTCCATTGAACATTACCAAGATGATGTTGTTCGTTGTGTAAATTACGTATTGTAAGTTACGTGTGGGTTTGTTTTTAAACGTTATTAGCCGTTGCACTATGAGCTCATTTAATATGTTCATAGTATCAAACAAAAAGCTCCTTTCAAGTTCGCATATTGTGACAGACAATTGCGGAACCCCACACTGCGAAACACAACACGCGCTTGGTCGTTTTTTGTTCTTTTTGCACCAGTGAAAAGTTAAAAACCTGTTACGCCGTATGAGTAAATGTGAAAATAGAATACTTACAGCATATGGCACGAAACTCTGCCGCTGTGAAGTTAGTCTCCACAGCGTCGCAATGGCGTCAAACAGGAACGCGGGGGAGAAGAAGGAAGGGTTGGGGAGTGTAATGACCGCACATTGCATCAATCAGCAGGCAATTCGAGCGGCAGAGTTTCGTGCGTTGTACTGCAATTCACAGGCCAAACAAGACATGTGTAGGTAAGTGTTGATAAGAATTAATTGATTGGTTAATTAGAAAAAAAAATTAAACTCGACTACAGAAAATACAGGCCTTAATGATTCTACAAATGTTATTAGATCAAGCCCTAAGACACTCTTGCTGTAAACACGAAGGGTATATTTAATTTTCTTTCATTAAAATCAGTGCAATAGAAGCAGTGCTACAGTACAATACAATACAAACACACGCACATACATTTCATTTTGTCGTATACTGGAACATGTACTTATGTAACAGCTGTCACTCACGACTTCCATTGGGTCGATCTGTGGTCGACGATGGCTGATGCTGCAGACGAAGTTGATCTGGTTGCCATGGGCAGGGGTGCTGATGAGACATCATTAAATTCGATCCCTTTCTTCGTCTCTAAGACCGTATCATCGGCTTCATGTTTTTTTTTTTTGTAAAGAAAAGAACACGCTCCTTTGTGTTTTCGTTTTTGTTACTGATCGGAGAATAGTGTCGTTCGTTATCTTCCAGCTAACACTACAATAACCTAAGTGATTGAAGTTCGTCACATATCAATAACATTATCATAATAATTGCTAAACCTAAAGTCGCCAAACCCTCGATCTCGCTCTCATTTCGCTCCCCCCCACTCCGCGGCACTTTTGAAGTCTGTCATCGTTTTTTTCGTTCGTGAGTGCAAGCAGAAGAAAAAACAACAAAGAAAACAGTATTAAAATAATATGAAAATTTAGTAAATTAATACAATATAACCCTTACCCACTATCCTTAGGAATGTGACAGACGTAAGTATGAGAGACAATGAACCTGGGACAAAGTACACAAGGGCCGTGGCCGCCATACCATGGGGGCGGATGCAAAAAAAAAAAAAAATACAAGAGGGACGCAACGAAGAAAAGCAGTGATAGTTTCTTTTGGTTTTATTCATCTATTTTGACACAGTGCGATGATTTGATTTATCCATTGTGAATATCAAGGTTGATGGAGGTTTCACAGCTCAGAGAAAAAAAAAAACTAAATTGTCACGATTCACGTATGTGCCGCGTGTCTGTGGTTTGTGACACTGTAGCAGGAGGGGGTAACGTTGGACATTTTCTTTTATTGGTCTCTCACGTCGAACGTCCTGAAATTATTAATACTTTTTATGCTCTGATGAATACTTTGGACATTTACCTATCGTAATACGTCTTAGTTAAAAAAGTGGTTAGTCGATATTATATTATCGTCACAAAACAAAATTATTCTTTATATGTTTACTTTTATTTATTTGAATTGTTCTTATTACTTCGTACATAGATTTACTTGTCATGAATTTTCTTTGTATTAAGAGTTAAACGCATTCGATCTATTAATTTTAAAAATTATTATGCAGATACTTATTTTAAAATTGTCAAATCTTCACGCTTAATAGATTCAGTGTAATTGAGAGTTTACTGGAGTTTTTTTTATTGTTAACTTACAATAAAAATTAACCTCATTCTTTGAGACTCATATTAATCATTAAATTTATAGCACAGTATAATTTAACAAAATTATTGAATTTTAAAATAATAAATCTCTTTTCGTATAAAGCAAACTTTAAAGAACCAATAAATTTGAAATAGTTATGAAAACAATTATTCTTTTAATTGGAAAGAAAAAAATACCAATTTAAGTTTACTGCGAGATGTTTACATTCGAAATCGAGGTGCAAAACTTGACAATTTTTTTAGAAATTGTGTTTGACTTAAAAAGTTAACGGGTTGTTGATAGATATAGATTAATATGAAATAATGTATAAATTTGCACTGAAAAAAAAAAAAGCTCTTTTATTTGCTTATTAATTAAAAATGTCCAACAGTGCCCCCATCCAAAGGTATCCTCTACCCTAGTGGCATGTACTTGTATATTGATATATAAGATTTTGCAATAAGGCGCGTCTCTATTTAATATATTATAAAACAATTATCGGGTTACAAGTGAATATAATGCGCGCCATCTATTAACAACTGTTGTCAAAAGGGACGTCCAAATTTAACACATTTTCACAACAATTCATAGGGTCTGCCCAACGATTCTTAATATTCTAGTTGATTCCATTAATGTGTTATAATTTCATTCTTTTGAAAATGGTTTTGGCTTTCAGTCCTATCTTTGGTTGGAATCGTGTTATTGTAGAAAAATTAAATTAAATTAAGTATGTATTTCCTTACATGGAACTGCACTGTACCCTTTGAAATGTCAAGTATTTGCTAAATTTAAGTAAAATAAATATAGTTTAAAAAAAAACTAAAAAACACGCTTTTAAAATACATTAAACTAAAAAGTGAAAAATAATCCTTAATATGAATTCAAAAAAATAATGAACAATGACGAAAAATACTAGTGTTATTGTGGAAAAGCGTGGGCGCTTTGTGCCACATTTTCGTATGTGGGAGCAACCCTTTTTCCACAATAATACTAGTATTTTTCGTCATTGTTCATTATTTTTTTATTAATATTATTTTTCTTTTAGTTTAATGTATTTTAAAAGCGTGTTTTTAGTCATTTTTAGTTCGGTTGATTGGTAAAATTTGTAATTTTTAACAATACAACAATATTTGAAGCATTAATAATGCTTATGACTGTTACTAAATTCTATTACAAAACAGTAATAGAATTTAGTAACAGTAATAAGCCACTTGCTCTCACGCAGACGATACGTGACGAAATTATTCGATCCTGGCGACCCTGATCAGGATAAGAGGATAAACTTATCAAATTATTGTATTGTCATTGCTCCTTGATACGTACGCAAAGTTTCAAATTAATCAGACTTCTTAAAATTGATGAAAATAAGCTCAAAAATTCCGTTACATAGATACATACAACCCAAGATTATATTAATCCTGGCGGTCCTAATAAGGATGATGGGAAACTGTTATCAAATTATTGTATTGTCATCGGTCCTTGAGATGTGTGCAAAGTTTCAAGTTGATCAGACTTCTAGAAACCGATGAAAATTAAGCTCAAAGATTCCGTTACATAGTTAGTTAGTTAGATACAACCCAAGCTTATAAAAGCGTGTTAAATACTTAAAAATGTCTTTACTTCGCAGGTTGTACACAATGCTTGAAATAGGTCATTATGTTATGTATTCGCTACTGGTCGTATCAAAATTGTTATTGCCTATTATTCTCTAACTGATAACCCGAGTCCATGGCCGTGTTATTTATGACTTTATTTATCTTGTACTGGTTTTATATAATAGATACAAAATGAATTCCTTCACCTTTTACATCGCTCATCGCGAAATCAAGATGCCGATGGCTATCCTGTTCTCGATTCTGATTCAGGTCGTGGTCTGTGTCGATTTTTTTCATTGTCGATCTCCGGCCCCGCTTTAAGCGCTGCTAACAAACTGCTTTTCGTTTTGATTCCGGATGTTACTATTGTACTATTAGCTTTTGATTCTTATTTGATTTTGACCTCGATTTCATTCTCAACTTCGGTCTCGCTAATAGTATCGGTATTGGGCTGATATGGGCCTTATTACGCGGATAGTGTAGTTTTACAAGTGAATAGAATTTTGTGGCAGAAATATTAAGATGAAGCAAGGTCCTTTTGGAATGTATAATATAAGCTGCGGACAAACATCAGTAGCCATAACAAATAAAACATGAAACATTCCATTCACACTCTAAATTTTGATCCGGTCTTTACATTCACTTTCGTCCCTTCTTTTGGAAATGATGATGCTGTGTCCATCGTGATACCAATTCCGCTCCTCGTCCTTGATTTCGTTTTGATCTAGACCCGATCGCGGTTTTGCTCCCAATCTCGATTGCGGTTCTATTTTCGATTTAATTCCAAGAAATTACCCCATTTCTAAGGGTTTCTTTTTCACGCAGGAACCCTAAAAATATTATGGTAAAAAATACCTAAATGTACATCAATAAGCTCTTCCATTTCCCAGTGAAATTTTCAACGTAATCAGTTCAGCCGTTCCGAAGACACCCCGGACAAACTGACCGGCAGACAGATAGAAAGGGTCATTTTCTTTCATACAAACCTTGTCCTGATAATAACGAACACTAAAAAGAAAAAATTATCCAGTTTAGTGCAGTCGTTCGGAAGCGATGCGCGTACATATATTTTAGCGACCCATTTATGATATACTAGCTGTCCCGCCCGCTTCGTTAGGTAATTTTTATTTATAAATAAAATGGCGAAGGATTTACGGAATTCGAAAAATGAGTAGCCTAGAACCATCTACAAATCATCCCGCATCGAATGGTCCCAGTCCCATGTCTATACGTTTAGTAGTTTTTACGCGATTGGCGAACAAAGACAACCTATTTTCATTATATATGTATAGATATTATAGTATATATAGATTAATGATTAGCTAGAGTATAAATTTTGACACAAATACCTACAGTGGTTTCGATTTTCCATACAATATTTCATACTCTTTTTTACTCATTACAAATTTAATAAAAAAAATGCAAGTACTTTTTTTTATTTCTGTGAATAACTAAAATGTTAAGTTTGACATGTGTAGCTTCAACTGTTTTTTTTTTTACGAATTGTACCTCTTTATTAGTTGAATTTCTAAAATACAAGAGTAGGCACTCTCCAGCCGTCAGAACTGAAACTTTTTAGGTTAGAGATCAGGGTATTTTTAATTAAATAAATTAAATTAGATTTTTATGTGGGATTCGACGAATGATAATGATTATTCATTACATTCAATTTTTCTTCATTTTATTATTAATTATTCATGTTCCATTAATAAAGAATCTAAAATAGAAATAATACGTTTATGAAGCTAAAATATGACACAAATAATTTCGAGTGCAAATTTTCTAAATTACATGAGAATACTGCGTGATCTGAGTTCTGTGTGTTCTGTGCTATAATTTTTATTAATATCATATGAGCATTTTTAACGCACATTAATTCTGGTCACTCGTATGTAACTAACTGTATAAACATATCTAGAAAATCGATTAGTACTATTTGGAATGGGTTGAACTCTGTTGTTGCAGTTGCATTGTTCGCGAATCTCTTACTAATGGTTAAATTGTTACCGCCAATGCGCTGTGGAGGAATCCAAAATAGTTCTTTATTCGTCAGAACGGCGATAAATTGTCGATAATTCGCCTCAAGACTTATATAAGAAAAATTGTTATCTTGAAGGAATAAGAGTTGTCATTACGCACTCGTTTTGAATCGTCGCCGCATGTCTGACGTGTTGACGACATGTCATTGAAAACGAATTTTCTCCTCTTTAAGGATCTTTTTCAAATTTCTTAAATATCAGTAGCTTACAAATATCGGCGAAAACAAATTGTCTTGTTTTTATCTATAATTATTTATAAATTTTGCAATTTTTAATAAACGCTTTTGATGCATTTTCTAGACATTAATCCAGATCGAATGAGTTATTGCACGTATTTTTAGGACTAGTATTTCTATTTTTTTTCATCATTTTAGAACTTGTCAACTAGACTATGTGCATCAACGTAAATTTCGTTACGATGTGATTCTTAATTTAACTTCGGTAAGTTTTAAATCTATAGTTAAAATAAAACTTAAATTAAAAATTTAGAAACCTCCAACACAAACAATACTTCTAAAAGTAAAAGTAATACGTATTAGCTCTTTAAGTTCAATATAAGTAACTGGCTGACCCGGCGAACTTCATACCACCTTAGAATTAATAAATGTTGTGTTTAGTTATTAGTTATTAACTGAGTTTCATTATGTTTTGATAAATTAAAGTAAAAAAACACACACACACACACACACACACACACACACAATAATAATGAGAGAAATGCCCAGAATAAGAGCTTTACATCAAGTATCGAATTTTAAATTTAATATTTTCATTTTTTAATGTTGCAATCCATAATTATTTCTAACGAATCTACGGTTGAGTCATCATTTTTGATAACTTCCTGTTTACTATTGTCTCTATATCTAAATTATTTCATTCTTCTATTTTTTCCAAGTCTTCTATGTTGGAAGTATTGTCGAGAAGCCTTTCTTGAAATTCTTCTGATTTTAAGTTAGCCCTTTCCTTCCTTTTTTTCGTCGTTTCCAAACCACAAATGTCGCAATGATTAAAGTTATGAGCTATAATAATAATGGAGTCTAGTAATTGTAGATGTAGTGTCATGACGAATAGTCGGTATCCGACTCATATTCGAATGCTAAGCGGAGAAGAGATGCAAGTGTCAGTGAGCGATCTACTTGCAGGCGCTGTGGTTCAAGTGCCCCATGTTCGTCGGTGATTCGCCGAGTTGCGTCGATGTATCAGCCCGAAGGCGTTCGTTGCGGTGTTCTTGTCGTGCACGTGTTATTGCAATATAGTGCCTAACACTTGCATTTTCCGTTAGTCGTTCATCTGTAGTTATATTTGACCGCCTCGTGTAAATCGCTTGAGAGTTTTGTGTGCGTTAACCACATATTTCCTCCTCGACCACGACCA
Organism: Eumeta japonica; assembly: GCA_005406025.1. Classification (NCBI taxonomy): domain Eukaryota; kingdom Metazoa; phylum Arthropoda; class Insecta; order Lepidoptera; family Psychidae; genus Eumeta; species Eumeta japonica. The sequence continues at coordinate 87,158 of BGZK01000654.1, read as the reverse complement.
CGGCGACGTGGCGTTGTACCCTAACTTGTACTTATATGCTCTTAAACTGTTTAACGATCCATCACAATAACAGGAATAATGTCACGATAATAGAATTATATCACAATAATGAATATCCATTTAATTAACTATATAAATGACAAGGAAGCAAGGACTTGCGCGTGTTTGTTGTATACCGTACGGCAACAACTGCCAAAACATTAAACGGCCTGTACAAATATAGAAGTCAAAACTTCTTAAGGCGCGTGGGACATTTTCGAGATAGGAAAAAAAACCATTGAACTCGCGATACCGTTACCGTGACCGACACCTCTGTATATAAGTGTGTACATATATCGGTCCCGTTTACAGGAGAGTTGGGTTTGGGTTGAAATACATTGATAATATGACTCTATATAATATAAACATGTAATGTGTATAGACGACAATATAAATGTATATTCAAGTCGTAAATGTCAAAGTGGTAGATAAGGACGAACTAACGTTAGCAGCTTTACAGCTTATTCGGCTTATCTCACCTTTGACCTTAGCAACACGATATTGGTTGAATGACGTCTACGTGTAACCTTTAATCTTTTATTTCATAAACAATTTAAATTAAAAAAATACGGGCAACTATTAATTTTTTATTCTTTCTAGCTAGGCAATAAAAAGTACCGTTCAAAATCGTGTGATGTTCTCTTTTACAGCAAATTAGGTGACAAATTCGATGACATGCCGCCAGCAGTGCCACCTACCGTTTTCAATTGGGTTTTCAAACCATCCAGAAACCCATTGAAATATACACACAAAATTTCATCCAAATCGGTCCAGCCCTTTAGAAATAGGTAGGTAGACAAACACATGTACAAAAGAATATATTAAGATAGATAATATTTTGATCCAAACCTCGTCGCGTCGGGGAACCGCCAATCAAAACTTAGAATCGACAATCAGATATTGATGTCTTGATATTTACTTACGACGCCTAGGGAATAAATTTAAAATTCATAATTTATCGTTTTTAGTCGTTTTCATTTTATATATCGACTTACATTGATATATGTATATAATGTTACTTTATATATGCAAGCTTACCCATTTAGTCAGAAATATTAACTCAATATTTAAGTAGGTACGTATTTAAAGTTTTTGTATTCCAATTTATTTAATTTTCTATTCTGTTTATGTATCATCGGATCCTTTGAAATTCACCGATAGGCTTTTTAATACGTTCAAATGGTTTTACTATAATGTTTAGACTTTTAAAAAACCGGACAAGTGCTAATATCGGACGTGCGCCCCGAGGGCACTCAGTACTCCAACACAATATGTTCGTGTTGAATATAAAGAGAAATTATTTTAATTCATCATTTGCGGATTTTCAACACGAGCCGCATTCACATGGCCGATTTTTTATTTATTGTTTTTGTTAAGTTCGCGCTGTGATCACACCGAGTTCGGGGCTTGTATGCGTGACTGCTTTTGCGGTAAAGCAACAATATGAGAAATAAACTGGTACGCACTGAGCAGCACTCGAGTACTTAGCGAGTGTCAGTTTATACTGCACACTGAAAACGAACTGAAACGAAGCAAACTATAGACTTTTTATTGGTTTTCCCGTAATTTATGAGCGAAGAACTTTTTTTTTGTATTTCTAAATGGAGGGAAAAGGTCAATTTCCATCTATTTTCTTAAAAACTTTAAAATTAACTACTTTAAAATTGTTTAAAAAAATGTAGATATTTAGGACCCTCACTTTTCTATTTTATTTATTCATTTCTCATGTCGCATGTACAATTTGCCAAACTTTTTTTTTAATATTCTAATTTATCCCCCAAATGTGACCATCTTATCTTAAATTCATTTATTTACATTACACGTCCGTGTTTGGATCGTAAAAGTACACATCTGTGCTAAATGTCAATTTAATCGGTCAAGTAAATTGAGAACAAATCGCCTGTGACAGACATACGAGTGACCCTAGAAGGGTTCCGTTATTTTAATTTGGAGTTACATAACCTTAAGAATGTATATTTATTAAATGATGTTAGTAATCTTATACAATATACATATCAATTTTACATTAGCACATGTTTTATACCTACTAGGTATCGCTGGCGTGGACATATAATGAATTCTATTAAAACCCTGGCATCTCAATTCATTTATGAAAATTTGTTATATGTAAGAAAAATTAGAAATGCTTAAAAGAAATACAAGTCGACATAAACTCAATACCAGAAATAAAAATAAACTGATTTCTCATGTTAGTCGACTAAGTAAAGTCACAAATTCATTTAGAGGGCTCTGTGTGCGCATATTCAATAACATTCTTGTAGATATACAAGATTTACCCTTATATAAATTTAACAGTGTTATTAAGCAATCACTCAGTAAAAAAGGGTAATAAGCAATTTCTGAATATTTAGAAGACAAACATCCATGGGCATAAGCGGCTCGACCTCTTACCGGGCTGTTTCATTTTTAATGGTTTCGTATTTGTTTTGGCTGTGTATGTGCAAATTACAAAAGAGCTACCCTTAAGTTTCTTGCTCGTTCTTATTGAGGGAAAACTGCCTTCCTAACGAACGGTAAAGTATAAATTGGCAAAAAATTATGACGTATTTCAAGTGTTATTTTGTAACCTATGAAATAAAGATATTTTGCGTTTTGAATTTGAATATTGAATGTATTAAATATATCTATCGAAGCACTGAAGAATCCGGTCTCGATTTAAGTAGATTCTGATTCTGGCTCGATCGCGGTCTCGCTTTTGATTCTAATCGTTTCTTATTCCGATTCAGGTCACGTGTTTGGTTTTCATTTTAGTTCTGCTTTCAATTCCGATCTTGATCTCGTTTTATATTTGGGTCCCTCCTGGCCCGGACTCTAGACCTGTTCCCCGCCCTTCATGTGATTTCCATTCCGCTACCGGTCAGGGTTCCGTTTTGCAGTGAAGCCGGGGTAAATGCTAATATCAAATTTAATTTATTCTACATTACTTGAGGATAGTGTTGCTCTTTATGCTTGAACGAATATTTAGAATCTGCAATAGCACAAATACGTTGATGAAACCAAGGAAAATCTTTATAATCTGCTTTACTCAGGGAGCGTCTTTTTAGTGAACGAGTTTTTAGCATCGGTTCAAAGGTACTAATACGCGGACAAAGTCGGATACAAATGCAATTTAATTTCATGCGCATAACTTTCGCGCAAGTGCAAGCAATTCACTAAGTTTTATCCCAATCTAACTAAGGTTATGGCAGCGCACAAAATACGAATAAACAAACTAATATTGTTTATATTAATAATTAGATTCTTATCTTCATAATTAGATTATTTTATGAGTGAAACGATTCAACCAGAACACGCAAAAATGTTTGTCCAAACGGCAACTTTTGTTTTTCATGTTTTTCTTTAAAAAAAAGAAAAAAATGATAGCTTGGTCTCTAAACGATACCGAGTAATGCTAACATTACGGTTTTAAGTTGTATAAATAGATTACGAAAGATGATAAGTTCTCTAATTCATTTTTAATCTTACTCAATATCTAGGGTATGAAAAACAAAAAGAAGTTTTCAAATTTAACTTTCAGTTTCAAATATCCGTGCGTTCAAACAGACCCAAAAAAAGAACTTTTTAGATAGCTTATAATCGTCCTCAAGAATTGGGCTATCAAATACAAAAATATATTTTCAAATCACATGCATTAAAAATGCGAGATTCCACGTTGAGCTAACCGAAACTAGTCAATTTTAGACCAATGCTACTGTTGCCGGGCAGAAAGTGATAACTTTCTGCCGCTACATAAAGTTGCAGCTTTATTTACAATCCTGTCAGAGTATGTTTTGTTTATTTTATGCCTTTATAACTGTCGTTCTGACAGTTAACTGTACTGACAAATTATAACCTGAAAAATGAAAATCAAAGTATTTCAATATTTACACTAATTTGTTGCTTGGAAAGAATTCAAAGGAGCTACATCACGGTCGGAACAAGTTTCATTAAATTATTAGGTAGATCAAGCTGAAAAATATGCACCGTGAACTGAATGGTATTTTCGCTATTTGTCTGAAATTATCTAGTCACGGTTGGCTCCAGACAGTGAAATTAGCATTTTTAATACAGGTTATATGAAAAATATAATGTGCGATGCGGGATAAAACACTATTTCAGACCGGGTGATGTCGGCCCTCGGACATCCAATATGCTATTCCAAAACCGGCTGCGTTTCTGAGATCAGCGCTCTTAGCTCTAATTTTGACCCCACACTCGATTTCGGCCTTGGTCTCATTTTTGATTTTGGTTTCGAATATCAATTCTCTTTCACATTCTGTATGCAATTTCGATTCTACTATTGGTCATGTTCTGACGAATGTTTGGACGAAAACAAAGCTAATATACTAGTAGCGTCAAAATAAAATTTGTGCCATCTTACTCTAGGGTAGTGTAGCTGGCGAGGATAGTGCGCGTGCGTGTGTTATTATGTGTGCGTAATGTGTGTGTAATAAAATAGTACTGAATGATTTAGGAAACAGCTTTGATCAATAAAAAGATGTTTAAAGTGAGGTTATAAAATTACGTGTGGCCGAATCACTTCCCATGTCACCTCGTTGTTTCACACCGACCGCTGTCGAACTCTGAGCCGACACACATATAAGCTACGCACGCACGCACAAGTCGTTCAATCGATGTGCACCTAACAGGTATCTCTAGTGTGCGAAGGTGCTTCTTGTATGAATCTGGCCCACTTCCCCCTGAGTTTTTGAATTTTTTGGGTGAATAAAGTATTTGCATTAATTTAGTATTTTCCATTTTATTTTATTAATTATTTCAATATTGTCATGATGAATTCATTACTATGTTTTGAATAAACCCATCCATTTTGTGTTAGTAATTAGGATTGCTGATAAATCCCTTCCAATCGCCATTGTGTTACGCACGTAGTAATTCAAAATTAAGCTTTAAGACGATGGTGATAAAGTTAGATTTCTTTGTACAGAATTTATCAGCATTTTTAAACTAGGTGCTTATTCTCACTTACATTCGTGTCAGTTTGTTTGTCCATAAATTTATGTCCATTTGTACCGTGTTATAATTTTAGGCTTTTCTATTTCGATGATGTCATGCGACAACTCTTTAGCAAGAGATATACGAATGAATTTATAAACGATTGAAATAAACTTTTTTCGCGTGTCTTGGACCATAAGTCAGTGGTAATTTACGTTATAAATTCGTTAAAAATATGGTTTGGTATTTTTTTTAACACTTTATTTAGAATATAAAATTTACAACTTCTTATAATGCTTATTAACAAACGAACCTGTAGAGGTCTGTAAAAATGAAAGTTTTAGAGTTACTCCTAGTCATCGGAGTTCTATTCTCGAATCGAAAAAAAAAATCTATTATCTTAAAAGCAACAATTGTAATTCTTTAAATTCCCTCGGGAAACGTAAAATTGCTGTGAAAAGGAAATGTGTATAAAATGTGTTGTTCAATTTTAACATAAGGATTAATGCAATGATTTTATAATACGGAATGCTCTCCGTGACCGTTTTTTTAAAATAATTAATAACTTAATAAATATGAAAAAGAAAATGACAGCCATTTTAAATTTAATATATACCTATATATGGAAAGTAAATGTTCTATCAATTTTAGAGTATTCGTTGGTACAATTATCGCAATATTTAAATGTGTGTATAAGACAACGCAGCACCCGCACACAATGCGGCATGCGGAGCGTGGTACGCTACGAAGTGGCCGGCGCCAGTTGTCCGAGTGCGTGATTTAAAAGGAGACGAATATTTTAGACGCTGCTTCTCTACGTGTATCTTGATGCGTGAAAATTACGTTTATAATTAATCTTTTTGTGCTCTAGCTGACTCGACGATTGGAGTCGACTATTTGATCGTTAAGGATCTGTAATAAACTCTTTTAACTTTAGCGTTCTTTTAGTTAGTTTTTTTACCCCTTCATCTAGTCTCTTATTTAATTAATTTGCCCTAACAATAAAATAGTAAATTTAAGAAATGCAAATCGCACCAGTGCAGCTTTTAACCAAACTTCAAACAGAGGAGTTCTATGTTCTATGGTATATGTTCGTTTGTATGTATTTTTGTATTATGTATGTACAGTGATAAATTCATCAACTATCGGCTGATTTAGATTTTTTCTTGATTTGAAAGGGTATACTTAAGGGAAAACGTAAGATACCCTCAAATATTATAGATATGTAGAGTGTGCTTGAGATCTTTTTTTTCGTGTCTGGTAGTTATTATGTCAGACTTATGAACTGATGACAGACTCCGCAGTACTCGTTGATGGTTCGTAGTTAAGGGATAATACTGCGGTTTGTCGCCAGAAACGATTTTTCAATGGATATTAATAAAACTTAGTATATACAGAATTACAATAAATTACTTGTTAATCTACATACATATTTTCATTCATATATATATAATTCCAACACTGGCAATCTTAGCAGGAACACATTGGAATTATTTAGCGTTATGGGTAGAAAGGAGGTGAATTAATTTAAATTGGAAGTAAATGAAAATGTGATATGCATGAATATCACATTTTCATTACATAATTTGTGTAATAATTTTGTAATTGCACTGCAGTGTTATAAAGTTCTTATATAGTCGTATAATATCTTTCGTTAATGTGAAAAATAATTATTATAGTATATTTCAATATAAATCTTAAAATTTAATGATAAACTCAGAATTATACTATTATTAAAGATAAATTAAGACCCTGGCATATGGCCAGGAGAGGAGAAATTCTGAGGGTGAACCATAAGTACCTAATGTCAGTTTTTACAATTGAAATTCATATGCTTCTTTTTAAGCACGTCATAGCTTGTTAGAAGTCTCCAGTTACAAATAGAATACAACAATTTCACATTTTTAAAGGATTTTTCAAAGATGTTTATAATGCATTGTAAAAATTCTTAACATCTAAGCCCAAGTAATGACCTTACAAAGGTCAGGGAGAGTGTCCTGAACATTTCAATAATTTCATAGAAAATGATGGGCAATACTTTGGATACTAAGGTTTTGTTACTGTATGATTATTTAATAATCAAAGTGAACATTAAAAATATTATTTATGAGATTTCTTAATAATAATGCTCATTTTCAACTTTGATTTTATATGTATTTTTACGAAACATTTTGATTGTGATGTAAGTGGGTCGTAATTAGGTTCATTTAATTTTGAAAATGTATTGTGATATGTTTTTATTCAGTAATATTAGAAAGTGTCGAGTCACAAGAATTTAGTTTCAATATTATTTTCTTAAAATTTTTCTCTTCTAACCTACTTTTTGGTTTTGTAGGAATGGTGACGTAACAAAGCCCTGCAATACACAATTTGAGCGATTGACATATTACCGATAATGGGATGAATTAACTATACTTTTAAATGCAAGTGGTTTTGGGTGTATAAAAATCATGGAAAAGTGGAAAAAAGTAAGTTACAGTTTAAATTTATATTTTGTCTATCATGCTTATATTGGTGATGGTGCATATTGAAGTGTTTTATTTTTCATTACTTAAGTTTGGGTTGACTGAAATAGCAAAACAAAAAAAAAATGCAGCCACTATAAGGACAGAATTATCATCTACAGGTGGTGGAGCGTCTAGAAAATTATTGTTATCAGAGCAAGGGCAGCGGCTCTTGGCCATGATTAGAAAGTCGGCTATTGTGGGCCGTGGTCCTGAAATAGCATTTCAGGTTGGATGTTTAAATATTGAATATATGAAACTAACAGTATACATAAAATAATTTGTATTGAAAATCAATTATTGATTGTAAATTTTGTTGAATTTGACATTTGAATTTATCTAACCGAATACTTAAATAAGATTTTTGAATTTTTTTAAGAATGTTTATAAGTATTATTGATAATACACTGCTTATTTTATTGGCCCAATCTTTTTGTAGGTATATTTTGCTAATATATACATATAATATAGTAATAATGTATAAGCATATATTTATCTTAATAGTTGAATTTCAATTAAATTGAAAAATTTTTTGCTATCGTATTTGGGTGACTCTAGCAATACCTGTAGAGCAGATTGCAGTTGGTAATGCGACGATTTCAAAACAAGCAAAAAATATTTGTGCAGAAGCAGAAATAATTATTAGAGATCCAGAAATAAAGTCTACGCCTTTAAATGTTGAATACCCGCCGAAGAGATTGTAGTACCTGTGGAACAGTAAACTACTAATCATCTTCCGCTTATACAAACAAATACTAAAGATGAAGAAAACGCAGAACCGCCAAGAACAGTTGGACGTAGGAAGTTTATCTATAATATATCTAGACTAAAATAATTAAGAATGTTTGCTACCTGTTTGTTAATTTAATCGTTCATCATATATAGGCAGCTGAATAGTTTTGAAGCAGGTCTCACAAATATGTTATCAAAATGCCAATAAACATGAAAGTTACAAAAAATTTAGGATATGTGATAGAGGTAATAAATTGACTAGGCAAGAGCAGAACGAGAAACAAGGGCTACCGATAAAGAAGAATCCCATGTTTCACAGTGAAAATTTCCGAGTAGCGCATTAGAAAGCAAATTTAACATACTGAATGATTTCTTAATCACTTGGAAGGTGTTAGGATAAAGTAGTTAGCAGAGTTACAGTACAATACTCGAAATTATAAAGTCCCATTGCCCCATTGCGTAAAATAGGAACGCGGGGAGAAGAAGGAAGGATCAGGGAGCGTTGTACCTGTGCATCACATCAATCGCAGGCAATTCAAAACGGCAGAGTTTAGTGCGTTGTATTGTACAGTACAACGCACGAAACTCTGCCGCTGTTAAGTTAGTTATGAAAGCGTTGCAATGGCTTAAAATATGGAACACGGGGAAGAAGAAGGAGAGAATCAATACCAACAGTGGAGCCAGAAATAAAAAACACAGTCGGTTGAGACAGTGAAATTGCTCGATATAACATGAAACTATTTATTTTACGTGCTTGAAGACGGAAACCTAGTATTATAATAATGTAGTTAATTTTTGAATTCACTCAACCTCTTTTGTAATCTGTCAAAATTTGTTTCATTAACATTTAATAATTATTCGTTTGATATTTTACGTTTCAGCAAGTACCCATCGAGTAGACAGGAGGCGTCATCGACGACCTACGCCATTCCAAATGACTTCAGTACAGTTTGCAGAAATAGAGTAAAAAGGACAAGATCTAGAAGAACGTCGTCTCGAAGTTGATAGATTGAGAAAAGAGAATATCGCTTAAAATAAGCAACACCAAGTAAAGTTTTTACAGGTGCTGTCTCGGGGGATTGATCTATTAGAAAGGTTAGCACGAAATAGATGAAGGAATTGTGAGAGACGTAATCGGACCATTCGGGGAAATATCGTGATGCTACTGAATTTCACCTGCAAACAAATGGTTTGATTGAAACAAAATCAGCTACGGTAGGGTAAGAACAATGTTAACGTAAATGAAGCTTCAGAATGAAAAATGTTTATTAATATTATCGCATAGACATAGGACAGGTACGGCATTTAGTAATTATTATTCTTGAAATCCTGTAAGTTAAAAATGATATATTGTGAATGTTAGATCATATCTAGTAAGTTAATATATGTCTTGTTTTTATGTTGCATGTTACGTGCGAGAGCTGATGGACCTCCGGGTGGCTGAGACGGCGCTCAGCGCGTTACAGTCGAGATGATTAGAATTCGATCCTCACATGACCCTCAGTTTCAGATGCTGAGAAGACATGAGGTCACGGCGACGATGAAACGGTGCTGGTCGAGCGGCCGAGTGGCGGCCAACATCTTGCAACGTTTCAAGCCTTTGAAGCCTCCACCGACTCAAAACAGTAATTTTTTCAATTTTAAGTAGCATGTCTAGTCTTTTCGAGTGGTCATCTGTCTTGTAAAGTGGTTTTTGCAGGTGAGCACATCCCGACAGCATGGCTACGCGTGCTTAGACGTAAATAATGAACATATGATCACTGGTAAATAAATGAAATCAACTAGAAAGCCAGGTCACCGGATGTGATGCGGTCGTAACACACCACTCGCATTGTACAATGTTCCACTTATAGGTAGGGCATAAGATCTCATACTGTGTCAGTTACTACGGGGTCCATGAACAAAAAAATATGTACTTTCTTTAATTTTTTGTCTCGAAATGGTGGGGCTTTGATGTATATAGGCAGCCGCGAGGCTTGTTGAGTTGATCAAACGTCAGTTTTATTTGTAAGAAACAAAAGTAGAGGGATAGACGAAATGTGTTAAGGTAAGACATGCACTCTGAGAGTAATAAAAAGAAAATTGATGTAATTAGCATCAGTAAAGTCATATATATTTATTGAATACAGTTGATAAGTAAACAAATAAACGTAGTTCATATCGCTTTCGCGCATTTGATTGTAGACTCCAGAAACAACGACCCCTTTATAATACTCAATAAATTTATATTGCTGAGTATTTCTTGGAACTTGTTTTTGTTCAACTAAAAAAATAAGATATAAAACAAAATGTATTCATTTGTAGTAATTTCTGAATTTGATGTATTTTATAAAGACTTTTAATGGTTGACTGAAAATGTCAATGTAAACAAATAAAACCAATTTCAGTTGAAAAAGTAAAAATAGTAGAAGTAAAAATGTCATTCATAAAATTATTTATAAATAAAAAGAATCGGACTCGTTTAAAAATGTATTAGTAGAATAGAGTTGATATCAATTAATACAATAACAAATTACAATATTACAATTACAAAGAAATGAGCTACGAAAATATATGGTTATTAAATTATTAAGGTCAGAAGACTTAAGTCAATTGCTTCATTTGGTTCTTCTACAAATACTTGTGAATCTCTAAAATCATCCTCGCCTGAAACAAATCAATTCATGTAACATTAATTTGATGTATCTTTTGAAGACATAATGGTGGTGGGGAAATGTCAATGTATGCAGATAAGATCAAAGGGCGCTGTTGAGCTCAGTTCAACATCAACTCTGTGTATTTCGTGGAATTTAAAATAACAAACAGTGATAAAAACCAGTGTATACACATAAAACGGATATATAAACAATCGATCTACAACACATATAGTGGAACAAGTGAAATATAAACTTAACTGTTTATAAACAGTGAATAACTTTGGCAGTGAAAGAACCAGGCCGTCGTGATAAATAACCAATAAATACAAAAATCTTTAGCCTGATTTAATCGAACACTGTTGGGAAGTGATTTTCTGTGAATATTAGTGAATTTTTCCGGCCTACTTACAAATATCTAAAGAAATAACTAATTTTGCAATACATGATTCAGCAAAAATCAATATATAGATTGTTTTAACGCCATCTGTTGAAAACTTACTGTACTAAACACTTAGGCAAAACGTAAAACTCACCTAAATACCTAATAGATCCAAACGAAACCAACAGAGGCCACTACCTGGACGAAATTACTACTTCAGGTAACGCACGATAGAGGGCACTACTAGTAGCTTACTAATAATTTATTACCTAAACTCAAGTAATTTCAAAAGTTATGGATGACATTATGAATGTACTCCGTCAGATCCAAAAAGATGGATGAACAAAAACTCACCATACAAAAAAGCGGGGAAAAAGTCACAGAACAAGTAATACAAAATATAAATAACATTATGGAAGAAAAGTTTATAATATTAGAAGAAAAGTATAATAATCTGGAATTAAAGGCAGAAAATCAAGAAAAACGTATAAATTTCCTGGAAAAAAAAGGCAAGACAAAGAAACATTGTATTTTTTGGAATAGAAGAGCGGGAAACGTCATACATAAATTTGGAAAATATTTTATTACAGTTTATTAAACAACATTTTGATCTAAGCATTGAACGAAGAGACATACAAGAATTAAAGAGAATCGGTAGAAAGGAGAAAGACCCAGACCAATTGTTGTAACTTGTTATACGCTAGGATTAAAAATCGATATTTTTAAACAAAAAATTGCATTGAAAGACACACTATACTACATAAAAGAAGACTATCTACGCTATATATTAAATAAAAGAAAAGAATTACAAGAGCAATTAAAGATTGAGAGAGAAAAAGGTAACAACGCCATATTAAAATATGATAAAATTATTATTCTAGATAAAACAAGAACACAGGAAATAAGAGAAATCTCAATATCCCCAGAAAATAATCATGTTCAAAAAAATAAAACAAAAAAGAATAAACATCAACAGTCTGGCTCTCAATTCAAGGTCACAAGGTCAAATAGTGTCACTGAAGGAGTTATAAAACCGAGCATGTTGAACTTCTTAACTAATAAAAATTCAACCAAAAACGCGTAGCAACTACCTCCCTCTCTGCAAGCTGATACCACAAATAAACAAACTAAGTTGAAAAATATAGAAAATCTTCCAACCCGGCTGGTCCCCGTGGAAGAGTACGACCAAAACCCTCCAAAGATTGATAACTTAAAATTACCCTTAAAAACTTCGAACCTCAAACAACTAAACCGTCACTTAAATATTATAACATACAACGTTAGAACCCTACTATCATACAGTCGGCTATTAGAACTAGAAGAATGTCTAAATAAAATTAACTATGATATAATGGGTATTTCGGAAGTTAGACGACAGGGTAACAAAATAGAAGAACATAGCACCTTTATACTTTGTTAGATTGGATCCACACCAGGCTCATACGGGGGTGGGATTCATAATACACAAATCGCTGAAAAACAATATAGAGAGCTTTATAGGTATAACGGAACGAGTAGCAATTCTCAATATGAACATCGACGCTAACAAGATATCAATAATACAAGTTTACTCACCCACAGAAGATGCAATCGATTACGAAAAAGACGAATTTTATTATACTATAGAAAAGGCCTTAAGAACAGTTCACACACACATTATCCTAATGGGAGACTTCAACGCAAAAGTCGGGACACCCAGAATAAACGAGCATTTAGTTATGTAAAAGTACAGGTACGACGAAAGAAACAAAAACGGCCAGAGACTTATCAACCTCGCGCTAGAACATGAGCTAACAATTATAAATACCTGTTTCAAGAAAAAACAAAGCCGCAGATGGACTTGGCGTTCACTAGACGGTCAACACAAAAACGAAATCGATTACGTCCTCTCAAATCACCCAAAATTATGCCTAAATATAGAAGTTTTAAACCTTAATTATACATCAGACCATCGTCCTATCAGATGTAAAATTACGTTTACCATGCCAAAAAAAAAAAACAGGACCAATTACACAAACAAGAATACAAGTCAACTCATAAACATAGATGAAATAACGAAATGCAAAGAAAACATCAAGCTTTCTTTCGGAGAAATCTAGTCAACCCGCCACCCAAGAGAATGAACCCGTGCAGACCGCCTACGACAACATAACAAAGGCTATCCAGCAAAGTCTGACCCTTGCGAAACGAACTACTGAAGGCAATAAAAGCACAAAATATTACAAGAAAGTACGCTTAAACTATTAAAAAGAAGACAAGAACTACAACAAAGTAAAAATAAAACACGATCAATGAAAAAAGAACTCTCCGCATTATACAAACTTGTTCATAAGTATATCAAGAAGCATTATGCTAAATATAGACTAGAAACAATAGAGAAATATCTTCAGCTTTATGGCAGCTCGGGAAGAGCATACAAAGAACTTAGAACAAACCGATCTTGGATAGAAGGACTAAAAACCGTGAATAAAGACATACATATTAGAACTGACATTGTCAGCACAGCAACCGAATTCTACAAGAATCTATATAGGGACAAAGCACGAATTTCCACCAACAAAACTGGAACAGAAACTGCAGATTACCACTCTATACAACCAATCCACGAAACCGAAGTAATTAACTCAATAAGTAAACTTAAACTCGAAAAGAGCCTTGGATCTGACAATGTTCCAAATGAAGCACTAAAATACGCTCACCAAATCTTAGCAACACCACTAACAGAACTCTTTAATTCTATAGTTATAAGCTCGGAGACGCCCAAAGAGTGGTCTGAAGCACATATCATACTTATATATAAAAAAGGGCGACCTAAAAAATATCAGCAACTACAGATCGATTAGTTTGTTACCAAACATCTACAAACTGTTCTCATCCATAATAAATAATAGACTAAGCCCGATAATAGAAGCCAAGCAACCTATAGAGCAAGCCGGTTTCAGAAAAGGGTATTCTACTATCGACCACATCCACACCATCGAGTTGATAATGGGGAAGTATCAGGAGCTCCAGAGACCTCTCTACATAACGTTCATCGACTATCAAAAAAGCTTTCGACTCGGTCACACACTCAAGTATATGGGAAAGTTTAAAAGAACATGAGGTGCCAGATATATACATAAACATCATTAAAAGTATATATAATACTAACATAAGAAAAATAAAGCTCGAAACCTTAGGCCCCGCCTTCCATATAGAAAGAGGAGTAAGACAAGGGGACATGCTCTCACCCACTATTTTCATAGCCATACTCGAAAGCATCATGAACGGGTGAGACTGGAGTAAAACAGGTCTGCATATAAAAGGCGCCTACTTAAATCATCTGAGGTTCGCTGATGACTTCGTGCTTCTGTCTGAGACAGTCAACGAGATGCAATCCATGATAGAGTCTCTACAAAAAGCGAGTACGAAAGTGGGTTTGGAAATGAATCTAATGAAGACTAAGATAATAACTAACTCACGAATAAGACCTATAACTATCAACGGTAACCCCATAGAATATGTGGAAAACTACATTTACCTGGGAAAAAGAGTAAGCTTCGAGAAAAATAACAATATTATAGAAATAGAGAGAAGGATTCAACTAACCTGGAATAAATATTGGAGCCAAAAAGAAATATTTAAAAGTAACCTACCAATAACTCTCAAAGCTAAAGTTATGAACACGTGTCTATTACCAAGTTTAACTTACGGAAACCAGACCTGGAAATTCTCTACAGAAGCTATGAATAAAATCAATACATGTCAAAGAGGTTTGGAACGAAGCATGTTAAATATAAAGAAAATAGATAAAATACGACACACAAAGATAAGAGGCATCACCAAAGCTACAAACGCCTTGACCTTTGCTCAAAAGCGGAAATGGCAATGGGCTGGACATGTAGCGAGAATGACTGACGAAAGATGGACCACAAGAGTAACCCAGTGGAAAGGACCATCAGGCAAGAGAAGGAGGCGAAGACCCTTAACCCGCTGGGAAGAAGATCTCAAAGATCTCAAAAGATCAGCTGGCTCAGACTGGTATTTCATAGCACAGGACTGAGAGAAATGGCCATCTTTGGAGGAGGCCTTTACTCAAACCGGGATTCTTGTTGACCAATAACTGTTATTTTTATTATATTTTATTACGAATCCATTGTAAAACAGGAAATAAAAAGGGCTTATTATTATTATTAAATTAATAAGGTCAGAAGACTTAAGTCAATTGCTTCATTTGGTTCTTCTACAAGTACTTATGAAACTCTAAAATCATCCTCGCCTGAAACAAATCAATTCATGTAACATTAATTTGATGTATCTTTTAAAGACATAATGGTGGTGGGGAAATGTCAATGTATGCAGATAAGATCAATTTTAGATAAAAAAGTAAAATTATTAATGGTCAAGTGTCAATTATGTGGCGAATAAGAAAATATATATATATATATATATATATATATATATATATATATATATATAATGAAAATAGGTTGTTTATGTTCGCTAATCACGTAAAAACTACTAAGCGTATAGACATGGGACTGGGACCATTCAATGCGGAATGATTTGTAGATGGTTCTAGGCTACTCATTTTTCGAATTCCGTAAATCCTTCGCCATTTTATTTATAATTAACTTTATTTATTGCATCTTACTTCAATTCATTTGTTTTTTTATCAGCATAAAGATGACCAAATTCTATAAAACTTTTTTCGTTACAATTCCGTTTCAATCACAAATGATCATTTACAATAGAGTGCGTGGGTGGGTGCGTGGGCGGATGCGTGGGTGGGTGCGTGAGCGGATGCGTGGGTGGGTGCGGACAGCAAAATCAGCCGATATTGAAGCCGGTTTCGCTGTACACGGGAGCGAAACCGGGGGCACATTTGGATGATAAAAAAAACTACTAAATTTAAATTTACGCTCAACGAAACGGGCGGGTGCCGCTAGTATTAAATAAAATAACATCAAAATATGTATATCTATATAGACCGCCTCTAAAAAACTTAAATTAATTAAATAGTTAATTAGTTGGTTTTAGAGTCAGAGCCAGCTAAAGATATGCCAGACGAGATTTTAAAATCCATGTTTATAATCCATTTTCTTTTGTTGACTTTGTGTTCATCGCTTTCATTGCTTTACAGTTGAACCTCGATAAGTTAAAGTCCAAGGGAAACACAAAATACATATATGTTTAATTTGTTTAGCATTTGCTGGCACCGACGCCAAAAGCAACTAATAATTATTTTTAAAATTTTTTAGTCAGTGTATATTTTTTTTGAGAAGTTATTTATTATATGTATCATCTAATTTTTTGGTCATGGTTTAAAAATTTGTAAATATATATGTTATCGGTCAACTAGACATTACTTATTATAAAGACAACCGTATAACAACATGTCGTCAAAGGAAATAACGAGATTACGAAATGTCTTCTGACAATAAAGACCACACATAATAGACAAGATTCAAAATGTATTTGCATAATAGACTTTATGCCAATAATAACAAATGTTGCTACGGAAAATATGAGGCTATTAAATTATTAGTGTCAGCTAATCGTCTTAAGTCAATTGCTTCATTTGGCTCTTCCACAGGTACTTCTTCATCTCCAAATTGTTCTTCGCCTGGAACAAATTAACTCATGCAATATTACTATCTCTCTATATGTCGACTGTTCTCTTGCTTTCAATTGGTATTTAGTGTCTTTTTTTAAAAATTATAAAAGACATTAATTTCATTCCATTCACAAACACCTACATAGTTTGATAGAATGTTACTAGCGTTACTAGTGTGGACATAGGTTACAAATTTTAGGCTCACATATTACAGAAGCTCAAGTATTTAAACTTTGACATATAAAACTTTATTGTACATACCAATCAACCACACTCTGTCACCACTTTCAAGAAATTGACTGAGAGGATTTGCTGTTCTTATAATCTAATAGCCACACATTTTCAGTAGCTCATTTGTAATAATTAGTACTAACTCTGCAAATATATTTAAGCCACTGAAAATGTGTGGCTATTAGATTATAAATGTCTAATATGAACAAAAAAGCTTAGCTTGCAGATGGAGTGTGGCAGTTAAGAGCATTACTCATTTTTTGAAGTATTACTCATGAACTTCGTGGCTTATAACCGATTTGAAAAATTCTTTTTTTATTTGAAAAATATACTTCCTGATTGGTCTCATTTTTTTCAAAATCCATTTCTGATGATGAGATCCATGAGGAATTTAAGGGCATCTTCAAATATCATAGGCATCTTTATCGAAATTTCCTTTTCATAAGATACTTTCTATTTGCATTTAGAAAGTATCACTTAGTGAGGTGGAAATGAAGAAGACCACAGATGGCTATAGGATTTCCTCAATGATATAGTATTTCATTGGTGGCGATAAGACATCTCGATTAACACATTTACTGCTTTAAACATAAATGAAAGATCGGGAACCAAATTTTTTTAAGATGAATTTTGATTACGTACAAACGAATTTTTGGAAATATGTATGTGTATGCACTGGTTCCTGATCGGGGTTGTGTCTTTTACCCTATCCTCGAAACTTCGGACAGTGGCAAATCGAAGGGATGGAAAAGCGAGGAACTCACCCTTCTGTGTGATATCTTCGCTCTCGGCGGCCACCGTGGTTTCGAGTACGCCTGCGCGTCTGTGCTGGTTTTACACCGAACACGTAGTATTCACTTGCGGTTCACAAATTATATTAATGATTATAGCAACATATATGATGACCGATTTGCGGTTGCTTTCGCTTTCGATAAACGGAAGACAGCGAGTGCGGGTAGGAAACAAAATTGGATTGCGGGCGTAAGGGAGGGGGTCATTGCCACTGCATTTAATCTCGAGAATACGGCGTAAACAGTATGAATGTATATTATTATTATTTTAATAAAAATAATCATTTTTCGGATCCGAGTGGTTGGCACACAGTATGCCTGGGTTTTTACGAACCCGTGAGTTTTGATCAAATTCCAGGATTTTAATTAAAATCATTTGACGAAACTAATCAAAACAATTTTTTAACTTGTTTTGCTTCGGTTCTTGGTTTAAAATGTAACATATGACATATACACATTATTTACTTGCAGTTCAGACATAGCGTCATCATGTGAGACTGTCATGTCTTGTGACATGCCATCTTTAAAAAGATGTAAATAAAATATTCGCATTTGGAGAATTATTTATTTAGGAAGACGTTAATAAATCTAGGTGAAGTAGCAATATAATCAAAGATATCAAAAATCAAACGAAAAACATCCCATGCATAAGCTTAATTGAACACTTGTCATTCTGAATAAGTTTGGAGTAAGCACATCGGTCTCAGAAGGGATTCGGTTGGCGTCCAACGGTTATCCTCGAGTAGACTGTCTGGGATATGAGGGAGAAGACCGTTGTCTTGTAAAGTAAATAGTGATATTAGATGGCAGTCATTTCGCAATTGATCTCAAAACTACCATTTCCGTCAAATTATGGTAGACAAACCTTTGGCTTCGATGCTGAGGAACCAATATCTGAATCTGATAACTTTGAAGATTGAGTTGGTGCATCACACGTACCTGGTATAGTAACTTCCGTAGGGCAGTCACTAAACATAGGTTTCAATAGCTTACGTTGAGCTACCGTCTGACTTACTTGACTCGAACCTCACTTTGACGCTGATGACCTCAAAGGTTGAGCTGGTGTATCACGAGCACGTGATCTATGGCCGATCGTCTTCAGCTTCGATCTTAAATCAAAAATACTTACATTACTGTCATTACCAGATCTTCTTGAAGATATCTCCTCTTCATGAGCTCCTTGCGAATACACTTCTTCATCACTATAATATTCTTCAGAACCTTCGGAGTCATAATCATCACTTTGTAGATAGCTTTTAGTACGAGATGTTGAAATTATCGGTTTCATGTTAAATTTGGACGACCCTTTGGGTCGACCCTTTGGACGAGCCTCTCTGTCCATTTTGGCGCAAAAACACCCTCCATACGATCGTGCATACAAATCGCTACTACACTGTAAGAATGAATCTAATACGCGTTTTCGTAAGTTGACGGCATTACCAGAGTGGCCGCGCAGAACAACGCTCTCTCGCCGTACGCGCCGGCGCTTTACTGACTACTACCAAATGAACGGGACTCTCATTCCGTTTCGAGGGGGCACTGAATGTGTTAAGATGGTCACTTATAACAGATAGTTTAAATAAATTATTCTTATGAGCATGATGAAGCCAGAAGGTATTTACTGGAACTCCATAGTAAAACAACGAATCCTAGCCATCTTTGGGCTTATTGAAATGGTCACGAGATGCACCCTGACTATAAATTATTTTAATTGTAATACTCCGCGTTAAAATTGCGCTATTTGAGTCTTGTCTATTATGTGTGGTCTTTATTGTGAGAAGAGATATTATTTCGTAATATCGTTATTTCCTTTAACGACATGTCGTTATAGGGTTGTTTTTGTAATAAATAATGCCTGGCTGGCCGATCACATATATATTTACAATTTATTTTTTAAGCCATGACTAAAAATTAGATGATACATGTAATAAATAACTTTTCAAAAAATATATAAACAAACTCTAAAATTCTTAAAATAATAATTAGTTGCTTTTGGAGTCGGTGCCAGCAAATGCAAAATGAATTAAAAATATAAAACAATGAAAGCGATGAAAACAAAGTTAACAAACGAAAATGGATTATAAAATAATAAAAAGAAATATAGTTTAAAAAACCAAAAAACACGCTTTTAAAGCATATCAAACTAAAAAGTGAAAAATAATTCTGAATATGAGCCGAAAAAAATAATAAACAAGGACGAAAAATACTAGTATTATTGTGGAAAAATTGTAGAGCGCTTTGTGCCACATTTTTCGTATAAAAAGCAACCCACGCTTTTTCGCATAGCGATATGAACTATGTTTATTTGTTTACTTATCAATATCTGTGTTCAATAAATGTATATGACTTTACTGATGCTAATTACATCAATTTTCTGTTTATTACTCTCAGAGTGCATGTCTTACCTTAACACACTTCGTCTATCCCTCTACTTTTGTTTCTCACAAATAAAACTGACGTTTGATCAACTCAACAAGCCTCGCGGCTGCCTATATACATCAAAGCCCCCCCATTTCGAGACAAAAAATTAAAGAAAGTATATATTTTTTTGTTCATGTACCCTGTAGTAACTGACATAGTATGAAATCCTATGCCCTACCCATAAGTGGAACATTGTACAATGCGAGTGGTGTGTTACGACCGCATCACATCCGGTGACCTGGCTTTCTAGTTGATTTCATTTATTTACCAGTGATCATATGTTCATTATTTACGTCTAAGCACGCGTAGCCAAGCTGTCGGGATGTGCTCACCTGCAAAAACCACTTTACAAGACAGATGACCACTCGAAAAGACTAGACATGCTCCTAAAAATTAAAAAAAATGACTGTTTTGAGTCTGTAGGGTCCTCAAAGGCTTGAAAGGCTGCAAGGTGTTGGCCGCCACTGGGCCGCCCGACCAGCACCGTTCTCACATATCGATATCTGCTCTGGGACGATTTCGTCTTCCTGATCGTCTTCTTTGGACATTTTCCTCGCATTTTCGACAAAAGAAAAATCTAAATTTAACAAATTTTTTTCACAACTCTTAGGTTGTACCCAATGACCCAACGATTCTTAATATTTATGTTTCATGAACATCTACAATTAATGTTCTAGTTAATTTGGTCATTTTGTTAAAACTTTATTGTTAAATGTAAAATACTGTTTTATTTTAGAAAAAATATTGGTATCTATATGTTTACTTATATGGATACTTCACCGTGTTCTTTGAAAGGTTAAGGATTTGATAAATTCATATATCTTTAATTTGTAGGTCATACGTATCACTCGAAATACTTCATTACATATTGACTTAACTACTGGTCGTATCAAAATCGTTATTGCCTGTTATTCTGTAACTGATAACCCGAATCAACGGCCGTGTTATGAGTTTATTTATCTCAAGCAACAGATTTTTCGTTGACGACGCAATTAAGATATATGTTTTCAAAAATAAACCGGCCAAGAGCATGTCGGACCATGCTCATTATAGGGTTCCGAAGCCATTATCATTATCGAAATCAGAAAAATTGCTTAAAAATCTTAAAGGTTTTTTATATATTTCAACAGTTCTTTTTAAAATGTCGAAATGCGTACCACATATTGAAGTTTGCTGAAAAAATTTTTTTCAGCTTCTATTACATGTATGGAGTGCCCCTCCTAGAAGTATTTATTTTTGTTATTTAACTACCAAACTAAGTAGTGGCTTATACAATACACCTATACTATAAATTTCATCACTATAAGTCTTGTAATTTTTGAATAAAACGCCGGTGATACACAAAATTTACAATGCCTTTCTATTTCGTTAAAAATAATCATGTGTCAGAAATTGTAAAATCGTTATAGATTTATATGTAGTGGACTTCGTTTTGTGAGGTTTTAACAGAACCTGTCTGGTTTCTAAAGCATTGATTTTTTTACTTAGATAGCTGTTTCCAAGAGCGAACGAGCGAGCCATCAAAACATAGCTGGTCACTGTAACCCCAGTGCGTTGCCGGCTTTTCAGGTAGAAATAGGATATTGGTGGAGAGAGGAGCGAGCTGATGAGCTGACGGAAGGGGGAATGAAGTAGTGAAGGGGTTTGGGCCACCGGAGCACTCATTCATTCGATGAAATCAGCAGTGAAAGTTGCTACTTCATGTCGGTATTCCGTGAGGGTGGTGTCTCACCGCTCGAGCAGGCCCATTTTCGTACTGCGGTCAAGTTGAGCACAACATTTTTATCTTATTTTTAGGCAATACATTCAGTTGCGGAATTATTATCAATTTTTAATTTACACAAACGACTTTTTTAATACAATTTTGTTGTACACCTTTGAAAACAATTCACTTTAAGTCGAAATTTTCATTATTAATGACAATTTGTTATATTATAACAAAAGTTTTTTAAGATGCTTTTATTATCTCCACTCGCATGTAACTCAGTACCTACACAAATCCAGAATGTCGATTATTAGTTTTTGCAATGGTCTGCACTCTGTTATCGCAGTTGCATTGTTTGTGAATTTCTTACAAAAATGGTCG
Organism: Eumeta japonica; assembly: GCA_005406025.1. NCBI lineage: Eukaryota > Metazoa > Arthropoda > Insecta > Lepidoptera > Psychidae > Eumeta > Eumeta japonica. The sequence continues at coordinate 64,790 of BGZK01000654.1, read as the reverse complement.
AATTGTAATTATCAAAACGAGTTTGTACTAACCGAAAATAGTGAACGTTTTACAGACTCTTTTAAATTAGTTTTCAGTGTATACAGTTACAACAAAGTCCCATTGGTTTAGCGAAGGTTCAAAAGGATCTTTGAGGCCACTTTTGTCATTGATTACAACTGCGATGTGTACTCGAAACTGTTGAAAATACACGGATTATAAATATGTTATATGCACATATTGTACGAAAGCTTTTGTATGGTAGTCGGACGGAGGATTTAATTTAATCACGGTCTATTCCATATATAAAGATATTCATTTAATATTTAAAGTTAAAATATTTCTTTTTTTTTAATCTAAAACACCGCAGTTCACCTTTAACCCTTTTCTATCTTATTACAGGAATCATTGTGTCAGTTCTCTATTCGTCAGAAAGGCGATAAATGGCTGATAAGTCCCTCAAGACTTGTCTATAAATAAAAATTGCTATCTCGAAGGAATAATAGTTGTAATTAGGCACTCGTTTTGAATCGTCGCCGGCGCAAGTCCGACGAGTCGTCGACATGTATTTGAAAGCGGTGATATTCACTTCATTATGTGTATTAATGAGCCAGCTTCACGCGCGAAGCGTCGGTGAGTATATAAGTTATGTCAGTTTAGTTCGTTTGTAGGTTAAGAAATATAATTTAATAATGGTATTTCTTGAACTCATATGGTCCCACTTTTCATTGAACTCCTGAAAATGCTAGTGATTCTTTTAAAATGTCAAATCAACTCTCGGCTTATTTGATGAGAGTGCTCATACGATAAAAACAAAATCGCTGAAACGACACTGACGAAAACAGTAACCTGTAGTCGCGCACGCAGCTACGTGCGGTACATGTCAAATAGCCGGCGATCACCTCCCAGACTCGAACACGACATCTTTTTCCTTAACTTTTGAAGCGACTCATACCAATCGATGCATTCAATTCGGCATTAGAAATATTGTGGTGCAGACCACGGCAGAGGCGTGCGAGCTAGCGGATAGATCAACACTGCTGTACTTTATTTTATTAGTAGTACTTTAAACTTCGTTTGCTAAAACATTACTAAATAAAGTTTACTTTAAACCAATTTTTGTTATGGTCGAATTATTTTCATAGTTGATGCATGAACTGGCTATTAAGGGATTGCAGGTGGTACGATATCAAACAGTGATTTAAATGTTGTGGCGTGCTTATTTTTAACATAGTGGAAGCCTCGATCGTTATCAGAGGTCGGTCATACAGGATAAATATAAAAATGTATTTAAACAATTTTTATATACGAGTTCAATAAGGCACTGTAAATTTGTTTGTAACTTGTCCATTTTTTTAAAGAATAACATATTTTTCAATCGGTACATGAAACATAAATACAATCCTTTCCTAATTTGACAGAATTTCATCAGTAGCAAAGGAACATCTAAATCTCACACCCTCATTCTTAACCCATATATTTAATTTTTGCTGTGTAGTAATAGAATCCTAATGTACCTAATAAATAATATGAATCGTTTATCAAACATGATGTCTATACGCACTATTATTTAAAATTTTATTTTGAGTTGTGAGTATTAGACTTAGCAAATTAAGACGGAACAATATAAGTTATATAAATTGTATGTATAGCAATTATTATTGTAAATGTTATCGGCTTATATAAATGAAACTGAAAAGCTGTTCGTAGTTAAGCGCATCACTTGAGAACGGCTCAACAGATTTGGCTAAATTATTTTTTTAAGTGTCCGTAATAGTCCGAATACGGTTATTAGGCAAATAGTTAGTTGAAAGAGTTGCCCGGAAAATTTGAGACTTCGGATAAAATTGAAAGTGAATTTTTCTAAGGAATTTTTGTATGAACTCATAGCCGTTATCCACGATTAGAACGGTGACTTTTTTGTTTGAAATCAAAAAGAGACCAGGATATCGATATCGATCGATAGAAAAGGTGAAGTAATTCAAATATATATAAAAATGAATATATAGAAATATTTAGAAATGAATATTTTATGTTTGTTTCTTACAAGTGTTATATGCCATTGATCCGATTATGGTGAAACTTTGGACATTTGTGCGCAAGCTCATCATGGATTCTGAAAAAAAAAACAGCAATTGTTCCCTGGTTTAACCGCGTATTTGCATTGCTAAACCGAACTACTAAGCCGATTCTAAAACTTCTTTCAAAAATATATAGCTATACTGTTCTTTAGTAAATTAGGTTGTCAATATTTACCCCCGGCTTCATTAATGAGTTTATATTCCTAAAAGATTTTAAAAACTCTTTAACTCATAGATAGCAATACCATCCCCGAGTAACAGAATTTATATTTTATTTTGAGACTAGCCTTTGCTTCTAGCTTCATCAAATTGCAACTGTGACTGGTAACGAATTCAAAATTGAAAACGGAACGGAAATCAGAATCTAGAACGGGACCAGGATCAGAATCGAATGCATTCGATTCGGTCGATCCAGTCTCACCGAAATTGAGAACGGGCCAGAGATTGAAAATGAGTGTGGGGATGGGATCAAAACCAAAATTGCGAATGGGATCGGAAACAAAAGGGAGAGCGAGATTAGGATTGATGTCGATTGATACAAAAGTTAAAGGGATGCATTCTATGTCCATGCTGGCGGAGCTGGGTAAACCAGCTACAAAAAAGGGCAGATCTACGTCTGCCGGTCCAGCTGTAGTAGGGACGCCGAGTAAAGTGACTTTTGGCAGTTAATGTCTTTTATTTCGACGTAATCTTGTATTAGCGGCCAAGAATATGTGACTTAGCAAATGAACAGACAGACATTCATTCGTTAAGTGACATGTTGATATAAATATACACTAATAGCATTACAAGTTATATATGTGTCATTAGAAAAACAACATACACTGATGTTTGAGTTTATAATAAAGTAGAAAATGTTGTTTCAGAATCAGTTTGCTCATACTCGTATAATAAAGTAGCGATGTACCTGTCTACACCCATGCACTAAAATCTAAACATATTTTTTTGTAGTAATATCGAACCTTTTATAGACCAAACGTCAATGAAACTACATATATATAAAATTGAAACAGGCATTGCAGATATTAAAAAAAAAACTGATATGTAGGGTTTTTATTAGAGCAACAGAAGCCAAAACAACAGTTTTTAGATTTTTTGTCCGTCTGTCTATATGTATGTTTGTTTGTTACCGTATAACGCAAAAGCGCTGAACGGATTTGATGAGGTTTTCACCAGTTCGATAGTTTGGGGTCCCACTTAACATCTAAACCATGGTTCATCTAATTCGGTTGTGTAGAACCAGAGATACAGCTTGATCTCTCCGTAGTAATGTCTTTCATACCTTAGGAAGGTCATTTAAAATGGTCGTGTGGAAAAAATATGAATAAACATCACGAGCGCTTCTAAAATGGTCTAAATATTGTAGTCCATGCGGGCGGAGCTGCGTACAAACATTAGTAATTAATATTTATCTTGAAATTAACACTGTGACTCTAAAATGTTAAAAAGAAATCAATACACACGGCAATAGCCAAGTCTGGGAGGGATGGAACTGTCGGCGTCTGGCACTTCATAACAAGGTATTATTATTTGTTGAAAATTGTCAATAGTAATGAAAAATATGTTCTTAAATAAGACAAAAATTTTAAAGTCAATATTTTGATATAATTTACTTTTTTTCCTACTCTTAATTATTTACTTATACTACATGCTTATTTTATAGGTTATCACTTATATACGGAGGTGTCGGTTACGGTAACGAAAACAGTGCTGCGAGTTCAATGGTTTTTTCCCATATAAAAAATGCCCAAAGCGCCTAAAGAAATTTTCACTTTAAAAATGAACAATATACTCATAGCTATTTCAATTTTATAACTACAGATATAAATTTGTATACTCGTATCTTGAAAACGGGTAAAACGACTTTGTAGAAAATTTGCTATAAAAGGATTTACATTTTAAGCTTATTTATATAAGAATATTCCCTTGAAAGAGTACATTAATTTTGATTCCCGACATCGATTTTTAGCGCCATCTTGTATAGTCGTGAAGTGATTCTATTTTTGCTGCTCTATTGAACTTTACTATATCCAATAGAAAAGCAAAAAGCGAGATTTCAGTAGGTTTAATGTATAGTTTTCAACGACAAACAAGACATAAATTGATGGATGAGGCTACGTGACATACGTAACTTTAGAGCAGGTGGCAGGTAAACACTGTATGTTGTATAGTATACGTGTATTATGTACTTAACTAGGTATATATTGTTAGAAATGAGCATAAACGACTTCTCCGTGAGAAGTTATCATATCGCCACGGCAAAGTCGAAAGACGTCGAGCAACTGAAAATTAAAGTTTCATTATTATCAAATAGTCGATATGTTTAATTTGTAATGATTTCTCAGAGCCGGAGCCGAAGTACCGCACCGACTATCGCTACGTCCCGGAACAAGATGCTTTCTACAAAGTGCACAAGGAACTGCGCAACTGGTACGATGCGTACATGTACTGCGAGTTGGAGGGCAGCTCATTGCTCTACCCGAAAACCGAAGAAGAATGGAAACTCTTCAAGGGGTTGGTGCAAGAAATCTCACCAAACACGTCTGATGTCTGGGTGGGGGCTCACGACCTTTTCGCTCTTGACTTCTACGTCGACATGGACGGTATTTAATTACTGTTATTTGATAAAATTATGGTACAGTACAATTTTTGTAGGTGTCATTGAATGTATAACACTGTACATTGAGCATGTCCTTCTTCGCCATTGGCGTGGTGCTCGCGGTATGGTATTATGCAGGCGTGAGGACCGGTGAAGGCGTGTGCGACGACACCGACTCTTTGGTAACAGCGGCCGCCGTATGAGTAGTACTTCGACACCTTATTAAATTCTATTATGGAGAAAAAAATTGGTCCATTCATGACCGTCGAGCACCGTTAAAGCAAACCGCATAATCATTTTGCTTCAAATAAGAATGAGTGTATCTGTGTTGCCGATGTGTCGATCAGTGTGTGCTTGAGTTACACTCTTATATGTTTACGCAGACACAAGTCTACGTTTATCAGTGAATATATTTCATTTTGTTCATTCAGGTAAAGACATTGCGCAGTATTACTCGCCGTGGTCACCGGGCGAACCCTCCAGCGGTCGTACGAACCGCGAATATTGCGTCCAGTTGTGGTATGACGGAAATCTCAATAACAACGATTGTTCCGAGGTATTTCCCTTCGTGTGCAAAAGGCTGAACCGCGACGTAACCTTCAACTCTGCATGCCAAACGCCAGATCCAGGTATTTGTGTCCCCACACATGCCAATACGAATTGCAGGTTCTTTTTAAGAAAGAAAGAAATAAAAAGTGTAACTGTAATATATCCTTTCCTTTCTAAACGCAGGATGCAGGTAGTCGTGCTTCATGTCAAAACATTCTCCATTCAATGAATTAAGAGTTATTTAAATACCTCAAAAAAAAAAAAACGAAGCTTTAATATCATACTTCATATGTTTGCCTATTGGCTATAACAGAGTAAAAAATTAAAGGAAAAAATTTGAGCCAACAAGCTGTACAAAAAAAATCGAGTCTTCGATCAAATTTAGTGGTCAGAATAGACTTATAGATGGCAATTTCGACTGGCACGTAATATTATTCCGTAAAATACAAAACGTTTCCATTCGATCACATTTACTTCATTAGAATTGCGGATATGAAAGAAATAAACGTATTTATTAGAGGCGGTTTAGAAATCGAATTTATGATTATCGAATGAGTTACATATCTTATTGATGTAAATCGTGATTTATAAAACAAAAAGAAAAATTAAAAAGGTGTTTTTGATGTGAAACATCTGTAAGCGCAGGGTAAACCGGATTGTTGGCGTGGCGACTCTTGCCGTGGCGACGGTTCGCCACGCTGTACAATGGTATATATATATATATATATATATAGTCAAAATGTATACCATAGTAAACATACCACCGAACCGAGTGAGAAGGGAGTCGCGCAATCACTTGCGCATGGCAACGCGTCGCCACATCGTACTCACTACTACCTGTGGACTGCATATATCTATAGTATATGTAGTCTTTATTAGTTATTAGTATTACTACATTTTGATTAATATGATTGATTGTATTTTTGATTAAAAATTTATTATTAATAATCAATTATTAATTATTATCGTGACAAGCAATTGTCACAGTAACACCGTCAGAGGAAACATCGAATATAACTATTACTGAAGTCACAGACGAAATGAATCAAGTTGTGGCGACTTGAAATTAATAATGAATTTTTGTATTTAATGAAAATAAATGTTCATTTAATAAATAGTCATCATTTTCTGTAAAAAAATCGTCATATTTAATTTTTCCATTATTCCATTATGCTATATTTAATTTCTGTCATAATCTTGTCTTTAATGCATGTTACTTGTACAAACTTGACGTTTCCCGTCTGCCAGGCGTCCCGTGACGGCTCACATTTTTTTTAATGACATACCTACTTTTCACATAATGTTATTTTTGTACTTCAGAATTCATCCCCAGTAAGAATGGCACTCGTTGCTATAAAGTTCATAAGCAACCGAAGACCTGGAGCGAAGCGTTTTCTATATGTAATGTAGAGCAAGCTTATCTAAGCATAATCAACGACAAGGAAGAAGCCGAGTTTGTAGGCCAAAAAGTAAAGTCGGTGATAGATGGTGTACCTGGTGATTTTAACAGAAATCGTATAGCAGTTGGATTTCATGATAAGTTCAGTGAAGGATTTTATAAAACTATTTATGGTGAGTCTATTTATTTTGATTGTTCGAAGGTAGAAAGACATGTTAGATAAATATACGACGTATGTCATACACGACATACGACAAATGCAGACTTAAACTAACTTATTCCACGGAAGACATTGCGTAAAAATAGGTGTACATCATTTGGTTTTCATTTGTACGTGATAAATTAGCTTTTAGTAAAAGACGTTTAGTAGGACTAATGTCGTGAACGTAAATGTGTAACATGAATTAGAAAGAAGCTCGAGTAGTTGAATTGAATTGTTTTTGAATGAGTTATCTAGCGGTACTTCACGCCATGGATGAAATTAGAAGAAAAATTGATACCTGCTTTACGTGTAGTCATGGTATCCTATATATTGTATAATTATATTGTACTTACCACTTTGTCGGCGTGATTAATACGCACAGTATACCAAACTGCAGCATTCTAGTACTAACAGTATCTGAGCTAATCCGCTGACAGACAAGCAGACGGACGAACGGACAGACAGGACGAAACTTTATAGGAACCCTACACAAAAGCACTTCAAGAGAAACACTCGTAATGAATGTACAGAAAATGTATAATTTAGTATCACAACAATTCTATACCATTTGCGACTTTGCTCACTAAACCAGAAGTGATGGACTTTGGTTGGAAGTTTTAATACGTCATCCATACAGTTCAGGTATGGGATTTAGAGGTCATCGTTCATTCGGTTCTTGTTTGTCCATGGCGTCGTAAGCATGCGATAATTATTACATAAGAGACGTGTTTCTCACGTTTCGTTATTCTTTCTTTCGTTCTTGAACAATTTTATAAATTGTTCAAGAACGAAATGAATGAAAGAAGAAAGAAATGAAGGAAACGAAATATTTTATTCAAAGCTAAAGAAGTTTTACTTCGGTCGTGTGGTCTAAAGCACACTCGTTCTTTTTTCTATGAAATGTATTTTGTGACTGTACACAAAAATATATTACAGCGCAGATGTACCCTTCGCCGGGTTTTGGGTATCCGGGATCGTCAATCAAAGTTAGTTGCACAAGAATTGTATTTATTCGATGAATGCTTCAAACCATCCTTCCTTCATCAATTGTATATACATTCAATAATAGACATAAAATATTTTACATTCAAGTTTCTACTACTACCGAGGATTCTGTACGAGGGCAGGTGGAGCCCCGATTAACTTTTTTACTACCTAACTCTTTTGTTTTTCTATTTTTACATTTGAATCAATAAAATGGGGTCTGCGGGTCTGGGGTTTGCGGAACTGAGCACGGAGCTGGATGCCTCGCACGCCACCTACATCTAACTCAGCTACTACAATATACATTATATATAATACATATCTACATACATATGTAGTGCACTCATTTCTAATTACGAATTTTGATTAAAATTTGTTAGATATTACAAATTTGGTAATAGTTAAAATTAATTTTTTTTCAAATAAGTACATCCATAAACCAAATTTTATTCATATCAGAGAACCAATTACAGAGATACTACCATATCAATTAAAAAGTTATATTTTTAACCTCACGGAAAATGAACATTTAAAAAAAATTGTCTATATTACACATTTAAAAAACAAATTCTATCGATACATTTCTTAGCGAAAGGGGGATAAACCAACAAATACACTTTCAATTCATAATTAAATAAACTAATAAAAATTAACGTTTGTAACCTCATCTTCAGGACAAGATCTGAATAGCGTCTACCACGAGTGGGCGGCTGGCCAGCCAGGCGACAAGGCCGAAATCGAGGACTGCGGCACCCTCACTGTGGATGGATTCCTGACGACGTCTCCTGCACCAAAAATCGGATGCTTTTTGTCTGTGAGCGTGACATCGAGATCAACGAGGAGAAACAGAAGACGGACGTGGAGGAAGTAGAAGAAGATAAACAGGAGTAAACCACTGTCGTCTATTGAAGCTAGATATACAGAATGAACATAAATTTTTCAATACGACTAATAAATGTATGTCAAGCTTATAATTTTTTACTAAAACCTTTATTAATAAGAAAATAGATACTATGCATATGTTTGTGTATAATATATTTTGCCACGAAGTTAGTCTTAAAAATAGAATCTTATCATATAAAATTATATGATACGATTAGAATAATCGCTCAGTGAATAAAGTGACAAATATTAGAAAAAATAAAACAAAAATAATTTGTAAGAAAATACTTGTTTATTAATTTTTTAGGTCGTGGTCTGTGTCGATTTTGTTCATTGTCGATCTCCGGCCCCGCTTTAAGCGCTGCTAACATACTGCTTTCCGTTTTGATTCCGGATGTTACTATTGTACTATTAGCTTTTGATTCTTATTTGATTTTGACCTCGATTTCATTCTCAACTTCGGTCTCGCTAATAGTATCGGTATTGGGCTGATATGGGCCTTATTACTCGCGGATAGTGTAGTTTTTTTACAAGTGAATAGAATTTTTTGTGGCAGAAATATTAAGATGAAGACAAGGTCCTTTTTGGAATGTATAATATAAGCTGCGGACAAACATCAGTAGGCATAACAAATAAAACATGAAACATTCCATTCACACTCTAAATTTTGATCCGGTCTTTACATTCACTTTCGTCCCTTCTTTTGGAAATGATGATGCTGTGTCCATCGTGATACCAATTCCGTTCCTCGTCCTTGATTTCGTTTTGATCTAATTCCGATCGCGGTTTTGCTCCCAATCTCGATTGCGGTTCTATTTTCGATTTAATTCCAAGAAATTACCCCATTTCTAAGGGTTTCTTTTTCACGCAGGAACCCTAAAAATATTATGGTAAAAAATACCTAAATGCACATCAATAAGCTCTTCCATTTCCCAGTGAAATTTTCAACGTAATCAGTTCAGCCGTTCCGAAGACACCCCGGACAAACTGACCGGCAGACAGATAGAAAGGGTCATTTTCTTTCATACAAACCTTGTCCTGATAATAACGAACACTAAAAAAGAAAAAATTATCCAGTTTAGTGCAGTCGTTCGGAAGCGATGCGCGTACATATATTTTAGCGACCCATTTATGATATACTAGCTGTCCCGCCCGCTTCGTTAGGTAATTTTTATTTATAAATAAAATGGCGAAGGATTTACGGAATTCGAAAAATGAGTAGCCTAGAACCATCTACAAATCATCCCGCATCGAATGGTCCCAGTCCCATGTCTATACGTTTAGTAGTTTTTTACGCGATTGGCGAACAAAGACAACCTATTTTCATTATATATGTATAGATATTATAGTATATATAGATTAATGATTAGCTAGAGTATAAATTTTGACACAAATACCTTCAGTGGTTTCGATTTTCCATACAATATTTCATACTCTTTTTTACTCATTTCAAATTTAATAAAAAAAAATGCAAGTACTTTTTTTTATTTCTGTCAATAACTAAAATATTAAGTTTGACATGTGTAGCTTCAACTGTTTTTTTTTTACGAATTTTACCTCTTTATTAGTTGAATTTCTAAAATACAAGGGTAGGCACTCTCCAGCCGTCAGAACTGAAACTTTTTAGGTTAGAGATCAGGGTATTTTTTAATTAAATAAATTAAATTAGATTTTTATGTGGGATTCGACGAATGATAATGATTATTCATTACATTCAATTTTTCTTCATTTTATTATTAATTATTCATGTTCCATTAATAAAGAATCTAAAATAGAAATAATACGTTTATGAAGCTAAAATATGACACAAATAATTTCGAGTGCAAATTGTCTAAATTACATGAGAATACTGCGTGATCTGAGTTCTGTGTGTTCTGTGCTATAATTTTTATTAATATCATATGAGCATTTTTAACGCACATTAATTCTGGTCACTCGTATGTAACTAACTGTATAAACATATCTAGAAAATCGATTAGTACTATTTGGAATGGGTTGAACTCTGTTGTTGCAGTTGCATTGTTCGCGAATCTCTTACTAATGGTTAAATTGTTACCGCCAATGCGCTGTGGAGGAACCCAAAATAGTTCTTTATTCGTCAGAACGGCGATAAATTGTCGATAATTCGCCTCAAGACTTATATAAGAAAAATTGTTATCTTGAAGGAATAAGAGTTGTCATTACGCACTCGTTTTGAATCGTCGCCGGCGCATGTCTGACGTGTTGACGACATGTCATTGAAAACGAATTTTCTCCTCTTTAAGGATCTTTTTTTCAAATTTCTTAAATATCAGTAGCTTACAAATATCGGCGAAAAACAAATTGTCTTGTTTTTATCTATAATTATTTATAAATTTTGCAATTTTTTAATAAACGCTTTTGATGCATTTTTCTAGACATTAATCCAGATCGAATGAGTTATTGCACGTATTTTTAGGACTAGTATTTCTATTTTTTTTTTCATCATTTTAGAACTTGTCAACTAGACTATGTGCATCAACGTAAATTTCGTTACGATGTGATTCTTAATTTAACTTCGGTAAGTTTTTAAATCTATAGTTAAAATAAAACTTAAATTAAAAATTTAGAAACCTCCAACACAAACAATACTTCTAAAAAGTAAAAAGTAATACGTATTAGCTCTTTAAGTTCAATATAAGTAACTGGCTGACCCGGCGAACTTCATACCACCTTAGAATTAATAAATGTTGTGTTTAGTTATTAGTTATTAACTGAGTTTCATTATGTTTTTTGATAAATTAAAGTAAAAAAAAAAACACACACACACACACACACACAATAATGAGAGAGAAATGCCCAGAATAAGAGCTTTACATCAAGTATCGAATTTTAAATTTAATATTTTCATTTTTTTAAATTTTGCAATCCATAATTATTTCTAACGAATCTACGGTTGAGTCATCATTTTTTGATAACTTCCTGTTTACTATTGTCTCTATATCTAAATTATTTCATTCTTCTATTTTTTCCAAGTCTTCTATGTTGGAAGTATTGTCGAGAAGCCTTTCTTGAAATTCTTCTGATTTTAAGTTAGCCCTTTCCTTCCTTTTTTTCGTCGTTTCCAAACCACAAATGTCGCAACGATTAAAGTTATGAGCTATAATAATTATGGAGCCTAGTAACCGTAGATGTAGTGTCGTGACGAATAGTCGGTATTCGACTCATATTTGAATGCTAAGCGGAGAAGATATGCAAGTGTCAGTGAGCGATCTACTTGCAGGCGCTGTGGTTCAAGTGCCCCATGTTCGTCGGTGATTCGCCGAGTTGCGTCGATGTATCAGCCCGAAGGCGTTCGTTGCGGTGTTCTTGTCGTGCACGTGTTATTGCAATATAGTGCCTAACACTTGCATTTTCCGTTAGTCGTTCATCTGTAGTTCTATTTGACCGCCTCGTGTAAATCGCTTGAGAGTTTTGTGTGCGTTAACCACATATTTCCTCCTCGACCACGACCACGGCGACGTGGCGTTGTACCCTAACTTGTACTTATATGCTCTTAAACTGTTTAACGATCCATCACAATAACAGGAATAATGTCACGATAATATAATTATATCACAATAATGAATATCCATTTAATTAATTATATAAATGACAAGGAAGCAAGGACTTGCGCGTGTTTGTTGTATACCGTACGGCAACTGCCAAAACATTAAACGGCCTGTACAAATATAGAAGTCAAAACTTCTTTAGGCGCGTGGGATATTTTCGAGATGGGAAAAAAACCATTGAACTCGCGATACCGTTAGCGTAACCGACACCTCTGTATATAAGTGTGTACATATATCGGTCCCGTTTACAGGAGAGTTGGGTTTGGGTTGAACTACATTGATAATAATATGACTATATATAATATAAGCATATATTGTGTATAGACGACAATATAAATGTATATTCAAGTCGTAAATGTCAAAGTGGTAGATAAGGACGAACTAACGAGCAGCTTTACAGCTTATTCGGCTTATCTCACCTTTGACCTTAGCAACACGATATTGGTTGAATGACGTCTACGTGTAACCTTTAATCTTTTATTTCATAAACAATTTAAATTAAAAAAATACGGGCAACTATTAATTTTCTATTCTTTCTAGCTAGGCAATAAAAAGTACCGCTCAAAATCGTGTGATGTTCTCTTTTACAGCAAATTAGGTGACAAATTCGATGACATGCCGCCAGCAGTGCCACCTACCGTTTTCAATTGGGTTTTCAAACCATCCAGAAACCCATTGAAATATACACACAAAATTTCATCCAAATCGGTCCAGCCCTTTAGAAATAGGTAGGTAGACAAACACATGTACAAAAGAATATATTCAGATAGATAATGTTTTGATCCAAACCTCGTCGCGTCGGGGAACCGCCAATCAAAACTTAGAATCGACAATCAGATATTGATGTCTTGATATTTACTTACAACGCCTAGGGAATAAATTTAAAATTCATAATTTATCGTTTTTAGTCGTTTTCATTTTATATATCGACTCACATTGATATATGTATATAATGTTACTTTATATATGCAAGCTTACCCATTTAGTCAGAAATATTAACTCAATATTTAAGTAGGTACGTATTTAAAGTTTTTGTATTCCAATTTATTTAATTTTCTATTCTGTTTATGTATCATCGGATCCTTTGAGATTCACCGATAGGCTTTTTAATACGTTCAAATGGTTTTACTATAATGTTTAGACTTTTAAAAAACCGGACAAGTGCTAATATCGGACTTGCGCCCCGAGGGCACTCAGTACTCCAACACAATATGTTCGTGTTGAATATAAAGAGAAATTATTTTAATTCATCATTTGCGGATTTTCAACACGAGCCGCATTCACACTTGGCCGATTTTTCATTTATCGTTTTTGTTAAGTTCGCGCTGTGATCACACCGAGTTCGGGGCTTGTATGCGTGACTGCTTTTGCGGTAAAGCAACAATATGAGAAATAAACTGGTACGCACTGAGCAGCACTCGAGTACTTAGCGAGTGTCAGTTTATACTGGACAGTGAAACGAACTGAAACGAAGAAAACTATAGACTTTTTTATTGGTTTTCCCGTAATTTATGAGTGAAGAACTTTTTTTTTTGTATTTCTAAATGGAGGGAAAAGGTCAATTTCCATCTATTTTCTTAAATAACTTTAAAATTATCTACTTTAAAATTATAAAAAAAATTGTATTTTATTCATTCATTTGTCATGTCGTATGTACAATTTGCCAAACGTTTTGGAGCTTACTCCTTAAGAATCGATTTCATATTTAGGCCCGGGGTAAGGAATTTTATGGGAGTAAAATCAAGTGTTAGATAAATGACGTTACACTATCGTCATAGTTACTGAAATAAATAAATCGTCATGGTTACTGTTTACATTTCAATCAATCAGAATGTGACAAATACCACTTATACTTGGTGGAGATTTTAATATTGATTTTAATAAAGATGGTTTCCGTTTAGTACAATTTCTGAAAGATGAACTAAACTTAGATTTAATTTCTGACAGAACATTAGGGACAACTAGATATAGTACAACTATTGATGCGATGTTTTCACGATTTATCACACATGTATCTTCCGACATTCATGTATCATATTTTAGTTACTATAAACCAATTGTTTCAGTGTTAAATGATACCGCTATTGTTCCTGTGATAAACATTATGCAAGATAACGTCAAAGATAGAGAAAATCAATCTTACTAAAAATTATATTGTATAACATAATTATTTTCAATATTTTCTTAAATGACGAATTAATTGTTTTCCTATTAACATAAACAAATGAATTGTGTATTATGCTTTGAATAATATAATAGATGCTTTCATTTACCATTATACTAATCTATATGTACGATATCATCTTAAAGCAGTAAACTCCATTCGTGCGTCGGAGCTGACACACTCACAATTTTTTTAATGTTCTAATTTATCCCCCAAAAGTGAGCATCTTAACTCAAATTTATTTACTTACATGACACGTCCGCGTTTGGATCATAGAAGTACACATCTGTGCTAAATGTCAACTTAATCGGTCCAGCAAATTGACAACGAATTGCCTGTTACAGACACACGAGTGACCCTAGAAGGGTTTCGTTATTTTAATTTGGAGGTACATAACCTTAAAAATATATATTTATTAAGTGATGTTAACAATCTTATACAATATATATAAATTTATACATTATCTCATACTATATACTAGCTTTCGCTCGCGTGGACATAGAATGAATTCTATTGAATATATAAAATATATCTATCGAATAACCGCGACAGACGTACTTTTGATTAAGAATCTGGTTTCGATTTAAATAGATTCTGATTCTGGCTCGATCGCGGTCCCGCTTTTGATTCTAATCGCTTCTTATTCCGATTCCGGTCACGTGTTTGCTTTTAATTTTAGTTCTGCGTTCAATTCTAATCCTGATCTCGGTTTCTATTTTGGTCCCTCCTGACCCGGACTCTAGACCTGTTTCCCGCCTAGCTTGTGATTTCCATTCCGCTACCGGTCAGGGTTCCGTTTTGCAGTGAAGCCGGGATAAATGCTAATATAAAATTAAATTTATTCTACATTAATCGAGGATAGCGTAGCTTTTTATGACCGAACGAATATTTAGAATCTGCAATAGCACAAATACATTGATAAAACCAAGAAAAAATGTTGATAATCTGTTTTACTCAGGGAGTTTCTTTTTAGTGAAGGAATTTTTAGAATGGTTCAAAGGTACTAATACGCGGACAAAGTCGGATACAAATGCAATTTATTTTCATGCGCATAACCTTCGCGCAAATGCAAGCAATTCACAAAGTTTTATCCCAATCTAACTAAGGTTATGGCAGCTCACAAAATACGAACAAGCAAACGAATATTGACTCCTAATGATAAGATTATTTTATGAATGAAACGGTTCAACCAAGAATACGCAAAGATGTTAGTTCAAGCGGCAATTTTTGTGGACTTCTTTAAAAAAAAAACATGATAGCTTGGTTCCTTAACGTAAAAGAGTAATGCTAACATTACGGTTATAAGTTGTATAAATAGATTACGGAAGATTATAGGTTCCCTAAATAATTTTTGATCTTCCTCAAAAAACCAAAAGAAATTTTCAAATGTGACTTTCAGTTGCAAGTATCCGTGCGTTTACACAGACACAAATAAGAACTTTTTGGACAGCTGTCCTTAAGAATTGGGCTATCAAATACAAAAACGTATTTTCTTAAACCCGAAGGTAGTTTCAGAGACGAGCGTTTTAAAACAAACAAACGAACGCTTCGATTTTATATATTAATATAGATTTCGGAGAATTATTTAAATAATTTATAATCTTTCGTAATGTAACTTATTCAAATAACTTATAATAATCTTCCTCAAGAATTCGGCTATCAAATATAAAAAGATTTTTCCATATCACCTGTATTGAAAATGCAAGTCTCCACGCCTGTTGAGTCGGCCGAAACTAATCAATTTCAGAACATGTGACTGTTGCCGAGCAGAAAGTAATCATTTTCTGTCCGCTAAATGAAGTTGCAGCTTTATTTTTAATCCTGTCAGAGTATGTTTTGTTTGCCTTTATAATTGTCATTCTGACAGTTAACTGTGAAGTGGGCGAGGTTATAAACGGGTACGCAAGGTAAACGCTCGGACGGTCGGCGGCGTGCGTTTCGCGGCTTACGTTGCGATCCACTGAAATATAAACTGAAACCTGAACGCCGCGCGGCCGCGCAAGCGGTGCGGCGGCGCGGCCGACCGGTTTCCTGCGTAGGCGCAATCTCATTATATATAAAAAATAGGAAGGTTTGTTTGTACCTAATTTTATTTGTATATTTTATTATTTTATATATTTTTTATTACCATAAAATTTATTTTTATGTTGCTACAACTGTACTGACAAATTTGATTTTGATTTTCGTAGATTGAGCTGAAAAATATGCACCGTCAACTCAGTGGTATTTTTGCTATTTGTCAGAAATTATCTAATCCCGGTTGGCTCCAGACAATGAAATTAACATTTTTAATACAGGTTTTATAAAAAATATAATATAATGTGTGACGCGCGATGAAACACGATTTCAGACTCGGGCACTCGGACAGCCAACTCCACCCTGGTCTGATATCGTTTTTGTTCATGCCTAGTCATATAATATACTATTCCAAAACCGACTGCTTTTCTGAGACTAGCGCTCTTAGCTCTAATTTTGATCCCACATTCGATTTCGGCCTTGGTGTCATTTTTGATTTTGATTTCGGTTTCAAATTTCAATTCTGTTTATCATTCTGTATGCAATCTACTATCGGTCATGTTCTGATTTGGACGAAAACGTAGCAAATACTAGTAGTATCAAAACAAAATTTGAGCTATCTTACTGGAGGATAGGGTAGCTGGCGAGGATAGTGCGTGCGTGTCTTGTCCGTGTCCGTGTGCGCGTGTCTACCACTATGAATAACAAAAACATCGATGCTATGCGTCGTATGATCGAAACGGACAGGCGCGTGACCTACCGCGAGACTCGGGCGTCCTCAGGCGTAGGCATCGTTAAATACAGTCAGCGCTGCACAATCGTTTGGGTATTAAAAAGCTGCGCTCACGATGGATCCCACACAAATTGTGTAAGGCTCAAAAAACGGGGATGACGAGATGAGTCGAAACCAAGCAAAGTGGCGCGCGAGTGAATGTCTCTAAGCAGAGTGTGCTTCTTTTTTTAATAAAACTGGAAAAGTGGCTACTGTTGCTTTGGAAAATAGTCGTATCGTGAATGGCGATAGGTACATGATTATTTGTTTTCTGGAGGTTATTGACCAACTCTATAAAAACGACAGTAGTCGCCATACCATTTTGCATTACGACAATGCCAGCTCTCACACGGCTAAGCAGACAAGTAAATTTTTGAAGGAAAAAATGTGGAACTTATGAGCGATCCTGCATACAGTTCTGACCTGGCATCTTGTGATTTTTTTCGTTCGCAAAAATTAAGAACGAATTACGTGGTCAACAATTTTCATCATCAGGAGAGGCTGTTGAAGAGTATAAAAAATATATTTTCCAGATCACCAGGGTGAAATGGCATAAATGTTTTCAAAACTGGTTTATACGTATGAAAAAATGCAATTATGCTAAAGTAGAATATTTTGAGAAGTAATAACTTTATTTTTGACCATCATAGTAATTTTTTCTCATTCAGTCCAGAAATTTTGAGTGCGCGCTATGATCGTGAAACAAGAACTAGAAAGTAATAGATAAAAAAAATAAACAAAATAAAACTGGCCTGCCGTAAAATGAATTGAATAGGTGGAACAAGAAGTCATCCAATCAAATAAATAAAATAATTAATAAATACATATTTGCGGTCGGAGGCATTTTCGATTTGAACGATGTCGGGGCAAATATTATAATAGTATTAAAACAAAATTTAAATTTGTAACGCGCACTTGTCATTTATTTGAAATACAAATATTCATCGGTATACGCTCGGTAAACTTCGGCACAATTCGAGTCGGGAGCCGTTAAAAGCCGAACGCGCGTACCGGGGCAGTCCCGCCGCAGCCCGCTTGACATGTGTACGGTTATTGCAAAACTCAATGTAATTATATAATATTAAGGTATTTCCTCTAAACAATATGTTTGCGTGTACACTGGTGGACATTAAACTGATTTGTTTCATCTTTGTGTGTCGTTCTTTAAATGATGAACCCACCGGCGCACGCTACAGTGATCGCCCAACGCGGGCCTCTGAGTGGCCGGTAGTTTAATACGTTTTCATATTGTGCTGTGTGGGTGCCGCGGATTCAAAATCACATATGTGCTGTCCTGTCTCCTAGTTGCGTAAGCTTGTGCTTCACGATGCCACGTAAAGAGCATATCGAGCCCGCTACGACAGCTCGAGACGACGAACATCACGATGGTTCCGGGATCGTCACCAGGGCTCAGGCTGCCGCCGCCGCCTCATCTGACCGGCTCGTCGGTGGCACCACGGTCCCCGTGTCTGACTTGCGCGACGGTGCCGATCCATCTCCGTGTATGTCCGCGCCTACGGCCACACCTGCACCACTTTTGGCTGGAGTTTCTGAAGATCAGTTGGCTGCCTTGCTTTCGACCCTGGCCAGGTCACAAGCGGAGTCCAATCGTATTCTTATACAATCATTATTGGCACCGGCGCCGAACGGCGATGGAACGACCTCGCCGACCCGAGCTCTGCCGCTCTCGGGTCACCGTTCTGCAGCGCCGCATCTGCACGTTCTGGAAGTTTTGCAAAATGCACGGCTCGTTTTGATGGTAGTGCCAGTGATCCTGACGTGCTCGAAACATTCCTAGACGCCATCGAGGTCTACAAAGAATGTTTGAATATTAACGATGAGCACGCCCTCCGTGGATTACCTATTCTTCTGACCGGTAATGCCGCGGTATGGTGGCGCGGTATCAAATCGACGGTGTCTACGTGGCCGGCTGGCCGGACGCTGTTTATAAACTTCGATCTATGTATGGTGTGCCGCGACCAGCTCATAAAATTTTTAGGGATATTTTTTCTATGGAACAGGGTTCCGTGCGCGCCGATATATTCATTACGCGAGTTCGCGCGCTTTTCGCCAAATTACCATACGAATTAAGTGAAATTACAAAAATAGACATTGTTTACGGTTTGCTCGATCGTCGCATAAGGAAACGTGTACCTCGTGAGTTAATACATTCATTAGACGTTTTAGTGAATAAATCACGACTCGTGGAGGAGTCTCTGGCTGAAGCTGTAACTACAAAGGCGGGAGCCGCCGACCGTGTTTCTGCGCCTGGTAGGCTGCCCGGTACCGGCCGCGTCGAGTGGCCGGCGCGCGCCGCCACAGCTTCATCGCCCAGCGCCGGCGGCCGCGCGGCCGCGTGCTCCGCTCCCAGCATGAGTCACGCCGCTTCGTCGCGCGTCACCCCGCGCCCCGCTCTCGACACGAGTAGCGCTGTTTCGCCCGGTGTCGCCACGGCTCGAGCGTCGGATAACGGTGACACGCATCCGCGCGCTCTTTCGAATATACGGCAGCTAAGTAAATTTAGTAATAAGACTTATTGTGTTTACTGTCGTAAAACAGGTCATAATCGTGATAATTGTGCTCAGTTAAAACGTAAAAATGTTACGTCTTCTTCTCTTAGTTGCTATGGTTGTGGTACTAAAGGTGTAATTCGCGCTAATTGTGATTCATGTAAACAACAAAAAGAATCGTTTTCGTCTTGTGATTTAGCTTATAATGATAGTGTTTCTAGTAGTAATGTTTGCAAAAATGATTTATCTATGAATGCTATGTCTAATAATTTTGTTTAAATGATAATGTGTCTTGTGATCCTACGAGTGTTCAGAATTTTAACGAAAATGTAATATCTATGAATATAAGTGCTTTACACTGCGGGGGACTGACACGGTCGACGCCTTGTGCCGGCGCTTCGTGCGATGGCCGGCCTATCTTGGGTATAAAAGTGTTAGGCATTACTGGGACTGGGTTGATAGATACCGCCGCTAAACGAAGTATTGCAGGTTCATCTTTATACGCGCTATTGGTTAAACGTGGTCAAAAGTTCCGTAGCAGTAAAATGATAGTAAAGCTTGCCGACGGTTCTGTCAATAATATTAATGTTAAACTTGCGGACGTAATCGTCACTCTTAAGCATTTAAATATTCCTTTGACGTTTATTATTTTGCCTAATTCAAGTAATAACGAAACTTTATTAGGTATCGATTTCATACGTAAAGCCGGTTTGATTATTAATCTTTCTACAAATACATGGTTGACAGCCGATCGACCTCATGTCATTTATCCTCTTAGGTGTGAAACTTCTGTGCACACGATCGAATGTGCTTCTACGGATGTTTTGAGGATCGACGAAGGTACAATGCTGTCCCCGCCAGAAAGAGATGATCTAGCCCGTCTACTACAGGAATATCAAGATATTTTTACACAAGGGGGAGGACCGACGCCGTTTGCGGAACATCGCATTGATACCGGTGACCACCCTCCTATTGCGGTGCCGCCCTACCGCCTAACACCCTACCTTTTGAAGCTTGTTGACACTCACCAAAACAGTAAAGAAAGCGCTGAGCGGCAACAAGACTTACGTAAATCTCTTAAGGATAAGAGTCGACGGGATGGTACCCTAATTGTCGGTGACTTGGTACTTATGAAAACGCACGTTCTCAGTAGTAGCATAAAAGGAGTTACTTCCAAGTTTGTACCTAAACGTGACGGTCCGTACCTTATCCACAAAAAGGTCAGTCCGACGACATATTTGTTGGCTTATCCAGAGACACCCGATAAGCCCATCGGTAAGTATCACATCTCGGATTTAAAAAGGTACCATGCGCGGGAGGATGCATGTTCTAATGTACCGGAACCAGTTATCCCGAAACGACGTCGAGGTAGGCCGCGTAAAATACCTATTATACAGTAAATCGTTTGACTAGGTGTGAGGACACTCCCCTAGTCAAAAGGGGGAGACTGTAGCGCGCACTTGTCATTTATTTGAAATACAAATATTCATCGGTATACGCTCGGTAAACTTCGGCACAATTCGAGTCGGGAGCCGTTAAAAGCCGAACGCGCGCACCGGGGCAGTCCCGCCGCAGCCCGCTTGACATGTGTACGGTTATTGCAAAACTCAATGTAATTATATAATTTTAAGGTATTTCCTCTAAATAATATGTTTGCGTGTACACTGGTGGACATTAAACTGATTTGTTTCATCTTTGTGTGTCGTTATTTAAAAGATGAACCCACCGGCGCACGCTACAAATTTTATTATTTTGGAGAGACTGCAGCTTTTTACGAGTGAAAGCATATTTACAATTTGTAACAGCACAAATTGGCAGATCAAAAATTTAATTTTGTATTTTGGTCAGAATTTTTTTTATTGGTGAAGGAATATTTAAAATCAGTTTAGTAGTTTGGTTCCATGATACAACTTCGGATCTTATTTTTTTTTGAGAAACCTTCCCGTTCACAATATTTCACCAGTTTTATAGTAATAGGACGAATGACTTAGGCAAGCAATGAAAACCAAAAAAAACACACACATTCATTGTCTATCCGTTTGAAAAATTTGATTATAATCCATTCAGTTTTTTAGGCAATTATTTCGGACAAACAAACAAACATTTATAGGTTGTCTGTCTGTAGGAGTGAAAATTTAATAATAACAAATATAAATTAAATTCGTCGTTGATATATTTATGATAAAATTTTGTAAAAGTATCTTGTGTACAATTTTATATATTAGCGTAAATAGATAAATAAAAGTATATTTCTGATTCTGTGAAGTTATTTACTTCTATCCAAATTTTGATCATCAAAAATCTGTCAAACCATTATTGGGTTATTAAAAAACATACATACAGATAGACAAATAGACAAACAAATATCAATCATTAAAATAATAGGTTTGGGTTAGTCAGCAATAAAACGAAAATTATCACTCAATTAAAAAAATATAAAAGTTACAGATTTATATGATAGTATAGACGAATATTAAATTTTATGATTTCATTAATTTTCTTTTATTGAGTAGTTTTGAGTTATGTTATGTTATGAAAAGAAAAAAAAAAAAATTTTTAACCATCCTAGAATTTGAGAAAAATGAATTGAATAAAAATTTTTTCGTTTAATGTACATTCTTTCTAACATAAAATAATGCGTCATCTTGAAGTGACGGCACATTTTTAAAAACATTACTTCGCAAATTTCAATTTAATCACTCGGTGGATCGATTTAAATATCACATTCTAGAATTTGATCCGCGCTTTCTAACAGGCGAATTTATAGAAAAGACCGTAATAAAAGAGCTTTATTAAACTTGTTATATCTATAAATATATTAAATTAAAAATAAATACTTATTTATTGTAGAACGCAAATAATTTTCACAATAAATTTTGATGATAACTAAAAACTACTGCAAGTACTTGTTCGGATTAAAGCCCGTTAAAAAGAGAACACAAAATTAACTTTAGAAGTGACTTTTTGTTAAATGTCAGTTTAAAAGGAAATGGTGGAAGAGGTACTTAGAGCTTCTTTCAATATCTGTTTTAAAACTGCCATTTAACAAAAAGTCAATTTGAAAATAAAATTTGTGTTGCACATCTTCCTTCCAGCGGTTGTTCGGGTCAAAACCCATTAAAGGGAAGAAGTAGAAACTAAAATTGATTTTAAAAGTGATTTTAGTTAAAAGTGACTTCAAAAGGAGGTTGATCTTATATTTAAACTGATAAAATCTTTAAAACTATTTAATTGTGCGAGAGAAAAAGTTGTGGAAGTGTGATACATCTTAAAATTTCGGCTAGTGCCCTAACTAGTTCTAACAATACCTGCTATAGATAAGCTTAATATGAAAAACCGTTATTGTATATATGTTACACGTAGTTAAATGCTAGCAATTCGTTTGTTTTTAATCAGCTTATTTGAATTAGTCGTTCATTTTCTTTTATCAACAACTGAAACTTATAGTATGTTCTTCGTCTGTACATAAATATAGAGTAAACCGACTGGTCCGACAGACATTGTTCTGCTCTTTCTTGCGGTTGCTTTGCCTATCAAGTTAATGCCAGCAGCTCCACCAGCATGGGCATAGAATGAATTCCTTTATCTTTTGCAACGATGATGTGAGTGTCAATCCCGGTCTCGTTTGTGATTCCCGACTCAGTCACACTTTTGATGCTGATCTCGTCCCTATATTCGTTTTCAATTTCAGTCCCGTTTTGTATTTCTTCGGTCCCGGTGCCGTGTTTCATTCTGATTGCGTTCCCGTTTTCTATTTTTCTTCCAGTTCAGTTTTCGATTCTGATTCCGCTACCAGCCGTAGTTCCGATTCGGATAAAACCGGGAGCAAATAATACTTTCATCACATGATTTGAGTCCAAATTAGACTTGATTTTGATACCGATCTCACGCTCAATTTTAATCCCCATATCCTTTTCAATTTCGGTCCCGGTCCTGCAGAGCTACCATAAAACCCACATGAAATTGACGGTTCGATTGATCGCTTTGCCACTCAATCGAATCGAGAATCGAACGTGAGCGATTAAAACGCCTACAATTAGCCTGCGATTCCATTCATCGTCGCGTCGACGGTACAAATCGCAGCAAAGTCCATTTGTTCGTTCATTTCTTGTTTAATAAAAATAACTAGACCATGGATATGTACATCCACACTGTGCCATGTATCCATAGTCATATGTATATACGACACGTGGCTAACTGATTTTTTTGCTTTACGTTTATTAGGTAAGTAGATAGTGTGAATTTCTATAAATTAGTATTTTATCGTGAATGTTTTACCAATTTGTTTGAACATTAACCCATTGTGTAAATAAAAGAATATAGTGTGGAAGTACAATTGTTAAAATATTTATCAGATTCATTACAAACTTACTAATGGTAGTTTAATTTGAATTTATATATTATACATGTGGCATTTTACGTCGGAAATATACGAAGTAAAAGCATAATTTTATGTTTAAGTGCATTGAAGAAAACAAAGACGATGGAACAGCATATACCTTATGATCTAAAATTAAGATTTGAATTGAGTTACATAAATCACATTTATTTTATTATATGCTTAACTTTTCCAGAATGGCTAATCCAACTCCTGCCTTACAATATACTCTGTTATTGGACATAGAAAAGTAAGTGACAAATCTACATCATTTAGTAGATTTGGACTGATAGCTTTGAACAATAATTTTTCTTTAAATACTGATGGCGATCCATAAGTAATGTCAGTCTTTATAATTGAAATTCATATGCTTCTTTTTAAGCACGTCATAACTTGTTAGGAGAAGTCTCCAGTTACATATAGAGTAGAAATATTTCACATTTTTTAAAGGATTTTTCAAAGATGTTCATAATACATTGTAGAAATTCTTAACATCTAAGCCCAAGTAATGACCTTACCAAGGTTTGGGAGAGTTGCCTGAACATTTCATTAATTCCATAGAAAATGATGGGCAATACTTTGGATACCAAGGTTTTATTACTGTATGATTATTTAATAATCAAAGTGAACATTAAAAATATTATTTATGAGATTTCTTAATAATAATGATCATTTTCAACTTTGATTTTATATGTATTTTTACGAAACATTTTGATTGTGATGTAAGTGGGTTATAATTAGCGTAATTTAATTTCGAAAATGTATTGTGATATGTTTTTATTTAGTAATATTAGAAAGTGTAGAGACACAAGAATTCAGATTTTACATTATTTTCTTAAGATTTTTCTTTTCTGACCTATTTTTTTCTTTTGTAGGAATGGTGACTTAACAAGGCCATGCAATACCCAATTTGGGCGAATGACATACTACCACAAATGGGATGAATTAAGTATACTTTTAAATGCAAGTGGTTATGGGTGTTTAAAAACTATGGAAAAGTGGAAAAAAATGTAAGTTACAATAGACATTTATATTTTGCCTAACAAGCTTATATTGATGATGGTGCATATTGAAGTGTTTTATTTTTCATTGCTTAAGTTTGGGTTGACTGGAAAAGCAAAACAAAAAATAAGCACTCACTATAAGGACAAACATGTCATATACAGGTGGTGGAGCGTCCAGAAAATTATTGTTATCAGAGCAAGAGCAGCGGCTCTTGGCCATGATTAGAAAGTCGGCAATTGTAGGCCGTGGTCCTGAAATAGGATTTCAGAATGTATGTTTAAAAGACTGAACATATTTAAGTAGCATTATGCATAAAATAATTTTTATTGAAAATCGGTTATTGATTGTAAATGTTTTTGAATTTGACATTTGCACTCATCTAACCAATTACTAAAATTGAAAAAGATTTTTGAATTTTTTAAAGATGTGTATAATTAGTATTAATGATACACTCCTTCTTTTATTGGCCCAAACTTTTTATTGGCATATTTTGTTAATATATACATATAATATAGTAATAATACCGAGTGTAAGGACAGCCGTCCGCAAACTGATAGGGTGCATTCAGACCCTTATTTTGAATCAAAATCCAGTTAAAACTACTTCATTTCTATGTAAAATCACATTTTCTGTACGCATTTTTATAAATAAAACAGGTAAAATAAAAAAAGCAGCAATGGGTCTTTAAATTACTTTAACGAACAACGCACGGAATGAGCTGTTCTACTATCTTCCTAGCTACAGAGTGATTTAAAAATCGCTGCGCGCCCGCATGATTTAGAAATGGTAGCGATACATTGCGTAAGAGGTGATAAAACAAATCAGTTTTCTTGGATTCCCTTAACCTTCCTGAAATAATTTCATGCGCGTATCATCTTAGTATAATATACTGAGTTCACTCTATCAGTTTGCGGAAGACTGTCCCTTACACCCGGTATATAAGCATATATTTATCTTAATACTTGAATTTCAATTAACTTGAAAAATTATCATTTTATACTATTATTTTCCGGTGACACTAGCAGTATCTGTAGAGCAGGTTGCAGTCGGTAATGCAACGATTTCAATAGAAGCAAAAATTATTTGTACAGAAATAGAAATAATTACTAGAGATCCACAAATAATTTCTAAGCCTTTAAATGTTAAAATACCCGCCGAAGAGTTTATAGTACAACAAACTGAAAATCAACCTCAATTGTCCCTAACCCCTGCTCTAGCAATCCCCACTGCTAATCATCTTCCATCCATACAAACAAATACTGAAGATGAAGAAGATGAAGAGCCGCCAAGAACAGCTGGACGTGGGAAGTTTATCTATATCTGTACTAAAATAATTAAAAATGTCTGCTACCTGTTTTTTAATTTGATCATTCATCATATATAGGCAGCTGAATAATTTTGTAGTACATTTCACAAATATGTTATCAAAATGCCAATAACATGAAAATTTTAAAAATTTTAAGATATACAATTGAGGTAATAAAATGACTAGACAAGAGCAGGATGAGAAACAAGGGCTACTAATAAAGAAGAATTTCATGTTTCACAGTGAAAACTTCCGAGTAGCGCATAAGAAAGCAAACTTAACATACTAAATGATTTCTCAGTCACTTGGAAGATGTTAGGAGAAAGTCGTTAGCAGAGTTACAGTATAACGCTCAAAGTTATGCCGTTGTAAAGTTAGTCACGAAAGAGTCCCAATGGTCAAATGCGTAAAATAGGAACGTGGGGAGAAGAAGTAAGGATTGGGGAGCATTGTACCTGTGCACCACATCAATCGCAGGTAATTCAAAACGACAGAGTTTAGTGCGTTGTACAGTACAACGCACGAAACTCTGCTGCTGTGAAGTTAGTTACAAAAGCGTCGCAATGGCTTAAAATATAGAACGCGAGGGTGAAGAAGGAGAGAATAAAAAACACAATTGGTTGAGATCAACAGTGGAACGAGAAATAAAAAAACACAATTGGTTGACACAGTGACATTGTTCGATATAAAAATAAAGGGATTTATTTTATATGCTTGAAGACGGAAACCTAGTACTATAATAATGTAGTTAATTTTTAAATTTACTCAAACTCTTTTGTAACCTGTCAAAATTTGTTTCATTAACATTTAATAATTATTCGTTTGATATTTTATGTTTCAGCAAGTACCCATCGAGTGGACAGGAGACATCGTCAACGACCTACACCATTTCAAATGGCTTCAGTACAGTTTACAGAAATAGTGCAAAGAGGACTAGACTTAGCAGAACGTCGTCCGGAAGTTGAAAGATTAAGAGAAGAGAATATCGCTTAAAAGAAGCAACTCCAAGTAAAATTTTTACAGGTGCTGTCTCAAGGGATTGGTCTACTAGAAAAACTAGCTTTGCACAAAATAGATGAAGGTATTATGAGAGACAGAGAGAGCATCCGGGGAAATATCGTGATACTACTGAATTTCACCTGCAAACAAATGGTTTGAGTGAAACAAAATTAGCTACGGTAGGGTAAGAATAATTTTAACGTAAATGTAGCTTCAGAATGAAAAATGTTTATTATATTATCGCATAGTGATAGAACAAGTAAGGAATTCAGCAATTATTATCCCTGAAATCCTGTAAGTAAAAAATGATATATTGTGAATGTTAGATCATATCTAGTAAGTTAATATATGTCTTGTTTTTATGTTGCATGTTACGTGCGAGAGCTGGTGGACCTCCGGGTGGCTGAGGCGGCGCTCAGCGCGTTACAGTCGAGATGATTAGAATTCGATCCTCAAATGACTCTCAGTTTCAGATGCTGAAAAGACGTGAGGGCACAGCGATGTTGGAACGGTACTGGTCTGGCGGCCTAGTAGCGACTCAAAACACTGTTTTTTTAAATTTTTAGTAGCATGCCTAGTCTTTTCGAGTGCTCACCTGTCTTTTAAACTGGTTTTTACAGGTGAGTACACCCCGGCAGTTTGGTTATGTGTGCTTAGACGTAAATAATGAACATATGATCACTGGTAAATAAATGAAATCAACTAGAAAGCCAGGTCACCGGATGTGATGCGGTCGTAACACACCACTCGCATTGTACAATGTTCCACTTATGGGTAGGATACAAGATCTCATACTATGTCAGTTACTACGGGTCCACGAACAAAAATATGTAGTTTCATTATTTTTTTTTTCTCGAAATGGGGGGCTATGATGTATATAGGCAGCCGCGAGGCTTGTGTTGAGTTGCTCAAAGGTCAGTTCTATTTCTGAGATACAAAAGTACAGGGATACACAAAGTGTGTTAAGGTAAGACATGCACTCTGAGAGTAATAAACAGAAAATTGATGTAATTAGCATCAGTAAAGTCATATATATTTATTGAATACAGTTGATAAGTAAACAAATAAACATAGTTCATATCGCTTTCGCGCATTTGATTGAAGACTCCAGAAACAACGACCCTTTTATGATAATCAATAAATTCACATTACCGAGTATTTCTTAGAGCTTGTTTTTGGTTAACTATAAAATAAGATATCTATGTATTCATTTAAAGTAATTTCTGAATTTCATGTATTTTATAAAGACTTTTAATGGTTGACTGGAAATCTCAATGTAAACAAATAAAACCAATTTCAGTTGAAAACGAAAAAAATAATAAGAGTAAAAATGTTATTCATGAAACTATATATAAATAAAAAGAATCGGACTCATTTAAAAATGTATTTGCAGGATAGAGTTGATGCCAATTATTACAATAACAAATTACAACATTACAATTACAAAGAAATGGGCTACGAAAAATATGTGATTATTAAACTATTAAGGTCAGCTGATTTAATACAATCGCTTCATTTGATTCTTCCACAGGTACTTCTTCATCTCCAAAGTCTTCTTCGCCTGAAACAAAGCAATTCATGTAGCATTAATTTTATTTATCTTTTAAAGACTTAATGGTGGAGAGGAAATGTCAATGTATGCAGATAAGATCAGTTTTAGATGAAAGAATAAAAATACTAATGGTCAAAGTGTCATTCATAATACTATGTTTAAAAATTAGAAAAATTGGATCATAAATGTATTTGCCATAGACTACGCCAATCATTAGAAGTAAATGTTGCTACTGGAAATATATGGTTATTAAACTATTATGGTCAGCTGATTTAAGTCAATTGCTCCATTTGGCTCTTCCACAAGTACGTCTTCATGTTTAAATTGTTCTTCATCTGAAACCAATTAATTTATGTAATATTACTGTCTATCTATATGTCGACTATTCACTTGCTTTCAATTAGTATTTACTGTCTTTTTTTGAGAAACTATGAAAGATCTAGATTTTATTCCATTCATAAATACCTACATAGTTTGAAATAATGTTACCAGTGATACTAGTGTAGACATAGGTTACAAATTTTAGGCTCACATATTACACTATTTAAACTTTAACATGTAAACTTTATTGTACATACCAATCAACCACACTCTATCACCACTTTCAAGAAACTGGCTTAGAGGACTAGCTGTTCTTAATAATCTAATAGCCACACATTTTCAGTAGCTCATTTGTA
Organism: Eumeta japonica; assembly: GCA_005406025.1. Lineage (NCBI taxonomy): Eukaryota > Metazoa > Arthropoda > Insecta > Lepidoptera > Psychidae > Eumeta > Eumeta japonica. The sequence goes on along the minus strand of BGZK01000654.1, from coordinate 35,167 downwards.
ATAATTAGTACTAACTCTATTCTGCAAATACATTTAAGCCACTGAAAATGTGTGGCTATTAAATTATAAATGTGAATGTCCTGCCTGCAATGATAATTTAGAATAATAACTTTATTTACTGTCTAATATGAAAAAAAAGCTTAGCTTGCAAATGGAGTGTGGCACTTAAGAGCATTACAAATTTTTTAGATCAAATGAAATCACTATCTATTTGCAGGCAAAAAATATTCACATTTGAGCATGTTGTATTCATAAAATAAAATCATTACATATTTGTCACTCAAAAAAATATTTTTTGTACTCACGAGTATTCTGTTTTCAAAGAATTTCAGTCTCTATTCTATTGTTTTAAAATCTAATGTTAGAAGATAAAGATTCTACAAATAACATTTTCAGATTTAAGAGTAATTTCAGAAAATAAGCCCATTTTTAACCAACTTCAAAAAAAGGAGGAGAATGTCAATTCAACTGTATGTTTTTCTATGTTTGTTACCTCAGACTCCGTCACAAACCGATTTGAAAAATTCTTCTTTTATTTGAAAGGATGTACTTCTTAATTGGTCCCATTTTTTCAAAATCCATGTCTGATAATGAGATCCGTGAGGAATTGAAGGGCATCTTCAAATATCATAGGCATCCATATCGAGATTTTCTTTTCGTAAGATACTTTCTATTTGAATTTAGAAAGTATCACTTAGTGACGTGGAACTGAAGAAGACCACAGATGGCTATCGGATTTCCTCAACGTTATAGTATTTCGTTGGTGGCGATAAGACATCTCGATCAACACATTTACTGCTTTCAACATAAATGAAAGGCCGGGAACCAAAATTTTTTAAAGTGAATTGTGATTACGTACAAATGAGTGTTTGAAAGCATGCATGAATGTGTATTATTAATATTATTTTAATAAAAATAATCATTTTTCGGATCCTAATGGTTGGCACACAGTACATCTGGGTGCCGAATACTCGGATCCGAGTGCTAGGGGTGGCAATGGTTCATTCGCTAATATCATGGATATTTGTGCCACGAGTGCGTTTTTGCGTACTATTATGTCACAAGATTTTTATGAACCCTTGATTTTTGATAAAATTCCAGGATTTTGATCAAATCATCTAGGGAAACTAATCAAAACGTTTTTACTTGTTTTGCTTCGGTTCTTGGTTAAAAATCTTGTAACATATGACACACACATACATTATTTACTTGCAGTTCAGACATAGCGTCATCATGTGAGACTGTCATGTCTTGTGACATGTCATCTTTAAAAAGGTGTACATAAAATATTCGCATTTGGAAAATTATTTATTTAGGAAGACATTAATAAATCTGGGTAAAGTAGCAATATACTCAAAGACAATACAATCAAAGACAAAAAGTAGCAATATAATCCAAAACAAACGAAAAACATCCAATGGATAAGTTTGATTGAACACTTGTCACTCTTAACGAGTTATAAGTTTGGAGAAAGCGCATCAGATCTCAGAAGGGATGCGGTTAGCGTAGAACGGTTATCTGTGAGAAGACTGCCTGGGATATGAGGGAGATGATCGTTGTCTGGTAAGATAGATGGTGATGGCTTCGATGCTAAGGAACCAATATCTGAATTTGGTAATTTTGAAGATTGGGTTGGTGTATCACGTGTACCTGGTATAGTCACTCCCGTAGAGCCATCACTAAACATAGGTTTCAATAGCTTGCGTTTCAATAGAGCTACCGTCTGACTCATTTGACTTGAACCTCACTTTGACGCTGATGGCCTTAAAGGTTGAGGTGGTGCAGAACGAGCACATGATCTACGGCCGGTCGTCTTCAGCTTCGGTCTCCAACCAAAAATACTTATATCACGGTCATTACCAGATCCTTCCGAACTTAAAGATATCTCTTCTTCATAAGGTCCTTGCGAATACACTTCTTCATCACTATAATATTCTTCAGAACCTTCGGAGTCATAATCATCACTTTGTCGATAGTTTTTAGCACGAGATATTGAAATAATAGGTTTCATTTTAGTTTTGGACGACCCAGCCTCTCTGTCCATTTTTGCGCAAAAATACCCTCCATACGATCGTGTATACAAATCACTACTGAATCTAATAAGAATGAATCTAATACGCGTTTTCGTAAGTTGACGGCATTACCAGAGTGGCCGCGCAGAACAACGCTCTCTCGCCGTACGCGCCGGCGCTTTACTGACTACTACCAAATGAACGGGACTCTCGTTCCGTTTCGAGTGGGGGGCACTGAATGTGTTAAGATGGTCACTTATAACAGATAGTTTAAATAAATTATTCTTATGAGCATGATGAAGCCAGAAGGTATTTACTGGAACTCCATAGTAAAACAACGTATCCTAGCCATCTTTGGGCTTATTGAAATGGTCACGAGATGCACCCTGACTGTAAATTATTTTAATTGTAATACTCCGCGTTCAAATTGCGCTATTTGAGTCTTGTCTATTATGTGTGGCCTTTACTGTCATAAGACATTTCGTAATCTCGTTATTTCCTTTAACGACATGTCGTTATAGGGTTGTTTTTATAATATAAATGCCTGGCTGGCCGGTCGTATATTTATAATTTATTTTTTAAGCCATGACTAAAAACTCGATTGTATATAGAATAAATAACTTTTCAAGAAAAAAAATATTAACTATCTACTAAATCCTTAAAATAATTATTAGTTGCTTTTGGTGTCAGTGCCAGCAAATGCAAAACAAATTAAAAATATAAAATAATGAAAGCGATGAACAGAAAGTTAACAAATGGAAATAGATTATAAAATTATAGAAATGGATTATAAAACCTCGTCTAGCATATCTTTAGCTGATTCTGACTCTAAAAATAACTAATCAATTATTTAATTAATTTAAGGTTTTTGGAGGCTGTTTATTGATATATATACCTTTTTTGAAAAGTTATTTTATTTAATATTTTTCTTATTCGCCACATAATTGACACTCTGACCATTAATATTTTTACTCTTTTACCTAAAACTGATCTTATCTGCAAACATTGACATTTCCCCTCCACCATTAAGTCTTTAAAATATACATCTAATTAACATTACATGAATTGATTTGTTTCAGGCGAAGAAGATTTTCGAGATGAATAAGTACTTGTAGAAGAACCAAATGAAGCAACTGACTTAAATCAGCTGATCTTAATAGTTCAATAACCACATATTTTCCGTAGCCCATTTCTTTGTAATTGTAATGTTGAAACTTGTTATTGTAATAATTGGCATCAACTCTATCCTGCAAATACACTTTTTAACGGGTCCGATTTTTTTACTTATAAATAGTTGTATGAATGACATTTATCCTTTTTCGACTGAAATTGGTTTTATTTGTTTACATTGACATTTCCAGTCAACCATTAAAGGTCTTTATAAAATACAACAAATTCAGAAATTACTTCAAATGAATACATAAATATCTTGTTTTTTTTAGTTGAACAAAGACAAGTTCTAAGAAATACTCAGTAATATGGATTTATTGATTGTTATGAAGGGGCCGTTCTTTCTGGAGTCTTGAATCAAATGGGCGATAGCGATATGAACTATGTTTATTTGTTTTCTTATCAACCGCGTTCAATAAATGTATATGACTTTACTGATGCTAATTACATCAATTTTCTTTTTATTACTCTCAGAGTGCATGTCTTACCTTAACACTTTGTCTATCCCTCTACTTTTTTTTTGTCACAAATAGAATAATAAGCAATTCAACACACGCCTCGTGGTTGCCTATATACATCATAGCCCCCCATTTCGAGAAAAAAAATTTTTGAAAGTACATATTTTTTTGTTCATGTACCCTGTAGTAACTGACATAGTATGAAATCCTATGCCCTACCCATAAGTGGAACATTGTACAATGCGAGTGGTGTGTTACGACCGCATCACATCCGGTGACCTGGCTTTCTAGTTGATTTCATTTATTTACGAGTGATTATGTGTTCATTATTTACGTCTAAGCACGCGTAACCAAACTGCCGGGGTGTACTCACCTGCAAAAACCAATTAAAAAGACAGATGACCACTAGAAGAGATTGACATGCTACTAAAAATTTAAAAAAAATCAGTGTTTTGGAGTTGGTGGAGTCCTCGAAAGCTTGAAAAGCTGTAAGATGTTGGCCGCCACTGGGCCGCCCGACCAGCACCGTTCTAACATATCATTGATGTCTTGTCTAGGACTATTTCGTCTTCTTAATTGCCTTCTTTAGACATTTTCCTCGCATTGAAGAGCCCACAAATAGTGCAATACATGCATTTTCATATCTCACTATGAGTTATTGCTTTATTTGACTGTTTAGGTTTAATGGTTGATTTGTTTGATTGATTTATATTGAATTATTATAAGGATTCATAATATGATATTGGTGGGTGATTCTAATTTATTTGATTATTTTATTAAAATTGAATATTTCAATTCATGACTTGAATTGGGGTACTGTTGTTTATTTTATATTGTAAGTTTTAGTTAAGTTACGTGTGGATGTGTTTTTACATGAACCGAATAACAAATGACAATGTGCGCGCTTGCGTCAGTCTCTAGGAAAAAAAAAGGGAAGAAAGCTGCATTTGAAAGCTGCATTTGTCCTTACAAAATTAATTAAAGGAAAGCAATACCACCGGGCGGTGGTAGGATGCACCGACGCTGAGCCGGGTTCGCGAGGTGAGTGAGGCGGTTTTGGAACACGCGAAAGGCAAGTTGATTTTTGAACCACGAGAGACTAGGTTGGGCCGCACCCTAGCTCAACACGATATGACGGGAAAATTTAAATATTGCATAGGAAAACGGCTTAAATAATTGGTCATCAATTGATCATAAATGGTCAAGTAATGACGACAATCGGTATGATTTTAAGTTTATAAAATTGAATGTGTTAATTTTCAAGGCCAATCAAAACCTTTTATCACCCCAAATTCGATTTATGAGTCTCCGCAGTAGAGAATTTTATCTGGAACAACCTAAAATTGATTGGTCAGTACTTCTAAACATTTGGTCAGCATTACTTCAAGAGAAAAAAAATTACGTCTTTATCTAGAAATTAAAGATTTATTCTACATAAAAATGTAGAATAAACCTTTAATTTCTAAATGAAGTCGTAAATTGCGTTTCGCAGGGATTGTTTAGGATTGATTTACTCTCAGGATAATTATCCTGATCAATTGGTCAGCACCAGTTTGTAAATGGTCAGCCCTGAGTGGGTGCCAAGAATGAATAAGAGCTCAATAAATGTAGAATAAACTGTTAATTTCCCTTGAATTGTTAATCCTTCTTATCTGTTTATTGTTTTACTGACCAATTAATTTTCATATCTGACCAATTTCATGCTAGTACGTTGTCATTAATTTTTGAAGTGAAACTGAACTGAACTGAAACTGAAGTGAATCGGCGTATGGGAGAAATTTTATAACAATGTAACGTTTTTCTGTTACGTGCTATCTTTATCTGTTACGCGCCATCTTTATTTCTGGGTAACATTTTTCCGTTACTCTCCGTATTTATTCAATGTTATTAATGTCATCGTGGCGTAAACATAATTGTTACTAAGGCCACCTGTCACATATACTTTCTGTCAACACCCTAGATCCATTTACAGTTTGTATATATTACATTTTCCTATTATCTAAGTTGAAACCTTTTCAACCGGCATACGTGAACTATATCTCACATTCTTTCATTGAGTGACTCGATTTTATATGTAGCGTTCGATAATTTTCCTACAATTCTATATGGCCCTTCATAACATCGCATTAATTGAAAAGTTTTACCTATCACCCTTCTAGGTACACATACCATTACCAAGTCTCCTACATGAAACTCTGAACATTTCTATTTCTGAAACTCAGTAGTGACGTGAAAAAATAATATTTTAATTAAGGATTAGCGAAAAAAATTTTATAAAGTTATTTGTATCCATGTCTATTATAATAAAAGCCTTTTGCATAAACTTTCTCTAATTTAGCTTTATTCAACCAATTTCTGTGAAGTTGTAAATGGTAAATCATTTTTCGAAAAAGGTAAAATAAAAGCTCAAAGGTAAAATACGGTTTTTTTAGAAAAAATATTGGTATTGGTATACATATGTTTACTTATATGGATACTACACCGTGACCTATGAAAAGTTTAAGGTTTTGATAAATTCAAATGCAAATATCTTTATTTTAAGTACAGGTCATACGTATCACCCGAAATACTTCATTACATATTGACTTAACTACTGGTCGTATCAAAATCGTTATTGCCTGTTATTCTGTAACTGATAACCCGAATCAACGGCCGTGTTATGAGTTTATTTATCTCAAGCGACAGATTTTTCGTTGACGACGCAATTAAGATATATGTTTTCAAAAATAAACCGGCCAAGTGCATGCCGGACCATGCTCATTATAGGGTTCCGAAGCCATAAAGAAGTGCATTAAAGATGAAAAAAGCACGTTACACTTTTTTCATGTTTCGCGCACATAATAATTTTAAGCAGCTTAGTAGCCTATAGTTAGAAAAACAAATAGAAATGTCGATTATTATTATTAAACTGGTGTAAACTAAAGTGCATCGGTAGAAGTGCGTATCTTTATGGTACTTACGTCCTTTTCTTGAGAAGCGCAGTTTTGCGGCAATAACTCAAAAACAGGATATCTGATCATATTCAAAGTAATTTATGTTGAAAGTATTTATAAAGGGTTACTTTCGTTATTTGTTTCATATTTTTTGGACATACGGTGTAGAAAATAAAGGGGGGGACACAATTTCTACTATTTTCGGAGCAATTGTTTCCAAAATTATTCACGTAATCAGAAAAATTGCTTAAAAATCTTAGTTTTTTTTAATATTTCGACAGTTATTTTAAACTTTCTAAATATGCAACATGTGTTGAAGTTTGCTGAAAAAAATATTTTACAGCATTTGTTACATGTATGGAATGCCCCTCCTAGAAATATTTATTTTTTTTATTTAACTACCAAACTAAGTAGCGGCTTATATAAGACACCTATACTATAAATTTCATCACTATATGGCTTGTAATTTTTGAATGAAAGTCCTGTGAGACACAAAATTTACAATGCCTTTCTATTTCTTTAAAAAAATCATATGTCAGAAATTGTAAAATTCGTTATAGATTTGTTTAAAGTGGACTTCTTTTGCGAGGTTTCAACACAACCTGTCTGGTATCTAAAGCATTGATTTTTTTCTTAAATAGCTGTTTCCAAGAGCTAACGAGCGAACCACCAAAAATAGCTGGTCACCGTAACCCCAATGGGTTGCCAGCCTCTCAGGTAGTAATAGGATATTGACGGAGAGAGGAGCGAGCTGATGGAAGGGGAAGTGAGGTAATGAACGGGGTTTGGCCACCGGAACACTCATTTACTGGACGAAACCAACAGTGAAAGTTGCTTCTTCATGTCTGTATTCTGTGAGAGTGTGGTATCTAATGGGTCGAGCAGGCACATTTTCGTACTGCAGCCAAGTTGAGCGCAACATTTTTATCTTATGTATAGATTATATATTTAGTTGCGGAATTATTATCAATTCTTAATTTTCACAAATGATATTTTTAATTCAATTTTTTGTACACCTTTGAAAACAATGCGCCCCAAGTCGAAATTGTCATTAATGTAACAAAAGTTTTTTTAAGACGCTCCTATTAGCTTCACCAACATGTAACTAACCACGTAACCAAATCTAGAAGCTCGGTTACTAGTTTTTGAAATGGGCATTCTATGTCGCAGTTGCATTGTTCGTGAATTTCTTACATAAACGATCCAATTGTAATCATCAATTGCCCTAACTGAAAATAGTGAAAATTTTAATAATTGTTTTAAATTTTTGGAATGTTTTAAATTTTTAATTCTTAAGGATCGATTTTCATATAAGGCGCCCGGTATGAGAAAAATTTGAGGAGTAAAATCTACTGATGAATTCGCGTTACGTTTTTGGTGCGCAACTTATTGGCGCACCTTTCACTTTTCAATCGCGTGTATGTGTATACTTGTATACTTGTCTGTATACTTGTGTATAGCCAACGCAGCGAGGCAGCTGACGCATATATTGTGTGCATACCTATATATATTATAAAAGTATACTGTTCGACGTTTACAAACGATATATATATATATATATAGTGTATCAGTTATACAATTCTAATACGGATCGTCACCACTGTTTTGTTTGTGTTTTAAAGTGTTCTTTTACAATGTAAATATTTATTCAAAATACTTTCCATAATATTTTAATAATTGTAGTTATAAAAAATATTCGCTTTTTTACTAAAAATGAAAAATGAAGTAATTGTAGATAGGCTAAAAAAATTTTATCTTTAATCATTTTTCTTAAATTTTTAGTCAAAACGAAATTTTTCAGTTAAATAAACTCTTTTTGCGTATGTTTAGACAATCGTACTTAGGAATAACTCCAGTCGTGCGTCGGAGCTGACACACGTTTTTTTTTTTAGTATATACAGTTACAGTAAAGTCTCAATGGTTTAGCGAAGGTTGAAAAGAATCCTTTAGCCACTTTTGTCATTAATTAAGAATACGATGCGTACCTGATGCCGTTCAAAATGCACGGATTATAAATATGTTATATACACATATTGTACGAAAGCTTTTGTAGGGTAGTCGTACGATGGATTTGCTTTAATCACGATCCATTTCATATATGAAAATATTCATTTAATATTTAAAGTTAAAATATTTCTTTTTTTTTAATCTAAAACACCGCAGTTCACCTTTAACCCTTTTCTATCTTATTACAGGAATCATTGCGTGTCAGTTCTCTATTCGTCAGAAAGGCGATAAATGGCTGATAACTCTCTCAAGACTTGTCTATAAATAAAAATTGCTATCTCGAAGAAATAATAGTTGTAATTAGGCACTCGTTTTGAATCGTCGCCGGCGCAAGTTCGACCAGTCGACGACATGTATTTGAAAGCGGTGATATTCACTTCATTATGTGTATTAATGAGCCAGCTTCACGCGCGAAGCGTCGGTGAGTATATAAGTCATGTCAGTTTAGTTCGTTTGTAGGTTAAGAAATATAATTTAATAATGGCATTTCTTGAACTCATATGGTCCCACTTTTCATCGAACTCCTGAAAATGCTAGTGATTCTTTTAAAATGTCAAATTAACTCTCGGATTATTTGATGAGAGTGCTTATACGATAAAAACAAAATCGCTGAAACGACACTGACGAAAACAGTAACCTGTAGTCGCGCACGCAGCTACGTGCGGTACATGCCAAATAGCCGGCAATCACCTCCCAGATTCAAATACGACATCTTTATCCTTAACTTTTGAAGTGATTCCTACCAATTGATGCATTGAATTCGGAATTAGTTAGAAATACAGTGGTGCAGACCATAGCAGATGCGTACCTAATTTTATTAGTAGTACTTTAAACTTCGTTTGCTAAAACATTACTAAATAAAGTATACTTTAAACCAGTTTTTGTTATGGTCGAATTATTTTCATAGTTGATGCATGAACTGGCTATTAAGGGATTGCAGGTGGTACGATATCAAACAGTGATTTAAATGTTGTGGCGTGCTTATTTTTAACATAGTGGAAGCCTCGATCGTTATCGGAGGTCGGTCATACGGGATAAATATAAAAATGTATTTAAACAATTCTTATATACGAGTTCAATAAGGCACTCTCGATTTGTTTGTAACTTGTCCATTTTTTTAAAGAATAACATATTTTTCAATCGGTACATGAAACATAAATACAATTCTTTCCTAATTTGACAGAATTTCATCAGTAGCAAAGGAACATCTAAATCTCACACCCTTATTCTTGACCTTATCATTTAATTTTTATTGTGTAATAGTAGAATCCTGATGTACCTAATAAATAATATGAATTGTTTATCAAACACAATGTCTATACGTACTATTTTTTTTTTTTATTTTATTTTGAGTTGTGTATATTAGACACAGCAAATTCAAACGGAACAATATAAATTATATAAATTGCATGAATGACAATTATTATTGTAAATGTTATCGGCTTATATAAATAAAAATTAAAAGCTGTTCGTTGTTAAGCGTATCATTTGAGAGCGGCTGAAAGGATTTGGTAATTTATTTTTTTAAATATCCGTAATAGTCCGAATACGGTTATTAGGGAAAGAAAATTTGAAAGAGTTGCCCGGAAAATTTGAGACTTCGTGTAAAATCGAAAGTGAATTTTTCTAAGGAATTTTCGTATGAATTCATAACCGTTATCCACGATTAGAACGATGAATATACGATAAGTAATATTTTTTTTGTTCGACATCCAAAATGAGACCGGGATAGCGATCAATATCGACCGATACAAAAGTTGAAGTAATTCAAATATATAGAAATGAATACTTGTATGATCGCCTCTTACAAGTGTCATAAGCCATTGATCCGACTATGGTGAAATTTTGGTGATTTGTGCGCACGCTAATCAAGGATTCTGAAAAAAAAAAAAAAGCAACAATTGTCCCTGGTTTATCCGCGTACTTGGATTGATAAACCGAACTCCTAAGCCGATTCTAAAAATTATTTCAAAAATATATTGCTATACTATTCTTTAGTAAATTAGGATGCCAATATTTACCCCGGTTTCATCAATGAGTTTATATTCCTAAGAAGATTTTAAAAATTATTTAACTCATAGATAGCAATACCATCCCCGAGTAACAGAATTTATATTTTATTTTGCGACTAGCCTTTGCTACTAGCTTCAATCAAATTGGAACTGTGACTGGTAACGAATTTAGAATTGAAAGCGGAACGGAAATCAGAATCTAGAACGGGACCAGGGTCAGAATCGAATGTATTCGATTCTGACGATCCAGTCTCACCAAAATTGAGAAAGGGACAGTGATTGAAAATGAGTCTGAGGATGGGATCAGAATTAAAATTGCGAACGGGCTCGGAAACGAAAGGGAGACCGGGATTAGGATTGATGTCGATTGATACAAAATTTGAAGGAATGCATTCTATGTCCATGCTGGCGGAGCTGGGTAAACAGTCTACAAGAAAGGGCACAGCTACGTCTGTCGGTCCAGCCGCAGTAGGACCGTCGAGTGAAGCGACTTTTGGTAACTGATGTCTTTTATTTCGACGTAATCTTGTATTAGCGGCCAAGAATATGAGAATTAGCAAATGGATAGACATTCATTTGCTGAGTGACATGTTGATATGAATATACACTAATTGAATTTTACAAGTATATATATGGGTCACTAGAAAACCGACATACGCTAATGTTTGAATTTATAATAAATTAGAGAATGTTGTTTGAAAATCACTTTCGTCATACTCGTATAATAAAGTAGTGATGTACCGGTATACACCCATCCGCAAACATCAAATCATATTTTTATATAATAACATCGAACCTTTTATCGACCAATCGTCAATGAAATTATATATCTATACATATAACAAAATTGAAACAGGCATTATAGATATTAAAAAAAAACTGATATATACGGTTTTTATTAGAGCAACTGAAGTCAAAACAACAGCTTTTAGAATTTTTGTCCGTCTGTTTGTCTGTATGTTTGTTACCGCATCACGCGAAAATCGCTGAACAGATTTTGATGAGGTTTTCACCAGTTCGATAGTTTTGGGTGCAACTTAACATCTAAGGCATGGTTCATCTAATTGGGTTGAGTAGAACCAGAGATACAGCTTGACCTCTCCGTAGTAACGTCTTTCATAAGTTAAGAACGTCATTTAAAATTGTCGTGTGGGAAAAATATGAATCAACGCCACGAGCGCTTCTAAAATGGTCTAAATATTGTAGTCCATGCGGGTGGAGATGCAAACGCTAGTAATTAATATTTATCTTGAAATTTTCCACTGTAAATTCGACTCTAAAATGTTAAAAAGAAATCAATACATACGGCAATAGCCAAGTCTGGGAGGGATGGAAATGTTGGTGTCTTGTACTTCATTACAAACTATTATTATTTGTTATAAATTGCCAACAGTAACGAAAAATATGTTCTCAAATAAGATAAAAATTTAAAATCAATATTTCGTTGTAATTTACTTTTTTTCCTACACTTATTATTTGTTTGTAATACAAACGTATTTTATAGTTTATCACTTACTTATATACAAAGGTGTCGGTTACACTAACGAAAACAGTGTTGCGAGTTCAATGGTTTTTTTTTTTTCTCATCTAAAAAATGCCCAACGCGTCTAAAGAAGTTTTCAATTTAAAAATGAACAAAATACACACAGCTATTTCAATTTTCTATAAAATATTTATTCCTTTTTTTGTACTTTTAGGGTTACCTTTAAGAAACATACATGTAATTATTTTTTATTAGTAATGATTAGCTAAAATATGAATTTTGACATATATAGCTCCAGCGGTTTCGATTTATGATCATCCACTATTTTATCCCTTTCAAGGTTAATTAAAAAAAAAACAAAGTATTAATTTTTTGGTTCGTTTCTGTAAGTCACTAAGAAATCGTACTGGATATCTGTATCTTCATCGGTTTCGGTTTTCTGTACAACACTATTTCACCATTTTCACTCCTTTAGAAGTTGAAGTTTTAAAAAAACCTTTTAGCACGCTCTGCAAAACTTAGCCTCTAGAGCCGGTATTTGGGCTGTGTGTTGATATATCAGTCAGTCAGTTTACTCTTTTATATATACAGATATAAATTTGTAAACTCGTATCTTGAAAACGGTTAAAACGACTTTGTAGAAAATTTGCTTTAAAAGGATTTGCTTTTTTAAGCTCATTTATATAGTTTTATATAGGTACTCGTATATACCATTTATATAGTATATTCCAATTTATATAGGTACATTCCCTTGAAAAAGTACATTAATTTTGTTTCAAGACATTGATTTTTAGCGCCATTTTGTATAATTGTGAAGTGATTCTATTTTTGCTACTCTATTGAATATAGTAGCGGGATTTCGGTAGGTTTAATGTAAAGTTTTCAACAACAAACAACAAAGACATAAATTGATGGATAACTTTACGTGACTTTATTAACGTTAGAGGAGGTGGCAGGTAAACATGTATGTAGTATAATATACGTATATTATCTACTTACCTATGTGTATATTGTTAGAAATGAGCATAAACAACTTCTCCTTGAGAAGTTATCATATCTCCTTGGGAAAGTCGAAAGACGTCAAGCAAACGAAAATTAATGTTTCATTATTATTAACCAGTCGATATGTTTAATTTGTAATGATTTCTCAGAGCCGGAGCCGAAGTACCGCACCGACTATCGCTACGTCCCGAAACAAGATGCCTTCTACAAAGTGCACAAAGAGTTGCGCAGTTGGTACGACGCGTACATGTACTGCGAGTCGGAGGGTAGCTCACTGCTCTACCCGAAAACCGAACAAGAATGGAAACTCTTCAAGGGGTTGGTGCAAGAAATCTCACCAAACACGTCTGACGTCTGGGTGGGGGCTCACGACCTTTTCGCTTATGACATCTACGTCGACACCGACGGTATTTAATTACTGTTATTTGATAGAATTATGGTACTGTACGAATTTCATAGGTGTTATTGAATGTGCATTGAGCAAGTCCTTCGACAACGAAGGGTGCTTGCAGGATGGTATTATGTAGGGATGACACTGGCTCTTAAGTAGCAGCGGTCGCCCTATGAGTAGTACTTTGATACGTTATTACATTCTATTACGGAGAAAAACATTGGTTCATTTATCATCGTCGCTTACGATAAAAGCAAACCGCATAATTATTTCGCCTTAAACAACAATGAGTGTATCTGTATTACCGATGTGTCGAGCAGTGTGCGCTTGAGTTACACTCTTATATGTTTACGCAGACACAAGTCTACGTTTATCAGTGAATATATTTCATTTTGTTCATTCAGGTAAAGAAATTTCGCAGTATTACGCGCCGTGGTCACCGGGCGAACCCTCCAGCGGTCGTACGAACCGCGAATATTGCGTCGAGGTGTGGTATGACGGAAAACTCAACAACAATGATTGTTTCGAGATATACCCCTTCGTGTGTAAAAGGCTGAACCGCGACATAACCTTCAACTCTGCGTGCCAAACGCCAGATCCAGGTATTTGTGTCCCAAGATATACTAATATGACTTGCCGGTTCTTTTTCATACCACAAAAAAAAAAATACAACTGTAATATAACCTTTCCTTTCCAAACGCGGGATGCAGATAGTCGTCAACTATTCAGTGAATTACGAATTCTTTTAATATCTCAAAAAAAAAAAAAAAAGCAAAATTTTAATAATATCCTTCATATGTTTGCTTATTGACTATAACAGAGTAAAAAATTAAAGGAAAAAATTTAAGCTATACAAAAAAATCCAGTCTTCGATCAAATTTAGTGGTTAGAATAGACTTATCAATGGAAATTTCGACTGGCACGTATAATTATTCCATAAAATACAAAACTTTTCCATTCGGCCACATGTACTTCATAAGAACTACGGATATGAAAGAAAAGAAACGTATTTGTTAGAGGCGGTTTAGAAATCGAATTTATGATTATCGAATAAGTTACATGGCTTATCAATGTAAATCGTGGTTTATGCAACAAAAAGAAAAAATAATAAGGCATTTTACTGGCATACCTACTTCTCACATAATGTTACTTTTGTATTTCAGAATTCATCCCAAGCAAAGACGGTAGTCGTTGCTACAAAGTTCACAAGCAACCGAAGACCTGGACCGAAGCGTTTTCTATATGTAATGTAGAGCAAGCTTATCTAAGCATAATCAACGACAAGGAAGAAGCCGAGTTTGTAGGCCAAAAAGTAAAGTCGGTCATCGATGGTGTACTTGGTGATTTTAACAGAAATCATATAGCAGTTGGATTTCATGATAAGTTCAGTGAAGGATTTTATAAAACTATACATGGTAAGTCTTTTTGTTTTGATCGATCAAAGGTAGAAAAATATGTTAAATAAATATACGATATATCTACATAAATTCAGACTTAAACTAACTTATTCCACGGAAGACACTGCGTAAAAGCAGGTATACATCATTTGGTTTTCATTTGTGCATGATAAATTTAGTAGTAAAAGACATTTAGTAGGACTAATGTCGTGAACGTAAATATGCAACATGAATTAGGAAAAAGCCCGGGTAGTGGAATTTGATTGTTTTTGAACGAGTTATTCAGTGACACCCCACACCATGGGTGAAATTAGAAAAAAAATCATACCCGCTTTACGTGTAGTCATGGTATCCTATATTTTATTTAATTTTATTGTACTTATCACTTTGTCGGCGTGATTAATACGAACACTACATCAAACTGCAGCATTCGAGTACCAACAACCTCCGAGCTAATCCGCTGACATAGTCTAGTCGAGAAGTGAGTTTCTTGAGAAAAATTAGTTCTCATGATCTTAAAAATATGGGGTTTGGTTTATTGCATTTAGAATCAAATTCTGATAAAAGAGTTTTTTTTGAATTTTTCTGCCATTAAAAATTTCAATTGTTATTAACAAAATACTAAGAGAATAAAAGGTGGTCTCCTATTTTTAGCAATAACTATGAGACTATTAAAGATAGATCCAATATTTAAAAAGATCTTAAAAGAGGAGAAAATTTCACAACAATAAGTCTCAGTTTTTGGAATTGTAGCTCCATTACTTATAATTTTAATTTTACGTTGAAAATAGGGTTCCGCGCGGCCGTTGTGGTGCCGTCACGTCGCCACCGAGCAAAGTGGATGTAAGAAAATATTTTTTTTTGTAATATTTAATATAATATTAAAAATCTGAAAAAATTACAGTCTCATCTAGACAATTGAAGAAATATAATTCCGATATAAAAAAAAAAATTAAATTGATTTTTGTTAAAGTTTTTCAGTTGTTAACTAACTTAAGTTAACATAAAATTTGTTATTAAAGTTTAAATAATGTACCTAAAAATTTTTTTCCTCTGGTAGCCTATTCTTATTTACACAATCAACAAGATTCCGCAGTAAAAAATTACTAAAGTTTGTTTTTTATTTGTTTATAATGATTTTTCTAAGTTAACAAAATCCGGAAAATGTTATTAATTTTTTTTTAATAATATTTATGTATGTAACTGTTTTTATATCTATTAATTGCATTTAGCAGCCTAGCTGAAAAAGTTTTTATGTCCTTTAATATTTATCAAAAAATTTTTGCCATTATATTGTCACGGAAAAATAACGATTTAAAAAAAATTTTTCGATTTTTGATAATCTTTTTTTCATTTATCCGACTTTTGAATTATTAATTAAGGAATCTTTTTATTTTTAATCATAATTTGTTTTTTTAAACAGAATTATTTAAAAAACAATTTTTTTTAACAACATTTTTATTGTTTATTTACTAAGCAATTTGTTATAAACAAATTCTGACTTCCATTTTATTTTTTTTCCGTTATCTTAAAAAATTATAAATACAGCTATGTGCATCAAATGTCCAGATGAGACTGTAATTTTTTCAGATTTTTAATATTACATTAAATATTATGAAAAAAAAATATTCTTACGTCTACTTTGCGCGGTGGCGACGCGACGGCGCCACAACGGCCGCGCGGAACCCTATTTTCAACGTGAAATTAAAACTATAAATAATGAAGCTACAACTCAGTTATTGCTAAAAAACGGAGATCATCTTTTTTCTCTTCGTTTTTTGTTAATAACAATTGAAATTTTTAATGGCAGAAAAATTCAAAAAAATCTCTTTTATTAGAATTTAATTCTAAATCCAATAAACCGAACCCCATATTTTTAAGATCATGAGACCTATTATTCTCAAGAAACTCACTTCTCGACTAGACTAATAGACAAGTCCTCAAAAAAAAAAATTACAAATCTCTCAATATCGTGTGCATCAGATAAAAAATATTATAGTATCGTGTTACATAGCACATGGAAGAGTTTGTTGTGAGGATTTCAAATATAATTTGCATATAGTAAAATAAAAAAATAGAAAATTGTCAAAAATCTATCTTCCCCACTAAAGAACTTTGTAACGAAACGAAATAGCTCAATCCGAGTTTGGGCTCGTTTAATTTGTCTTCTCAAGTATTTTAGTTTTAAACGGTGGCCCGGGTTCTGATGAAGAAGGCGGAATGGGGCCAAAAGAACTCTGTAACGGAACGAAGTAGCTCAATCCGAGTTTGAACTCATTTAATTTGTCTTCTCAAGTATTTAAGTCTTAAACGGTGGCCCGGGTTCTGATGAAGAAGGCGGAATGGGGCCAAAAGAACTCTGTAACGGAACGAAGTAGGTCAATTCGAGTTTGAACTCATTTAATTTGTCTTCTCAAGTATTTAAGTCTTAAACGGTGGCCCGGGTTCTGATGAAGAAGGCGGAATGGGGCCAAAAGAACTCTGTAACGGAACGAAGTAGGTCAATTCGAGTTTGGGCTCGTTTAATTTGTCTTCTCAAGTATTTAAGTTTTAAACGGTGGCTCGGGTTCTGACGAAGAAGGCGGAATGGGGCCAAAAGAACTCTGTAACGAAACGAAGTAGCTCAATCCGAGTTTGGGCTCGTTTAATTTATCTTTTCAAGGAATTTAATCTTAAACGGTGACTCGGGTTCTGATGAAGAAGGCGGAATGGGGCCAAAAAAAAACTCTGTAACGAAACGACGTAGCTCCATCGAGTTCGCGTTCGTTTGATTATCCAGCTACGGCTAAGACTAAAGGATTATTATGATATCAGCTGTCTACGTATGACGTATGATACTTTGTATGTTATGACCAAAACAAATATAAGCCTTGGTTTTGCGGTTGGCACAAAAGACTCTTCATACAAATTATTTGGAGCAACTACTTTTGCAATCGATCGTCTGATTTGTTTTTGTTGCATAAACTTCGATGAATTGATCCATATATTTAGGTAGCTAACACGGAACCCT
The DNA here is from genome assembly GCA_005406025.1 of Eumeta japonica. Taxonomy (NCBI): domain Eukaryota; kingdom Metazoa; phylum Arthropoda; class Insecta; order Lepidoptera; family Psychidae; genus Eumeta; species Eumeta japonica. Next base: position 17,292 of record BGZK01000654.1, on the reverse strand, counting down.
AGTCTTGCGTAGTCTGACACGCACTCGGTCGTTGACCTGTACTTGTATATACGATTGTTCCTTTTATTAATATAGGTACCTCGATGACAGAGCTCTGCTCGGTAGTTTTTTTTGGGTAAATCAGGTAAATCATGTTTTTTTGGAAAATATATATAGATACGAATTACATAATTATGAAATTTGAATAATGTTTTTCGATATTAACGTATTTTTTTCAAAGATCTTTTAATTGTTTTTAATTAAAGACATTAGTTAAAAGACACATGTTTTATCAATAATATAATTAAAAAAATGATGTTCTTGGTCTAATTTCAAATCAAACACGCATAGGCTTAGTGCTGCTTAACAATTCCATCTATTGTCATGCAGCTTTAGTGTTGCTGTGTCGGTAAAGCAATGAGTTGCTCTCAATAATAGTTTTTCTCACAAAAAAACGAAACTTTTTCTAACAAAAGAACAAAATTTAAAAAAAAAACCAAATAACTTGAACTGAATTTGGGGCCGCTCGATTTTTTAAACTTTGCCATTATAATCTTGTCGATAGTGGCTAACTTTGCCTTCGTATTCTAAATTATGGCCCGAAAACACGAATAAAACTAGGTTTTATAAAAATTAAACCTAGCTAGATCGATTTATCGCCCTGCATACTAAATTTCATGGAAATTGTTGAAGCCATTTCCAAGATTGTGATTATATATATATATATATATGCAAAAATTGTTCCTTTAAAGGTATATCAGATGAGAATTACAAAACAACTTCTTTTGCCCGTTGAACATTACAGTAGAACAGTCGTCATCGAGACTTTGAAACATGTTCAGGGAGACAAGGACTATCGAGTCAATTTAGATAAAATCCCTTGAGTTTTCAATTGGGTTATTATTTATACAACGATCATAAAAGACAATTATTTATGTACTAATATTACACTCAGCTATGAATACCACGAAAAATGTAATTATAATGAAGGTATAATAAAAATAACAGCAGAAAGAGTTTATCACAAGATCACAACCAGGTGTCAAGTCAATACCTGTTTCAGTCATTTATTCAGACCGTCAAATTCTGAGTCAGACATTAAAACGTGTTATATTTGTTCCTTGAACCACACTAAAATGCTGAAGAATTCTCATTACTCTGGATCTCTTGAGGAATTACAGGGATTAAGCAATCTTCATATTTCGCAATATGGTTCTATATAGAAATATTGTATTAAAATAAAACCGAAAATAAATAAGTAATTAAATATCACCGCATACAATTTGTTATAATACCCAAAAATAATAAAAATAATAAGCAAGTCCACTTTCGTTCCGACTACGAAAAAGCACGCCCTTTAAAAGTATGAAAGAAGAATATATTCTTTTGTTACATTCTTATCTACAGACTATTCAATATTTATCGTCTAATAAGTGAACGACTTACGTGTACATTTTAATTTAATGCACAGCCGTAGCGATATACAAAGCATAGCGTGGTCGTGCACCACAATTCCTTCATTTTTTTGATTACTTCGCAATTTCATTTCGTTCTTGAACAATTTAAAAAATTGATAATTTGTTCGAAGCTAAAGAAGTTTTACTTCAGTGGTGTGGTCTAAAGCACACTCGTTCCTTTTTCTATAAAATGAATTGTGTGTGTGTGTACAAAAATATATAGTAGCGCAGATGTACCCTTCGTCGCGTTTTGGGTATCCGGGGTCGTCAATCTGTCAGTTGCATAAAAACTATATTTATTTGATGAGTTCTTCAAATCATCTCTTCATGAATTGTACATACATTCAATATTAGACATAAAATATTGTACATCCATTTTTTTATTACTACCTAGGATTCTGTACGAGGGCAGGTGGAGCCTCGATTAACTTTTTTACTACCTAACCCTCTTGTTTTTCTATTTTTACATTTGAATCAAACGGAGGCAGGAGGGCTCGCATGCTATCTACACCTAACTCAGTTACTGCAGTATACATTATATATAATACATATATATCTACGTAATGTAGTGCATTCATTTCTAATTACGGATTTCGATTAAAATTTGTTAGATATTTGAATTTTGGTGGTGGTGGTGGTATGGTTTCATTTAAAATTTTGTTAAAATAAATAAGCCAAATTTTATTCATATCAGAGAACCAATTAAAGAGATACTATATAATATCCATTAAAAAGTTATATTTTTACCTCACGGAAAATGAGTATTTTTAAAAAATAAAAATGAGTCTATATTACCTATTAACAAATAATATTTCTTTCGATCTATACATTTCTTAGCGAAAGAGGGACAAACCAACAAATACACTTTCCATCAACAATTAAATAAAATAATTAAACATTAACGTTTGTAACCTCATCTTCAGGACAAAATCTGAATAGCGTCTACCACGAGTGGGCGACTGGCCAGCCGGGCGACAAGGCCGACGGCGAGGACTGCGGCGCGCTGACTGCGGACGGGCTCCTCGACGACGTCTCCTGCACCAAAAGTCGGATGCTTTTTGTCTGTGAGCGTGACATCGAGATCAACGAGGAGAGGCAGCAGACGGTCGCGGAGGAAGTAGACGAAAACGGAGAAGAGATGGAGTAAACCACTGCCGCCTATTAAAGCTAGATATACAGAATGCACATAAATTTTTCAATGAGCCTAATAAATGTATTTCAAGCTTATAATTTTTTACTAAAATCTTTATTAATAAAAAATATATTTTGCCAGGAAGTTAGCCTTAATAATAGAATCTGATCATATAAGATTATGTAATAAGATTCTTGGAATAATCTTAGAATAAACGCTTAGTGAATAAAGCGTGCTGAGTGAGATCTCAGCACTGTGGCATTATGTCTCGTTCTGACACCATTTTAACAGTGTGACATTTTTCACGATTCGAGTCCAGACATAAAAATACATTATAATTCATAATTTTTTTGTGTGTTTTCGTCGTGTATGTGTGAATGAGTGCGTAAGTACGTAGCGTATAAGGTGTAAACCTCTCATACCCTTTGAACAGATTCAAGTCAGAGATACTAATTCGAAACGCAATTTACAATATTTGAAAGTGGTCCCCTTGATTTACAATTTCTGAAAATTTGAACATTTTGCCAGGTAGATTTTGTGGAATCTCAAAAACAAGATTTTCAGAATAAATTTTGACTTTTTTAAATAACTTTTAGAGCATTTCATGGGTCGATATCAAAATCCATTCAGTTCTTACCTCTATAAAGATACATCGAACGCTGTTAAGCCGCTTAAAAAATGAGTTGATTTGTTCAAAAGATATCATTTGAGAAAAAATTTCCAATGTATGTTTCCAAATGTCCACTTTTTAACATTTTTTAAACTACGCTACTGATCAATTTAGAAATGTAGTGAAATAAAATAAAATCAAAAATATCTTTATGTAATAAGTAAAAGAATTGCACGTGAAATATGTGCAATAATTAATAAATTCTCTTCGACATTAAAATTACCACGCATTCCAAATGCTGTTTTACCCTGAGGAAAATGAGCATGAAATTCAAAAGTTGCTCTTTTTTGTTACAAAATATTTAATAATAAATTAAACTCGTATAAAATTTAGAAATCGCATGAAACAACATAATAAGCCAGCCATTCAATCCCATGGGCTTCTTTTTATTATTATATTCAGGTACGTTACAATGACAGTCGCCATGTCATTTTTTTTCACGAAGCGCTTAAATTCTTAAAATAAATTTTTTTGATTTCCAGTTGAGGTCTTATTATAAAAGTGAATACATCGTCTCTTGAGTGATTTATTAATTTTACTGAGTCGGGTCTCATGAGCAGCAAGGCAGTTCTTGTGGCTGATGTTAATGTTATGAATGTTAGGCATCGCTTTGTTACCGCCACGTCGTCGTCAGTTTTCGATGCTTCTTTAATTGAGTGGCTGGCGGTGGCCCGGATCGTCTTTACCTGGATCGCTCTTCCAAGCGATAGCGTTAAAACAAAATAGCGGAAACAGAGCACGAAACAAGAAGGGATGTATCACGGGAGAAGCCGCCTGGTCTCACTCAACTGCAGGCGAGTCCTCTTCCTTCTTCCGTTTTAGGCTAAAACACTTGATCACAAACTCGATAAACTTAGCGAAATCAATATTGGTACATGATATAGACTCAATGAATGGGAGCCATCACGTACATGTACCCACACAAAAATTATGTGCGTCGCAGCGATATTAATTTTAACTATGAAGACCGCTAGATGGCACTTGTTTCAACTACGGAGGTATTGAGTAAAATAAATATGTGGAGTATTGTGGAGGGATATTTTATGCTGGATAACTATTATGTCGTACCATGTCCATCCATTTGAAATCGTCAATGATTTCACGATACAGGCGCATCAGCAAAATACAAAATTATAAAACCCTTTAATTCAGTAATCGGAATGTTGAGCACTTCTAATTTAAACAGCAAATGTGTGAACTAAAATTAAGCTTTGTTAGATTAACCTATCCATTGTGCGAAGAAGGGGTTAAGTATTAGGAATTGGACAGTAAATGGGTTAATTAATCAGTAATAATGAGAAAAATATATATGAGAGATAAAAGGTAATTGATTTATAGAAAGTGGACATGTTTTTACTACAGGTCGTTTCAGAAAATGCCTATTTGTAGTTCGGAGAGTTTCAACCTATAATATTTTATTTTTCATAATTATAAACTTATTACTTTTTTCCTCATGAACGCGTAATGGTATCAAGTGAAATTTATATAAAATACTTAGGTCTAATTGCCTTTGAGCTCGGAAAAAAAATTATAAACATAATTGTAGTTATCGCAAAGACCGCCCCTTATCTCTACGCATGGGGAGGCGACATTTTTCAAACGGCAAGGACAAAGTTATCGTCATTCAATCTGGATGTTTTGGTGAGTGTAGCTCTATAACCTAAATGCGTCCTAACTGCTTAAAGTGTTAAATTTATAATTATATTCAATGACATTATTATACTTATTATATAAAATAAACCATTACTGAAATGATAAAGAGACCTTCGTCTTAAATTTATGCTCATTTAGCTTCCACATTTTAATGTTATGGATTTCATTTTGCAATAAAAATACCATAACTATGACTCGATTGTCGTGTTAGGTGAACTTTTACTTATATACCTATAGCTTTGTACGCAGCCCTCGGAGCGCGAGTATGACTCGCACTTGGCCGGTTTCTTTTTTTGGTGTAATGTGTACAAACAGTTTCTCTGCTGAGTGCGCCAGGAACATTAAGTTAATTTTGAAGTATTTGCCATCGCGTTCTGGGATGAAAGACTTCATTCCATGTGTTATCGGGTAGTGCCACGAGTGATCCACCGACTAAGAAATGCTTTGATGTACCACTGTCCCTACCTATAGTGAAACCACAGCCAAGGGAACGGGCTTGGGAGAATCAGCGGGGAAAGAAGACCCTGTTGAGCTTGACTCTAGTCTGGCATTGTAAGGAGACATGAGAGGTGTAGCATAAGTGGGAGATCGTTCGCGGTCGTCGCTGAAAACCACTACTTTCATCGTTTCATTACTTACTCGGTTGGGCGGAGGCGGTGCGCGGTCGACTCACGTCGGCGGGCGCACGGTGTTTCGTTCAAGTGCAGAGTGGCGACGTGCTCGTGACCTGGCGCGTCGCCGTCATAAACTCCCGCGTGATCCGGTTCGAGGACACTGCCAGGCGGGGAGTTTGACTGGGGCGGTACATCTGTCAAAGAATAACGCAGGTGTCCCACAGCTCAGCGAGGACGGAAACCCCGCGGAGCAAAAGGGCAAAAGCTGGTTTGATCCAGATGTTCAGTACGCATAGGACTGCGAAAGCACGGCCTATCGATCCTTTAGTGTAAAGAGTTTTAGCAAGAGGTGCCAGAAAAGTTACCACAGGGATAACTGGCTTGTGGCGGCCAAGCGTTCATAGCGACGTCGCTTTTGATCCTTCGATGTCGGCTCTTCCCATCATTGCGAAGCAAAATTCGCCAAGCGTTGGATTGTTCACCCATCAAAAGGGAACGTGAGCTGGGTTTAGACCGTCGTGAGACAGGTTAGTTTTACCCTACTGATGGCTCGTCGTTGCGATAGTAATACTGCTCAGTACGAGAGGAACCGCAGTTTGGACATTTGGTTCATGCACTCGGCCGAGCGGCCGGTGGTGAAGCTACCATCCGCGGGATTATGCCTGAACGCCTCTGCCGTAGCCAGCCTAGCCGAATCCGGCAAGGATACGCTCGCTGTGGAGCCCCGAGAGTCGGGAGGCTCCAAACAATGTGACTTTACTAGTCGGATCGATCATCACGGTCGGTTCGACGTCGAAGCCCATTCGGATCACGGAGATCTCGGCGTTTTCCGCTCGACGCGTGCGCCACGGCTCCGAAGGTCCGCAATAACCTCAGTTCGATGTCGGGGCTCGGAATCGTCTGTAGACGACTTCCGTTCCTGGCGGGGTGTTGTGCTCGGTAGAGCAGCGTCGTGCTGCGATCTGTTGAGACTCAGCCCTACGCCAGGTGATTCGTCCGAGGACGATGATATTATTTTATTGTATATTTATTTATATATAATATCATAATATTAATATTTATAAATATACATTCGTACCGTAACGAGAGGCGGCAGCAAACATATAACACGATATATATTGATCATCGATATTGGTGTTTCATGTTGTTATATTTTATGTCTCGTGTATTTTAATGGTATGGAGATTTTGCCGTTAAAACCTACTGAATCGACTCGTAGACATCCGTATGGACGGAAGTCTTCTAAATCTTCATGAAGATCTACTGAATCGACTCGACCGCTCGTCGATACGTCTCTTGAGATATTCCATATAGATCTACTCGAATCGACTCGTTGATGTTTAACGTTTGTATTACTTTGTTGTTGATTTTTCATTTTTTGCTTTAGATATCTACACCTTATGATACCTACACCTCATAAAAATATAGGATTAATAGAATAATTACAAGAAAAACTTTGTCGTCAACATTTTTATTTTGCTACAACGAGCGAGTTTTCCGACCGCAACAAAACTTTTATTTTCAAATAATCGGCATATCATCGTACGGTATGTTCTCATAACAATTTTACGTCGAATAAATTATGAACGTTTTTATTTTAAATTCAAAATGTTTAAAAACATCTTAAAATGCAATTTACTGTACCTACTCAGTTTATATTCATTGATAAATTATTCTGATGTCTGTCTGCACATTTATAATTTTTTTTTTTATCTCAAACATTCTAATATGCCCTTAATTTATTCCTCTCTTATCTATCTCGATCTTTTATTACTTTTATGTGTAAATTTCATTATGACATGTATAAAAAAAAAATAACTATATTTTATCTCTTAATTTGATTTAAGCCCAGTGATTCCATATTCTTTCAGTCAATCTACTAGTGATTTATGTAATCCGTATTTACTATTAATTTTGTAAACAAGGATTTTGAGGACAGGTAATTTAATTATTATATTTCATAAGTGAGTATTTTTATAAATGGTTACAAATATACAATCTAATTAGTAGGAACAATGTGACTATATAATTGTTACTAAAGCGAAATTAAAATAATTTTACTCGGTCTATGTGACAACTGAATACTTACTGCCACTCCAGCGTAGTCTACAACTGCAGGCGCATTGACAATAAAACCTAGCGCCAGAGGCTATGTGCTATAAAACGTTAGATCGCTAGCGGTAGCTACTAACGTTTTATTGCAATCGTAGCTATAATTTTTTTCTCCCTAATTTTTTTTATATATATTAATACGCCAAGGTTAACAGTTTGACTGCCCATGAAATTAAATAAAGTCAGCCGGGGGCCAACTTTTAATTTCGTGTTATTTAACTTTAAATACATCCAAATAATAAAATATATATATATATATATATTATTCACTATATAAATAATATCGGATTAAATAAGGAAAAAATATATTACGCCGGTGGGCGTGGGCACCAAGGAAGGGATTTCCATCTCAGATGCCCATCACGCCCGAGCGCGTAAGCCAAATTTTGAGTAATAAAGTACTATTTATTGTAATATTAAATATACACTGGATAATTTAGTGCAATAAAGTAATTTTAACATGAAAAATCACAATTTAGGAACTATAAAATTACTAAAATCAACTAAAATAAAACATTTATATACATTTACAACTCTTCATGATACAAATCAAAACACTCCACACAGAGTCCTGGCTTATCATTGCAGGCTACACAGTGCCACGTGGTGTCGGAACGTTTCTTCTGTTTGTAGCACTGGCGGCAATGTTTCTGTTTTATTCTGCCATTTGAATTCTTCTCCGTGATCCTAGTTATCGTATGAGTCGGATTGCTCTACGTGGCATCTGTAAGTCATCGGATGTTTTTTTTTGGGTAATAGATTATCAATTACCGATAAACGATAGCCATATAGTCTCATTTTTTGGCTTGCCTGTGTACTTGTTGTACATCTTGTACGAATTTATCAAAAGTAATTGAAATATGTGAATTGCTATTTTCAAATACCATCGAACAGTTTTTCGCTCACATGGGTAAAAGGAAAGGAGTTGGTCTGAAGACGAAGATGGTGGACCAGTTTCTTCAAAATCTTGATGCGAAGGCGACTCGATTTCACATACAGGTGAAACACGACGATGTGTTGGTAACTGAAGAGTCGGCGGCTGACTGTGATCATCATCATCATCATCATCATCATCATCCAGATGATTCATAGATAAAATCGTCATCGGTGTCATGTTCTTCCAACAATAAGTCCTCTATTTCCGTACCTAACACTAGTTGATGTGGTCGTTTTGGCCTTGAAGGGCCAGCTTCATTTTCCATTGTTTTAGTAAAAACAAAACCGTAAACCGCTACCTTTACGTATTCGTCAGAGTGTTGCGCGCGATGCCCGTGCGATACAACGCTCTCCGACATAGGCCCACGGCACACTGGCGCATAGAATGCTGTACTAACCCATCACGCGCAGAGGCGTGATGGGCATCCTCTCGTCTCGTCTCACGCCCCGAGGCGTTATGCACTCAAGTTGTTAAGACGTTCGCCTTCCTTTTTAGAAAAGAAAAAAATCTCACAATCACTCCACATATTTTTTTTATAATTTCATAGATGTGAAATGAATTGCTTGCTCCACCGGCATCGACAACACTAAAAAAATTATTATTGCTTTTGTTTTTATAAATGAATTATTATTATTATTAGATAATGTTGCCATCTGACTATTTTAATTTTGAAACAACGTCGACATGATCGACGGTCGGTAAATTGTTCAAATATTTCTTCGAACTGTCTGTCATCTGAACTTTATAATGTAATAATACTCCAAAAATAATAACGGTATAAACAGTGTGCAAAATTTGCAAAAACGGATCGAACACCTGCAATAAAATTTGATTCATTTAATTAAATTGAATTGAATTCATTATGATTTATTTAAATAATAATTACAAAACGATAAAATAAAACGCCCGGAGGCGACTGGAACTAGAACAGTGGAAAAATCAAGCAGAAAGACGTGTATATATATGCGCCCATAAAACTATACCTAGCTATAGGTAGTTTATTCTATTTAGTTTACAATAAATGTTAAATCGTTTTGTATTATTTAGACGGTAACTTACTTATGCGGTATGAGCCACTTAACCTACGTCACAGAACGCAATATCTATACAATTTTAATTGTTGCTCACGTTACCGAACTATTATTAGGTATACATATTAATAAGTCAATGTTCACTTGCAGATCGGTGCGTGCAGCGTATATACCGCCTTCACCTCAACCGGGAGGCGCGACCGAAGGCGGAGTCTACATAGTCTACGCCCGTGGGCGCTGTCAAACACGTCGGACACACCGATTTCCCGCATAATGCAGCCAACGGGCAGCGTCCGTCCGCCGTAAGCCACCGGCAGCTATCTGCTTCCCGCTCTAACAGGAGGTGGGTAGCGGTCGGTCTTACGGCAGGGTCCCGTTGCGAGACAAGAGGGACCGAGTATCGATGAGATGTTCTATCTAAAATAACTGATTTTAAATAGGAAAATATTATAGATAGAGATAAGACAGGATAAGTGAGTTCGACAAGCGTCCGTCTATGACGAGCCGATGATGCCGAAGTCTGACTGACAATTTATCGTCAGGTTTCAACTATCTTCGACTATCATTTGTTTATTGTATAGTTTTAAGAGTATCATCGTCTATTGTATATTTTTCATTTTATTTATAGATAATATTTGTTTATAGAAATAGAAACTTTCACCGCAACATCGTGTTTAGTTCTACGGCCAGCCGAACGATGATAAGCGACGGCCGTACGCCAAGTCTCAAGTCTGGGCCGTTCTTAGTCGAAGAAGAGTTCCAACGTGCGCGGAAACCGGTACGTACTGCGGCATCGTTTTACCGTCTACGAGGACGCGATCCGTCGTCAGGACAGTCATTATGCATTTAGCATTATTTTGTCGTTAAAATATAATAGGATACCTGACTATAGTTTCATTTCATTTCCCCAACCCTATATATATTAGATAATACAGTAAAAAGAAAAAGAGAAAACAAAAAACTATTCGAACATTATAAAATATCATTATATATTATTTCTCTAATGTGCTTTTGTCGTTGAATGAAAATATAAATTATTTATAATTTAAATACATTATTTTACCCTATTAGTGAGACTTAGGCTACTTTCAAAACATTTAATCGAGGTATGGAACCCTTCACGTACGAGTCCGGACTGCACTTGACTGGTATATATATATATATATATATATATTAATAATCGTCATCATCATTATTATTATTACTATTATTATTATTATAATGATAATAATAAGAACGTAATGGTATATGTAATCACTATTACTTATTACATTTTAAATAGAACTAACGATTGAATGTAATAAAATAAAAAAATTGCCCGAAGTTACGGGGCGCGGGGCAGGGGCGGCCAGGAGGGCGGGGGCGCAATATAAAAATACTTTATTTCGATTCGCGGATCGATAATATCACGATACACGACCATCGGGCGAGATGCGAGGCGGCTATCAAAATTTCAATATTTTCGTCAGAGTTTGTATGGATCGTCGCTTTCTCACCCGGCTAGTTCAGATATGTGAGCACACGGCAGCGCGGCGAGTCACTGTACGGCCCGCCGCGTTCCGTGTGCCGCTTGCACGGTGTGCGTCGACGGTATCAGTTGTGCCGTTTAAAACTTTTATATCGACGCTTTAAATTTACAAAGTATTAATATATAGAATATTATACTTTTCATGAACATCGTTCGAGTATATTAGTGCGAACAGATACAACTTTTGTTTGTCTATAATACGGACGGACTATAACTGTTGTCGTTTGCGCTTTCGTATTGCGAGACGATGTCCAACGAAAAATATTATCGTGACCAACTCTATAATGCCGACGTTGAACGGGATTCGAATGAACCTATAAGACGACTGGACAAAGTATCATATAATAATATACAATATGCGTTATTTTCAATAAATACGCGATTGTTTCGGTGAAATATCAAATTTTGGACGCGGTCTCTGATCGTCGTCCGATTCTCCGACAGGAGATGAAAAATATATAAAGAGAGCAGTCAACGCACCGCTCGTATGAGAACGTTCGCCGCCGTCCTTTTGGGGGACGGCGCGGCGGTTTCGTGTTAGCGTGCGATAGCTCCCTGGTTGATCCTGCCAGTAGTTATATGCTTGTCTCAAAGACTAAGCCATGCATGTCTCAGTGCAAGCCGTATTAAGGCGATACCGCGAATGGCTCAATATATCAGTTTTGGTTCCTTAGATCTTACACAGGTTACTTGGATAACTGTGGTAATTCTAGAGCTAATACATGCAATCGGAACTCTGACCAGTGATGGAATGAGTGCTTTATTAGATCAAAACCAATCGACGGAGGGCCTCGCGTCCGATGTCGTTCATTTTGATGAATCTGGATAACTTTCGCCGATCGCACGGTCCAGTACCGGCGACGCATCTTTCAAATGTCTGCCTTATCAACTTTCGATGGTAGTTTCTGCGACTACCATGGTTGTCACGGGTAACGGGGAATCAGGGTTCGATTCGGAGAGGAGCCTGAGAAACGGCTACCACATCCAAGGAAGGCAGCAGCGCAAATTACCCACTCCCGGCACGGGGAGGTAGTGACGAAAATAACGATACGGGACTCTTACGAGGCCTCGTAATCGGAATGAGTACACTTTAAATATTTTAACGAGGAACAATTGGAGGGCAAGTCTGGTGCCAGCAGCCGCGGTAATTCCAGCTCCAATAGCGTATACTAAAATTGT